>JAGFMF010011466.1:7974481-8070520 GCA_019455555.1 Galemys pyrenaicus
TGTCTAACTAAAGTAAGTACCACCAAGACCAACACAGGATCTCTTCTTCTAAGGTTTAGGTTTTGCCCAGAATTCCTTATACATGGAATAAGCCATACCTATAGAGAAAGAATGCAAGTTAAGTACTTAAGTATTTTCAATATCAAGAAAATAAACTGTTTATAAAATAGCTAAAAGTAGCACCATTGCTAGCATGCAATATTTACAGAGGAACAAAACTACAGAATGCCTTCACTCTTGCATTCTTAAATGATTTACATTATTAAAATTCTTTTTATACAGTTTCCCAAGTAGCTCAAGGATAGTGTGACTAATTCAGGCTATTTAAATATTTGTTTTAAAGAACAAGCAATAATTAACTGGCAACTTAAAAAGGAGTCACCCTTGCTACAGATTACCAGATAAAGTCAATGACTTAAATTCAATAAAAGTATGTGATACCTGCATTAAAAAAATTCTTTCAACCTTCGAAAATTCAATAAAATAGTAATCAAATGTCTCTCCCAGAGAACACGATCATACTACAACCTTATTTGCATATCTAGACTCTTCAATGAAATGATAAATCCAGTGATGAGTTTTTTCTCTTTAAAACCTTAGTAAGATATATCATAGACAGTAGAGTTATGCTACCACATGAGCTGTTTTACAATTGATTTTTACATGAAAATGAATATAACTGCAATTATTAAATTGCTTCAAAGTCAGTATCTACCTTTTGTTTGTTTGCAAAGAAATCCACTAATTGGGAACGTGTCTGATAATTTCCTGTAGGAACTTACCAAGAGTCATTGCTCCCACAACAAAACCTTGGGCTGCCACACGCATGTGGATGAGGTGAACGGACATTTTAGTATTTCCTCTGCTCTTCAATTTGTATAATCCATATGCAACAATTGCTGCAAAACCTGCCATTCCTGAAAAACAGAGCTTCAAGTATATTACACACATGGTAGCAGGAAACCAAGATATTCTATCATCAACTAATGTACTTTGTAAGGATGCTTTACCAGATCATTAACTAGTTTACATACAATTTGAGTTTTTAATTCCCCTCCCCTAAGAGCCAAAATCCATAATTGGTAGCAAACAGTAATTCAGAGTTAAGAATATCTTTAAAATGTGGGTTTTGGAACCTTTAAGATTGCCAGGGTAACTCTTCTTCTGTCCTATTTCCTTCCCTGAAAGGAATCACTTAAAACAGCAGAGATTATAATGAACTATTACTGTGAGTATAATGTTTTTTTGAGTCTTGTGAGTCCTTGCAAACCGTAGAGACTAAGCAGTCTTGGGGTCTCCCAATGCATTCAGTGAAATAAGAGTCACTAAAACAGTAAGTCTGAATATGCAAGAATGTTTCTGTAATAAGAGTTATACCAGTAACAGCATATTTCAACAATATGATAGAATACTAGGAAATACATGCTCTTTCAGGATGTACTCTATGAGTTGACCACACTTCTAAAAGATTAAAGTTTACAAAAGATTATTAGACCCTCAAACTCACCAATAGGGACAAATGGTGCCTCTTTAGCTTTTCGAACAAGTTTAGATCCCTGACCTTCATCATATGAAGAAAGAGATACATCTGAGTTGGTTGACATTGTGATTGATGAATCTTCCTGAAAGAGAATTTCCAGAAGTCTTTACAATTAAAAGCATCTAGAATGTTAAATGACTGGTTGTAGTTAAGATAATACTAGTTTCCATAAAAATTTGGTAGGTTATCCATAAACTTTAGAAAATAACTATTTTTAATCACTAGTCACAGTTCGAGAGGGTTGAATGTACTTATTCTCCCACACAGCTGATTCCTTTAAAACACTGTATTGGCCCTCCCTGGTGGTGCAGTGGGTTAAGCAACGCACTATGAAGCAAACTGCAGCCACCGCAGCACAGTTCAATCCCTGCCATTGGCTGGGGAGGGGACCCACATGGTGCAGCAGACCTCTCCTGCCTCGCCCGCTGCTCCCCTCAGCAGTGTATTTCAGTTGATCTGCCTGTTCTGTTCCCCACTCTGTCTGGTGGATTCTCTCACCCCCCACACCTTTGGCCTGTACCCTGGTTCTTGTATGCATAAATAAATAAATCTTTAAAAAAAACCACTGTATTGTTCTGACTTACTTCAAAGATGAATTTATTTCTCCAATGTGCTACTTGGCATCATTTTTCACTCACTTCTGAATAGTTTCTAACCTATTACTCTTACCTACACTATTGATGGTTGTTATCTTTGAGGAAAAGATTACAGTTATTCTGAATGGGTAAAATTTCTATTATTATTTGCTTAGCAACTTAGTTCATTATTTCTTTTAAGGACAAACTTTATTTTAGATATTATGCTATTAGAGTCTCCTTTTAAACATAATTTATGTTGTCAAATCATCAGTTGTATGATGCTGAGAAATACTAAATATATAATTATATAATCTATAATATAAATATCTAATACAAATATATTCATATAAATATATAATAAAGTATATAGATATATTTATAATATATATTTATATAGATATAAATATATAATCTAAAAAATATTACAATCCATTCCTCAACAAAATCCTGCATCTCTTTCCTAAAATGAAATGGAACCTTTTCTTTCTTGACTTAATTCATCTAACAATCTCAACTATTATTTGAAAGGATTTTTTTCATTAGCCCGAGTTCTAAATTTTCCTTTAATGGATTCTTTTCTTACCCACAGCAAATGACCCAGATCTCTGTCAGAAAGATGAACAGGTGCAAAAAGAGGTAGAAATCTGGGCCTCCCTGGTGGCACAAGGGGCTAAGTCTTCAGTATTATGAAGCTATCAGTAGCCACTGCAGCACAAGTTTCATCCCCAGCCAGGGAGATAACCTCTTATTGTAGCAGACCTTTGCCTCACCCACTGCTCCCCTCAGCAGTGTGTTTCAGTCAATCTGCCTGTTCTGTTCCCCACTCTGTCTCTGATGAATCCTCTCACACACACTCACCTCTGGTCTGTACCCCAGTTTTTGTATGCATAAATAAACAAATCTTTAAAACAAAATCAAAAAAGAGGCAGGAATCATCAAAGAAATACAAAGCAGACTTGGAAGCCAGGATTTATTTTTTAACTTTTTAAAGATACTACTCAAGACATTTGCAAATGCTTGAGAACCTGGAAGAGGCAGGAGAGAAGATGAACTGTTCAGCATCAGGTGATGCAATAGATTAAAGGTCTTCAGAGTGTCATTTTGGTGACAGAAACTAGTACCTAAAACAATAGTTACAAACTTTGATTTTGCATCATCACCTGTCAGCTTGTTTAAAATGGCTGCTGAGGCCCTACCCTGGAGATTCTGATTCAGAGGGTCTGGAGCAGGGCCCAAGGATTCACTTTAAGAAGCCTCCCCCTACTTCCTCTGATTCTGATTTAGACGGAAGTAGGAAAACCCCTGGTGTACAGGTGGGCGAATTCCATTTCCTTCAGACTCGGGCAAGGTACCATTTTCAACCTGTCAAAACCGAGAGGCTGGGAAGTGCCCGGGCACTTCCGGGAGCCTGTTTTCCTCCCGTAGGGATTCCCCTGAAAAGATGCTGCTTTCCGCCCCGGGAATAAGCGAGAACCCCCAGTAACTCGGTCGAGGCCTGGCGGCAGCTCCCAATTCTGTACCCACGCCATGTTTGGTCACCTCAAACTGGCGCGCTTTCTTGAGGCAGAAAAGCCAAGGCCGTCACAGGTGCTTCCCAGGCCCCGAGGCCTCCTTACCTGCTCGGGGCGAGGGCAGAGGAAACGCTCGGCCAGAGAACAGAGAGCCGGCGTCAGGAAGGTCGCGTGGTTTTCCGCCCCGCCCTCAATCTCTCAGCCTCCCCCCTCACTCTCCCAGTGACCTTGTTCGAACTCCAAGGCCGAGCGCGCGCCCTCCGCAGCCCTCCTCGCCCACCGCTACCGTGGCGGGTCGGTGCTCAGCGGACGCCGGGACTCCGGCTCCGACGTCACCCCACGTCACCCCAGGTGGCCTCGCCACACGTTTCTCAGTGCAGCCCCATCGGCGAGTCCTCCGTCCCAGCAGCGTGTAGTCCACAAACTTCTGCTCATCTCCGCGCAGGCTCCGGTCTCCTCACCCGACAAGGCGCCAGGCCTTTCCCCGGAACGCCCAGCCAGCCCTAATACACCCGGCCGGCCGGCGCCCGCCCCGCTCCCCCGCGCGCATCGCCCCCACATCCAGTTTCGACGCCTCTCCCCAACCTGCTCTCCGCCCAGCCAAGGGCTACCCCACTTCTTCCCGCCGCGCAGTCCTGGCTCGCCGCCCGTCAATAACCCTTCAAACTTCACTCACCCAGGACTAGAGGACCTCAGACTCCAGCAGCGAGTGCCCCAGTCCGCGCCCGAGCCCGGCCGGCTTCTCCGGGTCCCGCCTCCAGCAAGCCCCTGCCAATCAGAAGGCAGCGATCAGCTCGCGAAGTGGGCGGGGTGAGTGCCGGTCGGGGACCTGCGTGTTGCGGGCGGTGGGTGGGGCGACCTAGAACGGGCCTCGGATTGGCTGGGGCGACGGGCTGGGTGGTGCTTTATGTCCTCGCGTCGCGTAAGAGCTGCGTCAGGGTTGACAGTCCGGCGTCGTATGTTCGCGCGAGGTCCCCAATGGCCCTGGAGGGCTTCACGGTTCCCTGGCCCCGGGGGTATCCCGGGTTTCTCCCGCTCTTTCCAGTCCGGCAGCCGCGGCGAGCACTGCGAATGCTGCGTCCCGGCACGCGCTGGGCGGTGTTCTGACTGCGGGCTCTGGTGATACGGAGCTCGTTCCTGTTCCGAGCGGCGCCGACGGCCGTCGGGCGAGTGCTCAATCTATTCAACTTCTCTGGCGATTACCCATCAGGAACTTGCGCCTCTGTGTGTCTTGTGGCGCCCTTCATAGGGCTTACACACAGGTGGGGGCAGCCAGTAATGGCAGCATGGGGTGTGGCGAGCTCACCCACGCCAGGGAGGGTTTTCTGAAGAAGAAAGTGTCAGAAGCCACTTTGTGACAGTGAATACTGGGAACAGAGCCCCTCATTTGTTCATAGACTAGATGATCAGAAATTATTTGACGAATTGTACTGTATTTGACGAATCGTCAAAGTATTGACTAGTGTACTGTAGGGAATATATCTGACTAGAGTCTTTAATCACAAATGACGGTTAGACTGAACCGCTCTTGTATATGAAGGAAATAAATGCTCAGGATTTTTAAAAATCCCTTTTCTCATAGTTGAGTTAGGAGTCATGTGGGAAACACAACACACTATGTATGATAAATGTAAGCTCCCCACTCTGTGTGGTAAACTTACAGTTCCTTGAAGGCATATTTTGTCTTCCTTGCCATGTGTCTCCTTGAACACAGTTAGCCTTCAATGATCCTAAGAAAAAAAGACAAAACAGATTCAGTAACTGGAGATCTTCAAAGGTTAGGAATATTCAAGGGCTCCTTTATGATAATGAAAGCGATAAAGGAGCTTGACAAACTTTAATATGAAAGGAAATCCCTTGATTCTGGAAATGCAAGGACAGCAGCAGTGATCCTGAAGAGGATGCATACAAAGCGAAACAATGTTAGCTAATTTCCAAAGAATGAGATTTGGGTGAGGCAGACCTCTGTGCTAGTCCCAGACACATACCAGCCTTGACCTTTTCTCGTCAAAGCTTCACTGTCTTCATTTGTGAAATAGGGATAGCAGTACAGATCTCCCTCCACTTACAGTGGTGTTACTTCCCAATAAATCTGTCGTAAATTGAAAACATAGTCCAAATGCACTCACTGCATCAAATCTACCAAACTTCACAGCTTAGCCCAGCCACCCTTAAACATGCCCAGAACACTGATGCTAGCCGACAAGTGGGCAGTCACCTACCACCCATTTTATAATAAAGCATTGCAATGTAATTTATTGAACATTGTGCTGAACATAAAGAAGAGAATGCTAGTTTACACTCATGATTACATGACTAACTGGCAGCTGCAGCTAGAGCCACTACCCAGCATTTGGAGAGAGTATCCAGACCACATATCACTAGCCAGGGAAAAGATCAAAAGTCAAAGTTCAGTCCCTGCTTTTGCACCATCATAAAATAAAGAAATTATTAGTTGAATCATCATTGAGTCAGAAACTATGTGTAATGAAGAAATACTAAACCAGTGCAAACAGTGCCTGGCATGAAAAGTGTTAGTATTGCTTTAAAATTTCCTGTGCATGTTCAGAAAGGCAAACCTGCTGTAAAGGACTCTGTCCAATAGAAATTTATAATTATTAAACCAATTGTTAAGTATATAATGTTACTATAAAGGACAATATAGTGGCTAAGTGGCAGAGATCCAAGGCTGTAAACTAGGAATTTTGATTCTATTATATAATTAGAGGGATCCCTAACAGCAAGTAGTTTTTGGACATAGAGAAGGAAATGCCTTTTTACAATGAACTGGACTCATTACTATTAACATTAAAACCCCAATATAGATATGACGGTTTTATATAAATTCTGAAATTGTTACAGGGCAACCCTAATATAAAATGGGTTTGCCTGACTGGGTTTTTACCCGCATGCTTGAAAGGCACTTATAATAAGTTTTAATTGCAGGTACATATGACAAAGGTTAATAAAGGGTTTTATTCACAAAAGAAGGGGAAATAGCATAGTGAATAATACAAGGAGAAGAGAGGAATACAGATCTGTAAATGGCCTACCAGTTTTTCGGAGCTGGAACCCAACAGCGCACTGAGAGCTGGCTTCCAAGGAAAAGGGATCCCCAAGGCCCACATGTTTGCATTTATACTTAACCTGGCTGCTTAACTTTACTCTTAGGTTTTAGTGATTTGCTTTTTGCTAATGACCTTATGGGGTTTGTAGTTTTTTGAAATTGTAGGTCTGGAATGAGGGTAGGAGTCCATAACTTATTTGTGTAATATTGTAACAGGGTGGTCCCCAGGAAAAGGGGAAGTTCCAGGATCCCGGTCCCGCCCTAAGTAGGGTGGAATTGAGCAGGGATAAGAAGATGCTGGAGAGAGAAGATGGAAGGGAGGAAGAGGAAGCAAGATGGAGAGCAGCATGGAGACCTGGAGGAGGCACGTGGAGCAGATGGACATGTGAAAAAACTGAGCTTGCGTTCTGGTCTTGGACTGCTTGGAACAGATGTGGGTGAAAGACCCATGGGGAACTTAATAATGGCAGCTTTCATCTTGATTTTAATTTTGCTCTTTTCCTCCCAAATTTGTCTGACCCTTTTCTATAGGTCTCCACTGAAAGGTCTTTTAGACTTGTGGCAGGTTTTTGGGCCTTGCTTTGGGCCAATCCTATTTGGCTAAACTTTTACCCTCAAGGAGATGAATAACTTTAAATGTTTAAGTTAGCAACTATATTCTATATCCTTTCTATATTGTTTCCCAATTGTATTAAAGTTCCTTTCCATTAAAAGCTTTATATGTTTGTCTTAATGTGGCAAATAACAATACCCATTTTAAAAAAGCAGGTTTGCGGGTTCTGGGGTAACTCTCTCCCTGCCTGTAACAGAATGACAGGTCCATATAAATAAATTAGGGAAAGCTGGGTTTGTACTTCTACAGCTACAACTGCATGGAAGACACACACTTGTTCCCCAAAATCTCTCTCTTGAGGCTATCACCAGATACTACTTGGTAAGATTATTCTTGTCTGTCCCAGTTTGAAATGTGTGTTGAATTTCAAAGAAGGAAAAAACACAGCCCCATCAGTTTGGGTAAGGAAGAACAAAGAGAGCATCAACAGAGGCAGGAAAGAAGATAATTACATAATCATACTGATTTATAGATATTTCTTCAGTTTCAAAATCATCTATCATTTAAAAAAAAATTATTAGGATTGGTTGCTGTAGCTCGTGCAAAGATCAAATGATAAATTGGGATCAATCCCAAAATACTTTATTGTGAAAGAAGGTACAGATGACACCATCTCCCTTTTTTCCCCCTGGGGATGGTATCATATCTAAGAGCTTTTGTCTAGCTAGGTCAAGTTGTAGTGGGACTGTGTGAGGTTTGACAGACCCTTATTGAATCTAGATGATGCATACAATGTTCTCCTAAGTTAGTAACATCTTCAAAGGATTCCATTTATAGTGTAAATGTTTAGCCAAGTTTTAAACCAATGCATTCTGTTTTCCCCTTAAAGATTTAGATTTAGTGTTAGATCTTAAAGGAGACTTATGAAAGATCATCCACTCCACTTCCTTCTGTATTATGAGAAGGTGGACTTTGAGAATTTAAGTAGATGGTTTAGATGACACATTTACAGGTAGAACCTGTATGAGAATAAAGTTCTCTGAGAACTAGTGTGCTGTCTGCTACTTTACCTTTCTGAGTCATGGAATCAGACCTAGTATTGCAGTGCTGTTTAAAACTGGAGACCTTTAATGAAAGTGAATGAGAAATTATCAGACTTCTATTGGTTCTAACCTACATATGATAAAGTGATTTAAGCAGTGATTTACCATGTAATTTAACATTTTTAAAAACAGTTGTGTTAGGTTTTTTTTTTAAGATTTGTTTATTTATGCATACAAGCTGGGTACAGGCCAGAGGTGTGGGAGGTGAGAGGATTCACCAGAGACAGAGTGGGGGGCAGAACAGGCAGATCGACTGAACTACACTGCCGAGGGAAGCAGCAGGCAAGACAGGAGAGGTCTGCTGCGCCATGTGGGCCCCCTCCCTGTCTGGCAATTGAACTCGTCCTGCTGTACCACAGATGCTTCACAAGGTGGCACTCAACCCGCTGTGCCACCAGGGAGGCCCAGTAATGTTAGTTTTGGATCAGATGGAAATAGAGATCAATAACTTCTTTTCTTTTACTTAGCATTAGGGTCATTGGAACAAAATATGAACAATGTAAGCAAGATAATTTCTAAATAAGAATTTGTTACAAGAGCTACAGTAGGAAAAAAATAAATAATTTTAAAAAATAAATAAATAAAGCACTACAGTATGGCCTTGTTTTTTTCCATTTTTGTTGTGACTGTTTTTAAATGTCTGCTACAGTAGCAGTGTCAAATTGCTCATGGTTCAGCTTGCTCTGCATCATCTGTATTGGGCATACAAGTGCAAGAAATTATAATTTGAATAGAATATACCTGTATTCTTTTCTGCACAGTCTAAATACTTCGCCGTTTCAAAATATTTTGACTCAAAACTATCATGTCTTTTAGGAAGTTGACTTTTTTCAAGGTCTGACAAGAAATAAAAAAAGGAATTTGTTGTGTAGTGAGATGTTTTTAAGTTTCACAACATCATTCAGGACCTGTCTTGTTCGTGAAATTTGAATTTTCCTTGCAAATTGGGAGTTCCCACTTTACTTAAGCTTAATATATTAATCAGGGACAACTTCTATTTGTGCCAGGTTATTGGAGGTTTTGTTGCCTGTTTGTATGAGGAAGTCTCTCTTTCTTTCTGATCAGTATGTAAAACCAAAATTTGGTAAATGATGATGGAAGTATCTGAACTAGTTAGATGAGACATAAATTTTTATAGAGATTATTCTGCTACACTTCATTCCATATCATGTTATAAGAAAACCACAACGAGGACTGGCAAACTTACCTTTTTCATCAGGCAGACATTACAGTTGGTAATAAATGCATACCATGTATTATCCCATTCTCCTTACTCTGTCATTTCAAAATATAATTGATGTAGAAGACTTTAAATTTGGAGGGAGGGGTGGTTTCTCATGTACTAAATTAATCTGCCTGTAGTTTATAGAAAGGCAGCACAAGAGGTATTTTATAGTTTTGCTAGTTTGCCCCTCTTTAGAAAATCTTTGTAACTTCTCATCCCAAGCCACTTCTCATTCCACACACGATTATATCAATTGTAAAAGGATGGACTTCTAAACTCTGATGTCTCTTTAGACCAAGGTTCAGCTTAAAGCTGCACTACCCCATTTTCATAACCCTCTTAAAAAATACCATGTGATCTTTTGGAATTTTGTCCAAACCAAATGTTAAATGTTTTCAGAAAATTGGTAGTATTTGTGGGTATTTTAAAGCCAGAGTTGGGGATCCCTGTCAGCTATTACTGGACTTAGAAGTTAAAGACTCAGTCCCTTTCCTGAAATAATTTGTACTCTGATTAGGTAGAAGGATCAGCTACAGAAAAACATCTATGATAAGTGCTGTGAATGGAGATTCGGGTAGATATAATGAGTGAGTGGTTTAAAGACGTCTCGGGAATGAGACTTGGGTGAGCTGGCCTTGAAGGATGACTAGCATGTAAGTACGTTCCAGAAGGAAGAAACAGTGAGCAGAGGAACACAGGTAGACAGACCATGGGGTGGTGGCTCTGGCACAGAAGACAGTATGGGGAAAAGGGCAAAAATGTGTGACTGAAGCAGAGTCAGAGAATGATGGAAAGCAGGTTTGAGCTACCCTGGGGAGGACTTTAAATGCTAGTAAAGAACTTGCACAGTGTTCTAGGTGGTTCTTAAAGGTCTAGGAACAGGGTGTTGACAGGAGCAAAGGGCACTGGAGGTGCTTGGCAATGAGGTGGAATGGATTAGAAAGTCATTATCAGTGTTGCTCACCTGGTAACTAAAAACCTATTCAGTATGTGACTTTTTTATTTTCTGCATTTGGAAGCCAGTTTTTCCCTTGTCTTAAGGATGTGGGAGGCTGTAGAGTCATTCCCCTACCACCTTGGTAAGGACCTTTTCTTTGAATCTGGAACAATCCTCACAAACCAGGCCATCATAGGGTCGCTTGTCAGAAGCGGTGTTACGTCCATCTGTACATCCCAACAGTGCCTGGTGGTGTCCTGCACCGAGGCTGGCAGTAAATGCTGAGTCTCTGCAGAGGTGAGCACCTGAGTTGAGTGACACTGGCTGCACGTCAGCTATTGGAGCAGGGACTCTGGAAGCCCTGGCTTCTTAATCTGCTCATCACCCACTCTTTACACAATCTTCCCTTCAGAGGCCCCTTCCTTCTCTCCCCGTCTCTTGGATACTGAGTCTCATCTCTCTGCTCCCCACGTCTCTCCCAACATTGACTTAAGGCTTTTTTTCAGTCTGCTATTTCTCTGGCAATGAAGTGCCTCTTCCGGGAGTCACTGCTGTATTTGTTGCATACAAACAGGTTTCTACTGACTGATGTCATGCTCTCCAAGTCATTTTTCCCCCACACTGCTTGTGAGGCGCCATCTGTTTATCTCTATGGCTTAATGAATTGAGGGCTCATAAATGTAGCTGACATCTAAATTGGATCCAAATCACAGTAAGGACAGGGTAATGGCCTCCTTTGCCAGAGATGAATGGACAATTACTTTATAGCTCTGGGAGAAAAATGGATTATGCTAACAGACACTTCACTCAAATTGGTGGCCCTGAGTGACTCTGGCTATGCTGATTTTTTGCTCAGGGGCAGGAATCTTTCTGCCCAGTTGCAGACAAAAGAACTTGCATTTGCTGATCACCCACCATGTACAGTCTCCCTTTCAGAAGTCCCCTCCCTTCCCTGCCACTGACTGGCCACTGATCACCACCCCTTTCTGCGGCCCCTTCCTTCATTTCTCCCAAAAATGATTGAGGTCTAGTTTTTACAATCTAGATAAGCACAGGCACCAAAGTTCTTCTGGCCCTCTGCTTTATGAGGGACAGAAGAGTTTTTTCCAAGAAGTTCTAGTATAAAAGTAGCAGTTAGAATAGCAGCAACAGAAAGAGCTAGTAATCTTGGCCTATTGCACAGTACAATGGGCTGGTCAAGGGAAATCACAGCCTGTGATTTCTCTAGAAATGAGTCAGGCTGTTGCCTAAGGACAGTGCACCAATAGTTTTAAAAGACCTGTTACCTCTTTGAGCTAATTTGCTATCAGTTAACTGAGAGCTGGAATCCATGTGACCCACAGGCAAGTGAGTTTTTCCTGTCCTACCCCTGACTAGCATGTAGCAAACTAGAAGCAAGCAGAACTCATGCAGCTGCCCAGTCTGCCTATGCCAGCAGCATTGCTCAGATCCTACTATTCTCGGCTTGCTGCTATCCACTCGACATACTAAAGTGTCTCTAATCAAACATTATTCCTATTTTACACACGAGGCAGCTGAGACTCAGCAAGGGTATGCCAGTTTCTTGGGTTTCTATAAAGGCAGAGGCAGGATATGAACTTAGACCTCTTTACCTCATGTTTTTTAGAATAAGTTAGAATTCTAGAATGTTCTATGGCCCCTTTATGATTTATTTGTTCTGCCTGTTTTCTGACCTTCCATTTCTTCCATTAGAATCTTTATCAATCACAACCTTTGTTTCAAAATATAATACATTTATATAACGCAAACATTTTTTATATATGGAATTTGAGCATACTATTGATCAATGCCAAGTACACAGAAGCCTGCAAACCTGGGCCATAGTAGAGGAAGCATAAGGGAAAACAGCTGTCCTTGTGTTCACATAGGTGTGTCGGGACTCTGACTTTCTCCAAGATTAGCTCACCTGGTGCAATTGCACATGACTCCCTGCTCTAAGGCACAAAATTGATGACTAAGGCACTTTATCTATGATCCATCTATAGTGAATCAGAAATTCTCTCCCCAAGGAGGGTAGGGGAGAAAAATGGGAGTGGCCGACCAGGAATGAGAGGAAATTGTGAGTGGTCCAGGGTGAGTTACCTTCTACGGGGTCAAACCAGGAGATCAGGCCAAGGGCTCTTGCTGCCACTGCTCATTTCTCATCTTTGGACTTTGCTGACAGGAAACTGGAGATGGAGCAACTCTAACTTATAGATAGGGAGACTGAGACCCAGAGAGGGGGAGGAAATTCCCTTATTCCTTTTTTTTTTAAAGATTTATTTATTTATGCGTACAGGCACTGGGTTACAGGCCAGAGGTGTGGGGGGGTGAGAGGATTCACCACAGAGAGCAGGGAGCAGAACAGGCAGATCAACGGAAGTACACTGCTGAGGGGAGCAGCGGGCACAGCAGGAGAGTTCTGCCATGCCATGTGGGTCCCCTCCCTGGCCAGCCGCAGGGATCGAACTCGTGCTGCAGTGGCTGCGGTTTGCTTCATAGTGTGTTGCTTAACCCACTGCGCCACCAGGGAGGCCCAAATTCTCTTATTCCTAATGCATCTTTATTTCAGAGTTGGGCCTAGAAGGGCTGCTTTACTGCCAGCCCGACTCCCACTGTCCTCTGCCACTGGCTCTGAGTCTTTGCCCCATTGTGCTGACTGAGAGGCAACAGAGGGAGAGGCAGGAAGAGTTTGGGGGCAGAGAATCATCTTCCATGACCCTATTATTCAGAAAATTCAGATACAGGCCATACTTTTCTAATATTTGAATTCGGAATAAGCAAACACCCTTACCTTTTCATCTCTAATATTTTACTAGACAACTATTGGGAATTCTTTTCAAAACTTTGTCTTAAGTACATTTTTTCTTAAAGATTTATTTATGCATACAAAAGCTGGGGTACAGGCCAGAGATGCAGGGGTTGAGAAGATTCACCAGAGACAGAGTGGGGAGCAGAGCAGGCAGACTGACTGAAACACACTGCTGGGCAGAGCAAAGTGGGAGGCAGGAGAGGTCTGCTGCACCATGTGGGTCCCCTCCCTGGCCGGGGATGGAACTTGTGCTGAAGTGGCTGAGGATGCTTCACAGTGCTGCGCTTTAACCCCTTGTGCTACTGGGGAGTCCCTTAAGTCCATCTTTTTATGTAAGCTTTTGAAGATTCACTTATACCAAGGTCTGTATTTCTCTCCTTGGTGAATGAGATGAGGTTATATTTTCCTTTTCTGACTGTCCCAAGGCCTCTCCCCTGATGACCACAGAATGGTCGTGGAGGAAGCCTTGGGCTGCACCCATGTATCAAACGAAATGTGTAGTTTCTGTGTGTGGCATACTGGAGGGGGGTGGTCTCTGGACACTACCCCCTTCATGTTGCTATGCAGAATTCTGGTTTCAATTTTTGTACTCACCCCTCAACATTTGAGATAGTCAACAAGAGTTGGAGCAACACAGACTCTAAGATAGTGGGGGTGCAACGCAGCATGAGAAAACAGTGCCCACCAGAGAGCCCCCGTATTGTCTCACTTCTGCTCCTTCCTCCCTTGCCTTCTACCCCACTGGTGCTGTGTCCGAGTTCTGTCTCTGGGCTGCTCTCTTTTCAGAAGGATTTTATGGTTCAGGCAAATGTCATAAACTAAACCAGCTGGTCTGTTTGATGTCTGACTTCTGCTAACACCCCAATCCTTTCAGACCTCTTAAAATCAAGTGCACCCCATTTCCCTTTGGCTCAGTAAATGTTCTATGGAAGCTTCTGCCTAGGACAGGAAGGCAACGCCAATCTCCCCCAAGTCAGTTAATTTTAACATTTTAGTCCACATTTTATATACTTTGGGATGGGTGTACCAGAGATAACCCAAAAATTTCCAGATTGATCCTGGGACCATAATTTCCTGAAACATTTAAGGTGAAAAAAAAAAAAGTTCAGAAACTCTTGTCATTGCTAGAGGAAGTAAAAAATGTGTGAGAAAACAAGTCTTTAAGGTAAAAAAACTAAATCTTTAATCACCACTAGAAGTTACAAAATGTCCTCAAGGATGTTGGTAAAGTTATTCTTGGGGATTGAGGGGGAGGATTTTTTAATATAAAAAGGCCCCTCCTCCCTCCCAGAGGAGGTATGTGAGTTGTCAGTGAATGCTTCCCGGTGGCAAATCTACCCTTCATTGTTTTCTTTACGATATTTGAACTCGTCCTTGCCAGCAGGCCCCATTAAACTTTCTCAGCAGGGGATGCTGGACTGTGAATTTCCTTTGCATCAGGGATGGTTTCCTGTCCTCTAGCTGCTGACTGCCAGCGTCCCAGTGGGGTGTGCTTGCCGGCTGGGTGAGGCCCCCAGCCTCCTGCCAGGCAGCCTCTGTGGTGGGAGCTAGGCCAGCTCTGGCTCAGGTACACCCTCACCAACTAGGCATGGGCCCCCTCTTTGGAGAAGGGCTGGCTCCCCTACAAGTGAGTTTCTTCCTCCAGTGCTCTCCCTCTACTGCCGACATTTAGTGTTCTCTTTTAGTTCCTTGAGGGTTAATTCCCTTTAAAAGTTAATACTCTTGGGCCTCCCTGGTGGCGCAGTGGGTTAAGCAACACACTATGAAGCAAATCGCAGTCACTGCAGCACGAGTTAGATCTCTACCTCCAACCAGGGAGGGGACCCACATGGTGCAGCAGACCTCTCCTGTCTTGCCCGCTGCTCCCCTCAACAGTGTGTTTCAGTCGATCTGCCTGTTCTGCTCCCCGCTCTGTCTCTGGTGGATCCTCTCACCTCCTGTGACTCTGGCCTGTACCCCAGCGCTTGTGTGCATAAATAAATAAATCTTTAAAAAAAATAAAAAATAGAAGTTAATACTCTTTATATTAAACGTACCCTGTTCACCTGTGGGTACAGTCTCCTGACTGTCCTTCTGATGCGGTAATTTCAGGCCTAGTCTCCCAGCCAGGAGTGGACCCCAGGCTGCGGTGGCAATGCTGAGGCCCAGCCACTAGACTGCCATAGTTGGTGTCTCACGGAGCCGCAGCGGGAACTTCGCTGATGCTCAGGCAAGCAAGTGAAAAGAGGCAGATTTGTTTAAAGAAAAAAAAGTTTATCAAGGAGAAAAAGAACAAATAAAGTGGACTCCCGGGCCAGTTGAACCAGGCCAGGCAGGGGCAAGGGAGCCGAAGTGGAATTGTGCCTCAGGGGACATGCACCTTCTTTCCCTAGCTACTCTGAAGCCCCATCAGTCTCTTTGCGATTGGTTAGTTCCCAGTGGCTTCACCCACGGCTGTCAGGGGTAACTGTTGCGTTACACAAACCCCACACTGATACAGAGACAGACAGAGTCGTGGAGCAGCTGCACGATGCAGGACATGCAGGACGCTGCTGAACTAGCAGAGTCCTGACCTTACTGAAAGAATAATCATCCAACATCAGTTAAGCCTGATAGAAGGACAAAGAAAGGGAGCAGTAACAATGTGTCTGTTATTTAGGGCTTGTGGAGATGTGAGGCTGCTGACCAGATAATTTTTATCTTCTTGATGGTCAAGAGCTGTATTTGAAACCGCACCCATGGAACTTGAGCCAATGTTCTCATCTTATCAATAAAGCATTCCACTGATCAGGTTCTGGGGTCCTTGGTCATACACCAGCCCTTAGCTCCCCCACCCCCCACCCCTCCCTGGGCGTTCCCGGTCATACCTCTTGCTGCATACCCTGATCCAGTGATGGAGCTTCCTGCCCTTAGGTGTCTGATAAGGTTTGGTTCCTAGACCAGTTTTCTGAAGGGCAGGTCTGACCTTGAGGGACTGCAGAGCTGCAGTTAACAGTAATGGTGGCCAAACAGGCTGCTAAGTCTAGCAGAACCACAGGTAATGTCCTTTGGTGCAATCACTGAAGAACGAGCAGCATCTACCAACGCCAAATGAGTAACCCAACCATTGTGCACCAAGAGAGGCGCACAGTAGAAGCATCTGCCCAAGGGCTTATCTGGAAATATTCTAGCACTGCTCACAACGTCCCATAACAAAGTGTCATTACAGTTTTGATATTTGATTACTAACAACTTGCAACCCCAAGCCCCACTTTTCCCTTTTGGTTTCTACCTTCCACGCCTACAGGAAAGGCCAGGTACCCCCTTCCTTGCGTCTTTGGCGCAGGTTGGAAGTCCACAAACCCGGGCCAGGGTGTTAGGGGGAAAGGTAGTCCTAAATAGATTATGGGTGTGTGGACTCCAACCCCCACTGCAGACCATCAGTGTTCCAGAACCACAAATCCGATAAAATAATTATCGAAGAGTGGATCACTGGGACCTGAGGGTGGAGTTAAGCAGCCAGGCTGGCTATAAAACCGAGGTGAGCCTTGGGCACACTCTCTCTCTTACTGAGGAGCCAGACCCCTTACTTCGAAGCCATCTCATTCGACTCGAAGCCAGCCCTCAACGCGCCATTGCTTAGATCTGGTAGGGTATTTGTGGATTTGTATCCCTTTCTTTTTCCTTTGGTGTTATTACTACTTTATTCCCCTTCTTTTATAAAATAACTTTTGCCACGTATACCTAAAGTTAAAACTTTAAAAGTCTTCTGAGCATGCAGGTGAAAAACCCAGTGTGGGAAACCCATTTTATATTAGGGTTGCCCTGTAACAAGGGGAGGAGTCTTCATCCGGACCCCCCTTCCTCCCACTGCCATTATCATAAACCCTGTAGCCGCTTGCCCTCCTGCTCAAGCCCAACAGACTGGACTAAACCTGGCCCTGCTCTCCCCAGAAAGGCTCAGCGTGTGAGTGGTGTTGTTTTTGGAGTTTGAGGGTTTGGAAAGCGGGGTTCTTGGGTTTACTCTGGGAAAGGTTTCACCAGAGCTCCCCTTTCAGCGGCACGTGGCGAGTTTCTCCACAAGGCAGAGATGTTGGTTATTTTAAAGAGCAGGTTTATTAGGAAAAGGAACAGAAAAGTAAAAGACACAAGCGGGCAGGAAGAGCTGCCCCGAAAGGGAGAGGTTTGCTGAGAGAGGCCTGCGTGGTTGTAGGCAGGCGGCCTTGAGGAGAGCTGCCTCTGTGGAGGGAGGTCAGTACAGGGAAGCCCAGCAGGGCATGGGGTGTGGGCAGGCAGGAAGGCTGCGGCCCTGCAGAGGAGAGAGCTGGTGAGGAGAAGCACCTGCATAGTCACAGGTGGGCAGAAGGACGGTGCCCCAGCCAGGGCAGACTGATGTCCTCTTCTCTTGGGAGGGGCTCACTCCCTCTGAGAGGCTTGTTTGTTGACTTTGAATAAACTCTGTAGGGTCTGAAAGGGACAGGAGACTCTACAATGGGCTCCATCTCCATCTCTTTGCCCTCAGGTCTGGTGTTCACCTTGCACCTAAGGATCTTGGTTTCCATAGCTGAGTGATGGCTGTGCTAATCCTTTCCACCCCACCTCCTAGTGTGAGCCTGGCTCCTGGTCTCAGTGGCGCCTCCTTCCAAATTCTCTGTTCTTATCCTCCACCATTCGCAGTGCATCTTCTCAAAAGCTCAGTCTCCAGCTCCCAAACAGTTGGGTAGAGGGTATAGTTGCTCCTCCAGGGGACATCTATAAAGCAAACCCCAATTGAGAAACTATTCAAATACTGAGTCAGCAAAGAAGTGGGCAAATAAGTTACTGTATATTCACCCTACGAGAATGTGTGAACTATACCTGTCTGTAACATCACTAATATAACGTTAACCAAAAGAAGCACAAACACAAAAGGTTATATATTCTGTCTGTCTATATTTAAATAAAGTTTAGGGGCCTCCCTGACGGCGCAGTGGGTTAAGTAATGCATTATGAAGCAAACCGCAGCCACTGCAGCACGAGTTCGATCCCCGCAGCCGCCCAGGGAGGGGACCCACATGGTGCAGCAAATCTGTCCCCTCTGCTGCCCCCCTCAGCAGTGTGTTTCAGTCGGATATGTCTGTTCTGCTCCCCACTCTGTTTCTGGTGAATCCTCTCACCTCCCTCCACCCCCCTCTTGCCTAGGCACCTCTGACCTGTACCCCAGTTCTTGTATGTATAAATAAATACATCTTTAAAAATAATAATAAAGTTTAAAAACAAGCAGCATTAATCTATAATACTAAAAGTCAGGATAGTCACCACTATTTCTAGAGTCTTTTTTGTATATCAACCTTGATTTGAAAAACAAAACCGGAAATACAGCAGTCGCTTTCTTTTATTGATTAACGAGCGTGAACCAGCTCCACCCAGTGGACAATTGTGGAAGTACATGTTGTCGGGTGGGCGATAAACCAGCTTCTCCAGAGCAGAATAGTGCCTGCCACTTGGGGCTTGGGGTGTAAATCCTGGGCTCAGTAATGGCACCAAGCATCTAAGAAGGCTCTTGTATCAGCCTTTTTGTCACGCTATAGGCATCTCAGCCTAGCCAGGCTAATCCAGTAAAATAGGCTAGGCAGTGATTCCTGTTCTACAGGTGAGGAAATCAAGGTCCAGGGAATTTGGCTGGGAAATCACAGAATTAAGATTTGAACTCAGATCTAGTTGATTCTAAACCCAACTTTAAGCCAGTTTTCTATGCAGTGTCCTAACTTTTGGTGGCATGGCCCCCCTGACAGTCTGGTAGGGCCTATGGGAACATCTCAGAATAATGTTTTAAAATGCATAAAATAAAATATGCGAGATAATTGATCCTATTGCAATTACCAAGAAATGCCAGCACCATGGAAATACAATTACCTGGATATTGTGGCATGGTATGCGCTGTATATGGTTTTTCAGCCTTAAACACAAGATGTGGCATCAGATCAGAAAAGAACCAGAATTGTCAAGAAGTGAGTAGCGTATTTTGAGATGTCTGCTACAACAGTGATGTGAATTGAAACTATCAGTGATTTCATTGGTGACTAGGTCGTGGGTCACATTCCCTTTGAAGGAAATTCTGACTGTCAGATTGCTGAACAGGGCCCTTCCTAGGGTCACAAGGGGTTAAGTTGCAGCACAAATTTGATCCCTGGCCAGGGAGGCGACCTACATGGCACAGCAGACCTCCCCTGCCTCGCCACTGCTCCCCTCAGTGTATTTCAGCCAGTCTGCCTGTTCTGCTCCCCACTCTGTCTCTGGTGAATCCTCTCCACTCCCACGCCTCTGACCTGCACCCCAGTTCTTGTATGCATAAGTCAATAAATCTTTAAAAAAAAAAGGAAGTTACTAAACATAAGGCTATACTTGTGTTCCCATCTTAGCTCTCAGACCTCCGGTGTGCTGGGTATGTCACCACTGGGGATCTGGGCCCCCCCCCCCTCTTCGAGTCTGTTGCCTCTGACTCAGCCACCCTTTCCTAGCCTTTCTTAGGGTTTCTTCAGAACCCAGCCTGTGAGCTGATAACTCCCAAAGTGCACTGAGTATTTGTTAAGCAACAAGGAAAGACCCAGAGCCTGAGAGACACTTATTGAAGGCTTGTGATACTGCAAATCTGCTGTTGGACCCAGAAATATGCAGAGGAATAAGATGCAGCCTTCCTTCTAAGAAGCCCCCAGGAGGGTAAAAGTAATCTCTCCAAAAGGAATTAAGCCAGTAGTAAGTGCTTTGGAAACAAAAGAACAATCCTGTATACTAGTTGTACAGGTAGGATCTTATGGCAAAATTCCATTAGGGAACCAGGCAGCACTAGGGGAGGAGGAGGGAAAGTCTTTATTTATGATGGCAAGCCCAGAGGACATCTTTCTCCAAAGCCTGAGCCTGGAGCAACTAGGTTAACAGTTTTTATTGCCTTAGCAAAAAAATTGCAGTTTAAAGCAAGAAATTAGGTAACAGTATTTATTGGCTCAGCAAGGGTACATTTGCAGTTTAAAGTAAATAGGGAGTATAGAAGTAGGAGATTCCTAAGCAGCTTTGTGGGTGTAAGTCAGGTGTGCAGCCCTGAGAATATTTATCAGTTATTCCCTGCAACTTTCAGTCTACATTGAGGCTTTGTCTCCATAACTTCAGCTAATTAACAGGTCAACCTGACATTTTCCATGTCACTGAAAGAGGCAACACAAGAGCTGAGATGGGAGTGGGTACCTTCTGAGGGGCTACAGAAAATCGTAGCGGTCATGCACTCAAGCTCTGATGTCAGATGGCCTGGGTTCGGAACTGGTTATGGGCAAATCCACCTGATCTCTCCACACTTCAGTTTCTTAATGTGTAAAATGGACATGACCTTAGCATTTAATATTGCTTATGATTAAACATGGTTAAGTGCTCCTCCCTGGTGGCAAGGGGATTAAGTCTCAGCACTGTCACCCTGTCATGGCAGACTGAAGTTAGGGAGGTGGCCCACATGGCACAGCAGACTCTCCTGCCTCCCCCTTGCTCCCCTTAGTGGTGTGTTTCAGTCAGTCTGCCTGTTCTGCTCCCCCCTCTGTCTCTGGTGAATCCTCTCACCCCCACCCCCCACATCTCTGGCCTACACCCCAGTTCTTCTGTGCATAAATAAATAGCTGTTGCTAGTATGATGATGCTAATTATCATGGGAGAGGTGGACAGACAGAAGGATGAGGCCTTTCTCAGAGGGAGGAGAGTTGGCTGCACAGAGGCTGGATTATGTCTCTGTGAAAGTGTTAGGGGAAAAGGTCGTCTTAAATAAATTACACAAATAAATTTATAAACTCCAACACCCAGTCCAGACCAACAATATCCAAAACCCACAAATACTATAAAATCATCATCAAAGAGGGGATCCCTGGGACCTGAGGGTGGAGTAAGCATCCAGGCTGGGTATAAAACCAAAAATATAAGCTTTGGGGTGGGGACTCTCTTCATTCAGAGCCAGCTCTCAGTGTGATGTTGGGTTCCAGCTCAGAAAAATTGGTAAAACATTTATAAATTTATATCCCTCTCCTCTTGTGTTATTCACTACTTTATTTCTCCTTCTTTTATAAAGAAAACCCTTTACTAACCTTGTGTGTGCCTACAGTTAAAACATTATGTGTGGGGCCTCCCTGGTGGCGCAGTGGGTTAAGCAACGCACCATGAAGCAAACCGCAGCCACTGCAGCACGAGTTCGATCCCTGCCGCCGGCCAGGGAGGGGACCCATATGGCGGGGCAGACCTCTCCTGCTGTGCCCACTGCTTCCCTCAGCAGTGATCCTTCCGTTTATCTGCCTATTCTGCTCCCTGCTCTCTGTGGTGAATCCTCTCACCTCCCCCCACACCTCTGCCCTGTACCCCAGTGCTTGTATGCATAAATAAAATAAATCTTTAAAAAAAAAAAACATTATGTGTGCCTTTCAAGCACGTGAGTAAAAACCCAGTCAAACAAACCCATTTTAGATCAGGGTTGCCCTGTAACCAAAGGAGCGGGGCAGGTGGGGTCACTAGCTCAGTGACCTCAAGTGGAACGCAGAAAGTATGCTTTTGGTGTCTTTTGCACTTGGAAATACATCCCACTTTTGTTTCCATCCACATCACTCCATAAGACGGCTAGCGTGAGTATTTAGTTTTAAAAAGTGAGGGGCTCACCGAAAGAGAATATTCATGCAATAACGATAGTCCAGGTGGTAACGGGCACACGGCGGAGTGTGCGTGCAGTGGCTTGCCTGGTTTGGACGGCTCCATGAGGAGGCAGGAGTCATCTCCTCGCTGCAGTTTTAGCTGTTCTTGGGTCAGTCCTGTGATCCTTGCTGAGCAGGACATAGCAAACTACTCAGCAAAACACTCCCTCTTTTGGGAAAAGCCCCGAAACAGTGTCCACACCCTTCGATTTCTAGATACATTCAAGGGCAGGTCTTCAAACTGTGGGTCACCAGCCAGAAGAGGGTTGTGAAATCAGCTGATATGTCATGTTCGTCATTAAAAGAGAAACAGAAGAAAAAATATCAGAACGCACTGCTGGTAGTTACACTAATTATTGTTATGCGAAGCGTGTGCAGGGACTTCCAGTGCAGATGCACCCCTGTGGCTCACAGGCAAGTGTCCGCTTGGGCGGACATGTCACAGGGCAGCCCTGAAAAAATGGGCTTGCCTGACTGGGTTTCACCCGCATGCTTGAAAGGCACTTACAATAAGTTTTGGTTGCAGGTACACATGACAAAGGCTAATAAAGGGTTTTATTCACAAAAGAAGGGGAAATAAAGTAATGACTAACACAATAAGAAGAGAGGGAGACAAATCCGTAAATGTCTTACTAGTTCTTCTGAGCTGGGACCCCAATAGCACGCTGAAAGCTGGTGAAAAACCAAGGAACCCCCAGGGCCCACATAGCTGGTTTTATAGCCAGCCTGGCTGCTTAACTCCACCCTCAGGTCCCAGTGATCCGCTCTTCGATAATGATTTGTAGATTTTGGATATTGCTGGTCTGGAGTGGGGGGTTGGAATCCAGAAACCTATTTGTGTAATTTATTCAGGACCACCTTCCCCCTTACAGAAATAGGCCTGACTTCTAGTGCACCCTCAGCCCTGCACTGCTGTCGCTGGGGTGGTGGCGGTGGACTTATCTGCTGGGTGATTAGAGAGATGTTAACAGGCTTTGTTATGCTCCAGACTCTGAATTAGCCAGAATGTTCCTAGAGTCTCCCTATGGCCAGAGTCCTGCTCGAGGGACCAAGCAGTTTAGGAGAAAGGGCTGCGATTGGGCCAGTAGCCCCTGGGGCTTCACACAGCCACCTTCCATGTCATCCAAGACTTCATCCAGAATTTTGGCTCACACCCAGGCCTTCTCCTTCCAAACATTCCATCACATTTCCAGCTGCAGCTTTCCCTTATCTCTCCCGGTTTCCTCATTTTGTGGCCATCCTTCCCACTGTGATAAAGGGACGTGGGGACGTGGGAGGGGCACTGAGCTCACCCTGAAGTCGCCACTGTGTTTTCCTCCCGCTTGTCTGTGCAAAGGGAGGCACGGAGGGTTCCTCTGCAGGTCTTGGGGGGTTGGGTTCCTGGAGTTGGCGCAGTGATTGACTTCCTTCCATTGATTCCCCCCAGGGGTGCCTGTCCCCTGGGGCAGCTCAAGGGCACGGTCCTCAGATCCAGAGCAGAACAGGCAGATTGACCGAAACACAGTGCTGAGGGGAGCAGGGGGCCAGGCAGGAGAGATCTGCTGCGCCATGTGGGTCCCCTCTCTGGCTGGGGAACGAACTCGTGCTGGAGTGGCTGCGGTCTGCTTCATACTGCGTTGCTTAACCCATTGCGCCACCAGGGAGGCCCTAGAGTGTAAGTTTTAGGTTGAGCTAAGTGCAGTTGCCTTTTGCGTCAGTCAAAGAAGGTCAGCTGTTGGCCACGCCGTGTGGTTCAGCCAGTAGTTAATATGGGAGATGAAGGGGACACAGGTAGGAGAGTGGGGGAGTGGGCCAGGGGAGCCCCGGTGCCAGGGAAGTGTGTGTCATCAGGCCCTTCAGTCCAGTGGGTGGCTGCAGTTTCATCCTGATGGAGAAGCCGGGGAGAAAGCAGAGAACAAACCCCTCAGAGTTATTCTAACTGAGGGGCCGGGGAGGTGGGCTGAGGTTGTGCCAGTTCACCTCCACCCTGGGTTCGCTCCCTGCCCTGCAGGGAGGTGGGACATTGTTTCTCTGCAGTATCTGTGCTCCGGTAGGGTCGGGGTGAAACAGGTTTGCTGGCCAGCATGAACCCTCGAATAAAGCTCCCTGGTACTGCACGTTGGGTCACTGTCCCCAGGTAGTTGAGGACGGGGTGGAGGAGGTCACCACGGTGTCCCAGCGCCACTGCAGACGCTGTGGCCATGAACTCCCAGAATGACTCTAAAGAGGTGATCTGGCCACAAACTCAAATATGCAAGAAAATATGATCCTGTTTTTCTGGAACAACGCATTTCCTATTTTGAGGTGCAAATTCACCAGATATTGGAAGGTGAATCTGTGACTCTGAGGGTCACTCCTTTCCCAGAATGACATCAGTTCTGGGCAAAGCTTGAGTCACCTCACCTCGTGAGCCCACGAGGCCCCCCGAGCCTGCTACCGTCCTGACTCCCTGTGGTCCAGCCCCACGCTCCCCTCCCTGCCTCCCTGCGTGCACCCTGGGCCACGGCCCTCTGGCCCTGGACCCCACAACTACAGGAGTCTGCTCAGGAGGTGGAGCACAGGGTCCCCTAATGTCCAGACTGACCCGACCTCAGGCCTCTCATCGGCCCAGTGTGGGACATGGTTTCTCGTTGGGCTATAGGATAGAGAGAGAAACTCTGCAAACTCTGGTACCAAAAGGACAAGGAAAATGTGGGTGACCTTCCCTAAGATCTGGCTGTTGACCCAAGGAAAGGTGAACCCAGGTCCTGGCAGCTGGCGTTTCAGATAGCTCCACCCCTCCATGACCAAATCAGCATGACCACTGCCCCTTCCACGATGTTCCAAATGGCACCGCTGACCTTCGTGTTCCTTTTAGCTTGTGTAATAGAGGGAAAGCTGCCATTCCAAACAAGGCAGGGTTTCCCAACTTGTGAGTTCATGGCACGATTCAGAGAAGCTTGAATTAGGCTAGGAAGAATCTACACTTTAATTTTCATTAACCACTATTAATATTAACATCTTCAAATATAAATGTAGGTAGCAAGACAAAGAGGTATCAGAAGGATCTTGTTGTAGGTTTCCTGAAATGCCATTCAAGCCCATCACTGTCATAATAGTTGTAACTCCATCACTACATCTTTTTAAAAAAATTATTTATTTATGCATACAACAGCTGGGGTACAGCCCAGAGGGGAGGGGGGTGAGAGGACTCACCAGAGAGAGTGAGGAGCAGAACAGGCAGATCGACTGAAATACACTGCTGAGGGGAGCAGCGGGCAAGGCAGGAGAGATCTGCTGCGCCATGTGGGTCAGCTCCCTGGCTGGGGATTGAACTTGTGCTGCAGTGGCTGTGGAGTCCTACATTGCGGTGCTCAACCTCTTAGGCAACCAGGGAGGCCCTCTGCATCTTTTTATCCTAAATGTATTAGGATAAATATTATCCTAATATTAGCCTATATTATTAGCCGATATTAGCCTGTTAGCCGATATTATTATCTCCTAGATACATTTAAGAATATTTTATTTTTTATTTATTTATTTATTTTTAAAAGATTTATCTATTTATGCACACAAGCACTGGGGTACAGGCCAGAGGTGTGGGGGGTGAGAGGAGTCACCACAGACAGAGCAAGGAGCAGAACAGGCAGATCAACAGAAGCACACTGCTGAGGGGAGCAGCGGGCACAGCAGGAGAGGTCTGCTGTACCATATGGGTCCCCGCCCTGGCCGGCAGCAGGGATCGAACTCGCGCTGCAGTGGCTGCGGTTCGCTTCACAGTGCGGTGCCTAACCCACTGCGCCACCAGGGAGGCCCTAAGAATATTTTAATAACTGTTTCAGAATAATTTTTCTCATACTTTATTTTAAAATAAAACTAGGAGCCTCCCTGGTGGCGCAATGGGTTAAACAACGCGGTATGAAGCAAACCGCAGTCACTGCAGCACAAGTTCGATCCCCAGCCAGGGAGCTGACCCACATGGAGCAGCAGATCTCTCCTGCCTTGCCCGCTGCTCCCCTCAGCAGTGTATTTCAGTCGATCTGCCTGTTCTGCTCCCTGCTCTGTCTCTGGTGAATCCTCTCACCTCCCCTGTCCCTCTGGCCTGTACCCTGGTTCTTGTACGCATAAATAAATAAATCTTTAAAAAAAAATAAAACGAGGTCATAAGTTAATTGTAGATGCATTGCATTCCCATTGTACTTGCATTTGTGGGAAAGAGTAGAGAGATTGTTTACCTTTCACCCAGTTTCCCAGTGCTAATATTTTGCAAAACTACAGCACAACATCGCAACCCAGAAGCTGCTATCATCCACGACTTATCCATGAGTGTGACATGCACTCATTTGTGTGCCTGCGTATATTTACACCCGTGCAGCGTTAGCACATGTGTAGATTGCTGTGATCACCAGAACGATTCCAACCCCACAACGACCCTAAGCCTTTTCTTTATAACCAGATGCTTCCCTCCTTCTTCCTTTCCCAAACCCACCATCCATGACTTGGTCATTTCAAGGATATTATGTAATGGTATCTATACCCTTTTGAGGTGTGCATGTTTTTAAAAGTGTGTAAACTTTTGAGTTTGGTTTGTTTTCAGTCTGCATAATTCCCTTGAGAGCTAGCCAAATTGTTGTGTATTTAATAGTTTGCTACTTTTGTCCTTCAGCGAGAGGCTGCGGCAGGTGGGGCCCCAACGTGTTCAACCGTTCGCCCACTGAAGGACGTCTGAGTTGTCTCCTGTTCTGAGCTATGGTTGGTTTTTAACATATTTCATTGTAACACACTTTGCTAACATGTTTATTTTAAAGTATTTTATTTTATTGGGGTTTTAAAAAAGATTTGTTTATTTATACATACAAGAACTGAGGTACAGGCCAAGGGTGTGAGAGGATCCACCAGAGACAGAGTGGGGAGCAGAACAGGCAGACCGACTGAAACACACTGCTGAGGGGAGCAGTGAGCCAGGCAGGAGAGGTCTGCTGCGCCATGTGGGTCCCCTCCCCAGCCAGTGGCAGGGATTGAACTGTGCTGCAGTGACTGCTGTTTGCTTCATAGTGCTTTGCTTAACCCACTGCGCCACCAGGGAGGCCCCTATTTTATTGGTTTTTAATATTACTCCGAGGAGTCCAAGTTTGGCCAGACTTCCCAAAGACATGCACTGGCACAGAAACGTAGCCCCAGAGCCTCTGCCAGGTCCTCTGTGCGTCGCCTGAGACCTGGGGCAGGTGGTCTCTGCTGTTGTGGGGATATCACTGAGCTGATGTGCTCTGTGATGAGGGGAGTGCATCTGTGCAAAGGGGGGGTGGTCAGAGGATAAGGAGGGGCCTAGAAGAACGTGAAGGACACGGCAACTCAAAATCTTACCCTACCCCAAACCTCAGGAAAACCTGCCCCACTTCCAAATGGATCAGGCGTGAGACTTGGCGGAGGCAGGACACGAGCTGAGCGCGGGAGCGGGAGCCGCAGGGGCCACTGCGGGAGGTGGACTGTGAGGGACTGAGGGCTGGAAGCGGCCAGAGCTCCTGGGACTATCAGCAGAGATCGAGGCCCACCCGTGGGCTCCGTTTCAAGGGGAGTGTGAGCTCAGCCGGCACGGAGCTACACTCGATCTCACCCTTGAGAATCACTTTAGTTGGAGGAGTCAGGGCTCACGTCGTGACCGCCACCCAGCCTCCCACCGTGCACGTGACCGACACCCAGCCTCCCACCGTGCACGTGACCGACACCCAGCCTCCCACCGTGCACGTCGTGACCGCAACCCAGCCTCCCACCGTGCACATCGTGACCGCCACCCAGCCTCCCACCGTGCACGTCGTGACCGCCACCGAGCCTCGTGACCGCCACCCAGCCTCCCACCCGTGCACGGTCCCCTGACATGGTCCCCTGGCTGGCTCCTGCCTGTTGTGCTCAGCTCAGTGCGGACTGTGTGACCTTGGCTTGGTGGCCAACTGCCAAGGATGCCAGCACAAAGGAACCCTCTCAGGAGAAGATACTGAACAAGGTCAGGGAGCGCTGGCGTCTGCAGGAGCAGCCCCGGGTGGTGGGAGGTAAGCCCACCGCTGTCCTTGCCTGACGGACGGCGCAGGGGACACTGGTGCCTCTGGCGAGCTGAGCAGCCCCCGGAGACAGCACGCCTGAACAGGGCACACCTCCACTCTCCTTTTCCACAGGAAAAGGGCACGGAGGCGAGATAAACAGCCTGTGAGGATATGGCCAGCCAAGCTCAGACTGTGGAGAGCTTTACCCACAGGACCAACGGCCAGTTCCTTCATGAATTCGCCCATGAATTCAGTAGTTTTTCAACTAGTCTTCAGTGAGTAAGTGGCAAAAGAAAGCAACAGTGATGGAGATTCAAAAAGACCCAAAATAGCTCCGAACCACTCACAGTACGCGTGGCCTTGCACTGGGATCCTGGCGTGAGGAAACTGTAAAGGGAAAGTTCTGTGTGAGGGGCCTGGACACCTGATGGTGTAAGGTGTTAGTGTTAATTCTTAGATGCGTGCATGGTTCACGCCCTTATCTTTTAAACACATGCTAAAGATCACATGATAAGATGCCTGGTGCTTACTGCAGGATAATGCAGGACAGGTGAGTTGTTGACACTGCACGGAGGACATGTGGGGGTTCATTATCCTCCTTGAGCACTTTGGGGGTGTATGCTTGAAAATTGCCATAATAAAAAAGTTAATAAAACTTATCCGGTGAGTAGGGGACATCCTCTGGATTCTGAAGGGAGGTGCCCTCAGTCAACTGGGTGGGGTGGAGGGTGGGTGGTAGGTTGAGGGTAGGGTCAGCTGTCTGGGCCCAGGATAGGCACTCGGGGAGGGCCTCCTGGATGGACAGGGGGCTAGAAGGTGAAGGAGTGTCTGGGCAGCTGTTGATTAGCAGGCAGCTCGCACGCTTTCCAGAGGCCTTGACAGCGTTCAAAGGAAGATCATTCCAGAGGAATGGTGTTGGCTCTGGACAGCTACAGCTTAGACTGTCCTTGCCTCCCACTCACTTCCAGGCTCCCTGTGAGCACCAGTTTCCAAGCCGCTTCACTTACACGCCAGGGTGTGCCTAGATGCTGCTCTTTGTGGTCCCTGACTGGCATCCCACTTTCCAGTCAGATGTTCCCCAAAGGGCAGACAGCAGTCTCCATGGGCAAGCCCCTGGGCCATGTGTGGACATCACCGAGTCCAGCCCTCCACAGCCACTCTGCAGTGGGGAAAACTGAGCCCCCGATGAGCCCCAGGCCGTGGAGTTAGCGTGCAAGGAGTGTAGGTGAGGTGCGAGCAGGAAGGCTTTCTGCACAGAGCACGTGTCCACCCAGAACACGTTTGCCGGGTGTCCAGCACGTGTCAGCTCTGCTGGGGCTTGTGGAGGGGGCGGCAGTCTCAGATGAGTGAGAAATACTTTCTATTCTGGAATAGCTAACTGCTGACGAGGTCTGACCGAGGAGAAAGAAAGAGCAAAGAATTAAACAGAACACTCGCACACGTGGTGGGCCAGAGAGCAGTGGGATGGGAGTCAGGACGTGCAGGCTCCCGGCCACTGTCTGGCAGTGACTCCCTCTGAGCCGTGGCCACCCTGTCTACAAAATGGTCGTGACCCCCTTTGTCTGACCTACCCCAGAGAGAAGACATCTGGAGCACTGCTTCTCTGACGGTGTGGCGGAAGGTATTTTGGCAAGTGAATAAATATTTTGATCTCAAACAAATATATCTGTACCAAGGCGAGGGACTGGTAAGAGATGAAAAGTTTGCACATCCCGCCCCTTAGCTGGAAGCAGATGGCTTCTGACGTCTTGAGCTCCAGGCCCCGGGGAGAGGAGACACAGCGCCCCACCGAAGGGCCGAGGGGCCTGTTGGTGGGAGCGGCACCGAAAGAGGAAATGGAAGAGACGAGATGAGCAATACTTCCTGCCTGCTGGGCCGTCGATGGAGGGTGACAGAAAGAAGTTGGTCTGAGATTCTGGCAGAGCATAAATCAAAGTGAGTAGATGCGGGGTTCACAGAACTTCTAAGTCGGAGGGCAAGTCTGTGGCTAGGAATTCCAGCTCTGAAGACCCTAGAAATGAACCAGACTGACCCTGCTCAAAATGGGGTACATTTTACCCAAGGAAGATAGAGAAAGGGAGAAAAGGAGCTCGAGACTGAGCCAGACAGGGTGAGGCTGGGCCATCCCATTGAAAACCCACCCACCGAGGCTGAGGGCGCCCTGTCAGCAGGACGAGGGGCGGCTGGCAGCCTCGGCCCTGTGTGGGTGTCGGGCACCGTGTGTCCCCGTGTGGCAGCTCCCGCGAGGATGGGTGGCTGCTGCGGAGACGGAGGTGCCCCTGGGCGGTTCTCCCTGCAGACTTAGAAAGCTTGGAGCAGGGTGTCAGGGAGGCGGGTGTGGGGGGCGGGTGAGCGTGGGGACAGGAGGTCTCTGGATTCCTGAAGCTGGGTCATGGAGAACTGAAAGAACCAGGCTGCAGGCGAAGGCTCTCAGGTCACACCTGGTGCTTGACCAGGGAGGGAGGCAGGGTTCTGAACATGGTTTGAAATTGTGATGCCACTTTTCACTGAAATAGCAAGTGTGCTTGATGTGTTAAGATGCAGGTGTGTCAGGAGTGTGTCAGAAAGGAAAGGGGACGTTCTCTCAGTCGAGGGGGCCTTTTATCCCAGACAGGCCTGTGCCTCCTTATGGATGGGCCCGCCCTCCCAGAGCAGACTGCCCATCACATCTTTTTTTTTTTTTAAAAGATTTACTTACACAAGAGCTGGGGTACAGGCCAGAGTCCAGGGAGGTGAGAAGATTCACCAGAGACAGAGCGGGGAGCAGAACAGGCAGATGGACTAAAGTACACTGCTGAGGGTGAGGCAGGAGAGGTCTGCTACATCACATGGGTCCCTTCCTTGGCCAGCGGCAGGGATCGAACTTGTGCTACAGTGGCTGTGGTCTGCCTCACAGTGCTTTGCTCAACCCACTGCACCACCAGGGAGGTCCCCATCACATCTTTTTAAAAATAATATTTTTTTTATGCAAGAGATGTGTGTGGGGGATGGGGGAGGGGGCGAGAGGATTCACCAGAGACAGAATGGGGAGCAGAACAGGCAGATTGACTGGAGGACACTGCTGAGGGAGCAGCGGGCGAGACAGGAGAGGTCTGCTGCACCATGTGGGTCAGCTCCCTGGCTGGGGATCGAACTTTTGCTCTGTGGCTGGCAATAGCTTGACAGGGCTGAGATTTTAACCCCTGTGCCACCAGGAGGCCCCATCCATCACATCTTAAAGAGACCAAAGCAGAGGTGTTCACTGCCTTCTCCCTTCAGTCTGCTTCCGCACGGCCAAGTTTCCCTTCTTGACCAGCCTCTCTTGCAGCCATGCGTGGCTGTTGCTGCTTCAGCTGTCCTTGGGGCTGGCGGAAAACAGCTGCTAACTATCTCCTGGGTGGAGAGCACTTCCTCCGCATGGGTCAGTGTTGCCCAGCTGCGTGCACAGAAGAGCTCAGGGCACGACTTTGGCTGGAGCTACTACTCGGCCAGTTAGGATGGGGTGGGGCAGGATGACAGACCGCAAGGACCTGGGCCTACCTGACTGGAATCGGTCCTTCCTGGAGCTGTGACTGTCTTCCGCTGTCTGGAACCTGCCATTCCAGGAAAAGGCCCAGGCCCAGGCAAGCATCCCAGTGAGTTCCAGAGAAATGGGCCTCCCCACAAAGGCCCTGTGCTTCCCAGCAACCTGTGCCAGGCAGAAGGAGTCTGATGTGCTGAGCCTGGAAAATCAGCTCAACAGGAAGCAGATGGATTGAATTATTTCAAAAGAGGATGAAGCAGTTCAAATAGCTAAATAGGTAATGATAACAATGGAATAATATGAATACCCAGGTGTCCATTCTAATGAAAACAAAAGAAATATATTTTTAAAAAAAGTAGTTGGTTTTACTTTGTTATTTTTTCCATTAATGTATGTATTTTCTTACATAGTTGCTAATTTTTGGGCAGTATCTGATTTCTCCCCTTGGGTTTGTCCCCATGGTTTCCCTCCCCACTCCCCACAGTCCCTCTTCCCTCTTGTTTAGACCCCTCTCTCTCTTCTCCACCCCAGCTGGATGCTTCAGCTTTATCGTCCGCTTGCAAGTTTTGTTTTATTCCTGACTCTCTGAAAAACGAATTCTTTTTTTACAGTAAAATTTCAATTAATCCATCTACAAAGGATGATGAAAATAGAAAATCACATTTGGCAAACACCACGGTAATAAATGTCATCGGAAAGCATCATCATGGCATGCTAAAATGAATAGGCAGGGCCCTCCTGGTGGCGCAGCGGGTTGAGCACCGCACTGTGAAGCATCTGTGGCACAGCAGCACAAGTTCAATTCTCTGCCAAGGAGGGGACCCACATGGCGCAGCAGACCTCTCCTGCCTCGTCTGCTGCTCCCTCAGCAGTGTGTTTCAGTCAGTCTGCCTGTTTTGCTCCCCACTCTGTCTCTGGTGAATCCTCTCACCTCTCATGACTCTGGTCTGCACTAGTATTAAACTCTAATATTAAATAAATCTTAAATAATAAATAAATAAAATAATTAAATAAATTTAAAAAAAATTAAAATAAATAAAATGAGTGGGCAAAAGTGGGATAAGAAACAGGTTATTTGTTTGGTCTTAAAGATATCACAAGACTTATTAATTACAAGGGAATGAATAATAATTTCACAGTGGAAACACCTGACAGACACCCCCTGACCACATGATCCACCTTCACACCGAGGAAGCCCTGAGAAGGACACCCCATCACTGCTGCGGTGTTCCCACCCCAGAGACATAATCACCTCAATGTCACCATGACGAAGCATCACGCTGAAATGCAGGGACATTCTGTGGGGCTCTTTAGATCCATCAAGCTCGCAAGAGACAAAGCCAGGCTATAGGCGACTCCCAGGAAGGCGAGATGGAGACACCACAATGACCAGACGCACCGTGGGGTCCTGCCCTAGACCCTGGACCAGACCTGGGACACGGCGCCTCTGAATGAGACTGTTGCTTAGTTACCAGCACCCATCGTGCCGCTGTCCACTTCGGGGCTTAGGCCACTGTTCGGGGGTCTGCGAGGTGCTGCCATGAGGAGGTGCTGAGTGACAGGTATGTAGGAATCTTGGGCACAGCTCTTGCGAAGTTTAAAAGTCATTTTAAAAAAAATCTTTAAAAACTGGTGGGGGTGAGGAAAAAGCCTAGGTTCCAGAACTTAGCTGTTCCCAGGATGGAACTCCACGGCTTTGTCAGACTGGAAACTGACACTTGGTCTCGAGAGACTTGGAGGCTCACCCACGTGCTTGCTGCTCCCCTCTGGCGCAGGCCGGCCTCCACGCGGGGCAGCCCATGGCCCTCAGGGGAAGTCCGTGTCCACTTTTCTGGGCACAGTCTGTCCTTGTCATGCCCGTCTGAGGGAGCACTATTTTCTACCCCTGATGCAGATCCCCAGCCAAGGATGAAGAGGCAGAGCCACCCTCTCTAGGTGCACAGTGGGGACATGCAACCACACTCGAGCCCAGCTCTATGTGAGCCCCGTGCCAGCCTGCGGCCCCCCCCACCTCCCCGGCATCAGTGCCCGGTTGCTCTGTCTGGGAAGAGGGAAGAGGTCACAGGCGTTCGCAAAGCATCTGCTTCGGTCAGGCTGAGTGAGACTGGCGTGGTGGTGCCGAGGCATTGAGTCTGGACCACACATGCTGTCCTGAAGAGAGGATATTTTCAGACTACCGAGCATATCCGCATGTCATTCATTCATTCACTCACTCACTCACTCATTCATTCGTTCATTCATTCATTCTGTTTCTACTCTTGCCTGGCCCTGGGCTCGGGTTGATGCATCAGATGTGGTTCTTGCTCTGGGAGTCTAGACTTGCTGGGGGGCAGACAAGTAAACAGTCAGCTAGTTATACAGACGTATGTGCTTGGATGGGGGTGACGAGAGGAGAGGTGGGGAAGGAGGGAAGATGGTTTGGAAAAAATCTAGGCCCTGAGGCTATTGTTGACACACCGTGGGCATACCAGAAACAACACTGCTAGGAGGGACTTTAGGTCAGAGAAGCGCATTGGCCTAAGAGGGTGGGTTTCTGTGGGGGAGTTCAGGATCCATGAAGCTGGAGGTTGGGCAGCCACCTAGATAGTGGACAGGGAAAGCAAGCACAGGGGTCTGGACTGGGCCTGTGTTTGCTGCAGTCCAGCTGCAGGGGACTCATTCCAAAAGTGTGGTTGAGGAGATATGTTTTGGAAGTAATGACACTGGCTTTGGGATACTCATGGGGAAGCTGTCATGACAGTTTGACTCATTTGTCAACAAGCTGAGGTGGGGCTGGGAGTGCTCAGCAGGATGTGGAGAGGGCAGAGCTTAAAAGAAGAGGCACACTCCCTCTGCTCTTTGCTGAGGAAGAAGGACCAGGCACATCCCCAGGCCAGGCGGTCTGGCTCCGGTAGGTTCTGACCACATTCAGGCGGGGTGGGCCCTGCCCAAGGGTCACAGAAAGAGACCGAGTCCAGGGGCTGGCGAGAGGCAACAGGTGGGGGGAGCCTTCTCTCTGGGGGCATTGCTGGAGCAGTTGCCCTGGGAGCAGGCAGCTCCTGGTTTCTTCCTGCTGGCTCTGAGAATCTGCTTTGTGGGTTCTGAAAATCCCTTAGAGCTGCTATCAGACCTGGCTGGTTGCCCGCAGGCATTTCTGGGGTTTTTCTAGCTGTCTTGATGAGGTGGTCTTCGAGGACCGCCTTCCCGGGCCTGAGCTTCCCCTGCTCTGCGCTTCTTCCACCCCTTGGCTGTATGACTCTGTCTCTTGTCCTCACCCCCAGCCCCTGACGATTCCAGTCCAGGGTACCCTCTTATCCATCGGAGCCCAGTGTCATTTTGGGAACTGGGAAGAAATACATAGTTACATGCTGGGCACTCATTTAGCTGTTATAAGAACTCCACAAGGGAGACATTTTCTAGATGAAAAAAACTAAGGCTCAGAAAGGTTAAGTAATTTGCCCAGAGCTTCCCAGCCTTGGGTGGACCGTGTTGTGTTTTGTCTGCTATTCCGCCTTATTCTGGGTGACCACACCGCCCTCCCTGGAGGCACTGGAGGCAGTAGGGGTGCTGCCTTTGGAACATAGGTTCAGCATAATGCTGAACCTAGGAGAGACACAAAGGAAAAAGCAAGAAGGATTTGGGGGAAGTGTGAGCATCACAGCTTCTACTGTGGCAGCAGCTCCCTGAAGAGTTGGATCAGAAAGTGCTTCGTTTTTACTAACTGGAATAAGCTTGGGGAGGAGGGATTGCGCTCCAGAGTTATCAACATCACAAACACCCTCACTGCCTGATAAGAGTCAGGAAGCACTGAATAATGTGGGTTCCCAGAATGGGAACGTGTGGGTCTCAAGTATCCCAGGGAGGAGGAGGCTGCCAGGGAACCCCTGCCCTGCTGGCCGCTGGTCAAGGTCACCTTCTTCCAGCCAGACCTGGGGAGGCCAGTGCTGCGGAGTAGGAGCCTGGAATGAAACAAGACGGGCCAGAATACTCCCAAGGGCCATCCTGGGATGGGGGGGGAGGGAATCTCCTATATGTTTCCTCAAGTCCTACATTTTGCATTCAACAGGTATTGCTTTTGGAATCAGGGGAAAATAGAGCTAAGAAAAGTAAAGAGAGACTGCAAACATCTGGGATGGAGTGGTCAGATCCAGGCATCCTGGGAAGTCAGGGAGGTGACAGGGCTCACCTTTCACAAGGCAGCCAGGGGGACTTAAAAGGACTGAATATAAAAAAGCCTCGGGAGTGCGGGGCCTCTGGCAGAGGTCAGGACTGGGCGCTGTTGTTTTCGTTGTGTTTTACACAGCACAGTGGCTCCAAAGGCACTGCCTCCCCGTGGACCAGGCAGAGGACACTGTGCTGTGAGTGTGCAGGGGCGCAGGCACCCAACTCCGGAGCCAGCCAGCGGCTGGGACTGACTTCCTATAGTGCACTTGCTGCCTGGAGCACTTTCTCCCTTCCCCAGCCTCAATCCCTCATTTGTAAAGTGGGAGCAACAGCAGTGCAGGTCCCGTGGGTTGCCGTGAGCAGTAAATTACATTTGAATGTTGGAGTGGAGACACAGTTGACTTGTGATTGGCACTGGCAGGCAATGTAACGGTTTATGAGGGGACTCAGCCTTCGAAATCCTGATTCTACTGCTCACTTGCTGTGTGACTTTCAGCCAGTTCCCTAACCTCTCTGTGCCTCAATGTCCTCAGTTGTAAAATGGAGCCAATTCCAGTTTTTAATTTCTCTAAAGTAAATGTGCGGATTAAATCAGTAAGTTAGGGCCTGTCTGGTGGTACAGTGGGTTGAGTGCCACACTGTGAAGCGTCTGTGGCACAGCAGCTCGAGTTTGATCCCCAGCCAGGGAGGGGACCCACACAGCGCAGCAGACCTCTCCTGCCTCTCCCGCTGCTCCCCTCAGCAGTGTGTTTCAGTCGATCTGCCTGTTCTGCTCCCCACTCTGTCTCTGGTGAATCCTCTCATCTCCTGCGAGTCTGGCCTATCCCCCAGCTCTTGTATGCATAAATAAATAAAACTTTTTTTTTTTTAAAGATTTATTTATTTATGCACACAAGAGCTGGGGGACAGGCCAGAGGTGTGTGGGGGGGTGGTGAGAGGATTCACCACAGACAGAGCGGGGAGCAGAACAGGCAGATCAACTGAAATACACTGCTGAGGGGAGCAGCAGGCACAGCAGGAGAGGTCTGCTGAACCAAGTGGGTCCCCTCCCTGACTGGCAGCAGGGATGGAACTTGTGCAGCAGTGGCTGAGGTTTGCTTCATAGTGCATCGCTTAACCCACGCGCCACCAGTGAGGCCCAATAAATAAACTTTTAAAAAAATCAATAAGTTAGTATGTACAAAGCCTCCTACCCCAGCACACCACTATACCCCAGCACACCACTAGGGCTCCGAGGTGTTAGCTAACTGCTCCATATTTAACCCTCACAAAATCCTTTGCTGTATTATGTATTTTGTGAGTGAGTAAACAGGCTCGTGGAAGTCCAGGGCTTCAGAATGGAAGGCTCTCCGTCTGCAGGCTGGCAGGGCCTGAAGGTTTAAGCCTAAGGGCATCCTAAACTGGGTGGTGAAGTAGAGCCTGGCCTCTGCCCTGCTTGATTGCTCACGAGTTCCTCCCTGCGTGTCACTTCAGAGCACCAGACTTCTTTCTTCCTGTCTTCCGGGTGCAACCCTCAGTTCCCTTTCCTGCTTCCCTTTCAAGCCCCTCCCTACCCATCTAAGCACACACACACACACACACACACAGCAGTCTTCCATTCAAGTGACCCGATCAGTGGCAGCCTGGTCTTCTGCCCCTTCTCCCTCTCTAATCCCAGCCTTGATCCCTGTCTTTGAATAAGCTAGTTTAAACACTGGGCCTGGGTTCTAATGCAAGTTTTGCTACTTGTTAGCTATGTGGCCTTGGGTGAGTTCCTTGGCCTCTTTGTGTGCCTCAGTCTCCTCATATGTGTAACAGAGATGATGATGGTGATGTCTTGAAGGTATTATTTGTTAGGATGTTATGAGTTCATGTATGTAAGGTTCTGAGAACTTCTGGACCACGGGAAGTGCTGTGCAAGTGGGGGGAGTTATTAATTTTAGTAGTTATGCGGTTATGGCTGTATACATGGCAGAGTATGATATCTGGTGTTCTCTCAAACCCAAAAAGAAGAAAATAGAAAGAGCACAAGGGACTGAGGTGGTGGTACATGGGTGAAATGGTGGTGGGAACTCCCTGGGGAATACAAATGATGTCAAATATAATTCAATAAATCTAATTTTAAAAAAAGAAGAAAATAGACACCCCCAACTCTGTACCAGTTCCCTGCAAGCCCCCAGCCCCAAGTAAATTTCATTGCCCCTATGCTCTAAAACCAGGGCGTTGGGCCTCCCTGGTGGCGCAGTGGGTTAAGCGACGCACTATGAAGCAAACCACAGCCACTGCAGCACAAGTTTGATACCTGCCGCCGGCCAGGGAGGGGACCCATATGGCGCAGCAGACCTCTCCTGCCTCTCCCGCTGCTCCCCTCAGCAGTGTGTTTCAGTCGATCTGCCTGTTCTGCTCCCCACTCTGTCTCTGGTGGATCCTCTCACCACCCACACCTCTGGCCTGTCCCCCAGCTCTTGTGTGCATAGATAAAAATAAATCTTAAAAAAAATAAATAAAACCAGGGCGTTTCCATAGCACTGGTCCAGCCACATCTGGACCAGAATTGCAGGATTAAAGTGTCAGGGCTGGAGGTAGGCGGAGGACCATGCCGAGCTGAGTCAGAGTGGAGTTCGGGCTTTGCTCAGTCTCCACCCCGGTGCTCCCAGAGTGTTGGGGAGCCTCCTACAGAGGAGGCGGGGGTGAGCTCAGGGTCACAGCCCATGGCCCTTGACCACCACCGACTGGAGGCAGCACTTGAACATGACGTAAGTGCAAACAGTGGAGACTCTGCTTTGGTTGTTCTCCACGGTCATGCACTGGGGCCGCTGGTGCAGAGTTGGCACAGGCTGGAAAACAACTCTGAGAGCAGGGGGTTAACCCCACCGTGTCCAGGTACCGGTGTGGAAGGCAGAAAACCAGGCAAGGGAAAAATGAGAAAGACAGGGCAGACAGATGATGGTGATGAATTCCATGTCGCTGGCTGACATCTCTGTGCTGGTGAGTCCCAAGGCCTGGAAATCCCATCTTGTGGAGGAGGCGAGTGATCCTCAGAGGTGACTCTACTTCCAGGAGGTGGGCACGCAGGCCGAGGAGTGACCTTGCCTGGGCCCTTGGGGGTGGAGGCAAGCAGGGCTTGCCCTGACCAGCAGCTCAGGCAGGCTTCTAGGGAGGGGAAGAGGTTAGGCTGCATTTTAAAGAATATTATTTTCAAGTGGTGAAGAGACTAGCAAAATTATTTTCCCTCGGAAGTGACCTTAGCTTTAGTTTTTTTAAAAAAAGATTTATTTTTATTTATTTATGCATACAAGAACTGGAATGCAGGCCAGAGTGGTAGGGGGTGAGAGGAGTCACCAGAGACAGAGTAGGGAAGAGAACAGGCAGATCGACTGAAATACACTGCTGAGGGGAGCAGCGGGGAGAGACAGGAGAGATTTGTTGCGCCATGTGGGTCACCTCCCTGGCCAGGGATCAGACTCGTGCTGCAGTGCCTGGTGATGCCTGATGCCCCCAGGCTTTAATCCCTGCACCACCAGAGAGGCTTGGGCTTTAGGTTTTGATAGCTGGTGTCACCTCCCCCAGTTAAGTTGGGTCTTGTTTATTTATTCACTGTGGGCAGCACACTCAGCTGTGGTCACTCAAGAAACACCTGCCCTCTTGGCAGGGAAGCAGAGCAGCTGTGGGATAGAGGCAGAAGAGGGCATGTGGTAGGAAACACAGAGAGGGAGACTGAGGCAGGCAGAGTTACTCAAGTTCCACGGGATCCTTATCCTGTAAACCTTTGAAACTTTTTTCAAAAGACTTTATTTATTTATGCATACAAGAGCTGGGGTACAAGCCAGAGTCCAGGGGAGTGAGAGGGTTCACCAGAGACAGAGCCGGGAATAGAACAGACAGATTGACTGACTCAGCAGTGGGCGAGGCAGGAGAGGTCTGCTGCGCCATGTGGGTCCCCTCCCTGGCCACAGCAGGGATCGAACTCGTGCTGCAGTGGCTGCGGTTTGCTTCACAGTGCGTTGCTTAACCCACTGCGCCACCAGGGAGGCCCAAAGTTTGAAACTTTTAAACGTTGATAAAAGTTTACCAACCAGCTCTCAGTGATAAAGGAGGGGCAGATGCAGGAGGGAGGGGAGCTCCGAAGTACACCATTTGCCATGGTGTAGCTTCCCACCACGATCAGTTTCACCTACCAACTTAACATTACTCAGTGAGCACTGGTTATTCCATGATCATTTGCTGGATGTCTCCAAGCCTCACCCACCTGTGGGAGCCAGCTCCAGCATGTTAATGACTTTGCACCTTCTCTGCCATTCACACTCAGGCCAGACGTCCCCACCATCAGAAGCTCATCCTTCAGCTTTGTATTTGGTCCATGTTGAAAAAGGGAGCTGGGGTCATTGGTTCTACCCAGTATTGTTGGGCCATCCAATCCTGGGCCCATCATTGGCTGATCTGGAACCACAGATGACTGGACTTCACCTGTCCAAGACTGTTTCTTTACCTGGAAAATGGGGATCATCGCATTATTGCTTCCCAGGATTATGATGAGGATTAAAAGAGAAAATGACATGTGAGCATCCAACTCATAGAAGAAGCAACTACCCTGGCTGCCTTCCTCTCTAGGTGGAGGAATCAGCATCCTCTTTCTCACTGCCTCCACTGTCATATCCCTGAGAGATCTTGGGAGGTGAGCCCTGGGTCCTTGGGAAGAAACATTCCTCTCCAGGAGAGGTTCTTGCTAAGTCGAAGCTTGGAGTCAGTCCAGGTTAGCCCCTAGGCAAGTTGCCAAGAGAATGATGCTACTGCAGTTTGCCTGCGTGCCTGGTTCATTGCAGGGGAAGCTGGACTGTCCTTGCCCTGGCTGTCCTTCCTCCTTAAAGACTTGAGCCTTCTAGCTGCTTCTATGTAGTTGTCCGTAGTCCCCACCTGTCCCTGCTGAATGTCACTCAGGATGTTCCTACCTGCTAATTCATACCAGGCTCTAAATAACTGACACTCCCACTCATTTTCCTGGGATGTTGCTGGACAAGCCAAATGAATCCAGGCAATAAGGGAGAGCAAAAACAAGACAGGAAAAGCGGAACAGGGCTAGTGGACAGTTAGGACAGACACCTGAAGGGCAGTCAGGAACAGGGCCTCATGGCTCAGTGCAGCCCCTGATTCTAGATGCTTTGCACAAGTCGCTCCCCTTCTCTGAGCTTCGGTTTCCCCACCTGCAAGTTCAAGGAGGTGGACGCTACATGCTCTCACTCCTTCAGTGTATTCTGGGGCAAAGCATTCGGGAGGTGTATTACCTATTATCAGGAGGTGTATTACCTATTATCACAGTATCAAATTATCCCAAACTCAGTGGCTTAAACACAGCACAAATGTATTACTATCTTAGAGTTCTAGGGCTCAGACGTTAAAACCGGGTCAGCAGGACTGTGCCCCGGCCTCTCTAGCTTCTCGGGGCTGCCTGCACTCATGGTCTGTGGCTGCATCATGGCCCCTCCTCCTTCTCATCTCTGATTTGGACACTCCTGCCTCCTGCCTGTACGGACCATTGTGATTATCTGGGTTGGGCCCGCCTGATAATTCTGGATGGTCTCCTCTTCTCAAGATCCTCATTTAATGATATCTGTGAAGCCCCTTTTGATATTTAAGGTGACATGTTTCCAGGCTTCAGGGAGTAAGACATGGGTATCTTTGCAAGGCCACTGTTCTTCCTAGGGAAGGGAGACTATGTTTCGAAGAGAGCCTTGGGGGCTTTAAGGGTAGAATCTACTGAAGCTAGACCCGCCACATGGGGGGAAATCCTGGGCAACCATGACCTTCTGAAACCAAACCACAGGTACTTCCTTTCAGTAGCTGCTGGATGGGGCAGAACAGGAGCCGAGGAAGAGACAGGGCCGGGCACAGCTCCTGGAGTCTGAAGACCTGGACGCAGATACGGCTCAACCTGTGACTACCGTTGTGGTTATGGAAAAGCGACACTGCTCTTGAGCTTCGTGGGGTAACAGTTCCCGCCTGGTTAGCTTTGTAGACCGCATCACAGATGCGGAGGTGCCAGACCAGTTGGTAGGTGCGTGCGGGGTGCAGTTACTGCTGCTGCTGTCAGTCGTAGATGGAAGTGTTGGGAAGGGCTGGGTACACAGAGGTGAGGGCCTGGAGAGATGCCCACATGAAAGACCAGGAGGCCAGAAACCCTTCAAGGGAAGGAAATACAGCGTGTGAGATGGCGGGGGCGCCCTATAAAGGTGTCCTAGTCCACCTGGGCCCGCTGACCCTGATTTTGGACTTTGGGCAAAGCAATTTTGTCAGGCTCAGTTGTTTGTTAAAACAAAAGTCCAGGACTTTGAGAAACAAGGTCAGGACACTCAGAAAACCTGGTATTTAGTTCCTGGCAACCCCTGAGGACCGAGCGCAAGAGTGTTCCTGCACCTCACCAAGGTCAGCAGCTCACCGACCCCAACACCCACCATTTGCTGAGAAGGGTCTTACTTGCCCAGGACAGGGAGGGGCTCCAGGAGAGACGACCCCAGATGCACAAGACGGGAATGCAGGACCAGGACTCAGGGTCAAGTTCCAGGAGCTCGTGAGGAGCAGAGCCCAGGCCTGGAGAAACCACTCAGGCTGAGCTCCCGGGGTGGGGACAGCGTGTGTGTGATTTCCCCTGACATCTGGCCCAGAAGCCATTGACAGAAGCCCAAGGGTGGGGCGGAGGCTGGCGGAGAGGGAGGCCTGCGGCTCCCTTAGGAGGGGTTCTGCCTCAGCAGCATCGAATAGTTCCATGTCTGTGAGATCACAGTGTCGTGGCTACTACGCAGGTCAGCTGAGGGGTTGTGTTAGCAACCGTCAACATTCTACCCCTGGGGGAAATAGACAAAACTTCTTCCAGGAAGAACTGGGGCAAATGCTTGCAACAGATGTGTAAAAAGTTCAAAATTTTACTATATAAAACTGCTTCTAAAATGAGATTCCCACCCCTTAAAATAATGCAAACTGGAGTTGAATGAATTACAAAGTATAACCTCACCTGAATCAAAGAATAAAAATGAAAGGCAGAGGCACAAGCTGGAGCTGATTCGGCTCATCGCCCGCAGCCCTCAGCAGCAGGCAGGTCCCTCCCAGTCGCTGCGCATAACTGCCTCCTTGGGCCATGGAACCTTTATTCTCCCTTTCTCTCTCCTCCCGGAACCCTCCACCCTATCGCTGAACAATTTAATGTGCTGAACATAAAGCTTCTTTCCTTCCGGAACACAATACAGGACTAAGTACAATCCTTGGGTCACAAGAGACTCATCACGAGGGCATGTCAGGGGTCTTTCAAAAGTTATATTTTAATAGCTCAGTTAAAAGCCGGGAGGTCACTGCCCCAAAATGAACTTGACCATGGACAGTGACCTGCCCCCACCCCCTGCCTCTGCCTTCTCCAGTCCAGGTGATTCTGTCTTGAATCCTGTGCCTGTCATTCCCTTACTTTCTCACTCCTTTTCTTTTACTCCTTTGTTTGCCTAATGTTATTTTATTTTTAAAAAGATTTTATTTATGCATACAAGAGCTGGGGTACAGTCCAGAGATGGGGGAGGTGAGCGGATTCACCAGAGACAGAGCGGGGAGCAGAACAGGTAGATCCACTGAGATACACTGCTGAGGGGAGCAGCGGGAGAGGCAGGAGAGGTCTGCTGCGCCACGTGGGTCCCCTCCTTGGCAGAGAATTGAACTTGCGCTGCTGTGCCACAGATGCTTCACAGTGTGGCGCTCAACCCCTTGAGCCACCAAGGAGGCCCATGTCTAATTTTATTAAAAGAATATCATATATAATTTTTAGGGGACTTGGAGATAAGTGGCATGTTCAAGAGGCATTGAGGTGATAGACACTTAGGATGGTAATGAGGGAAGTGAAAGAGGAATCTGGGATGTTACGTACATTTCAGTCTTGGTAACTGGGTAGTCGTTGGTGCCATTCAGTTAAACAGAGACAGGAAAGAAGAGGCTGGTGGGAAAATGAGAGACTCATCAAATGACTGCTTTGTTCTGGGCACTCGGTATAGAGCTTAATGTGCTCTACATGAACGGCCGCATTGAAGCCCACTGTTATCATCATCATTTTAAATATGGGGAAACTGAGGGATGGAAAGGCTTAGTAGGTTCCAATTCTATCAACATGATAGATCACACCTTTCTGTTACAAACCTAAAAATACTGGATACAATATTTTAAAAAATATTAAATGTTTATAAATGAAAATATTGATATGTGACTAGATATTTATAAATAAAATATTTTACAATGAAGAAAAGCAAATTTGGAAACTCCAAACCAGTGTGGACACACCGAGTATTTATAGATAAAATGAATCTCACTACAGATGAGATTTCACTTAAAAATAATCATAAGAATTAGATTTCATCCAGGGAAGAATAATTATAAGCTACACATGAGGCAAGAGTATAGAGACATAAATAATAAGGGCTATCTGCATTTAAAAGATATTATAGGTCTTTTTTTTTTATAAAGATTTATTTACTTATGCATACAAGAGCTGGGGTACAGGCCAGAGTCCAGGGAGGTGAGAGGATCCAACAGAGACGAAACACACTGCTGAGGGGAGCAGCAGGCGAGGCAGGAGAGGTCTGCCTCACCATGTGGGTCCCCTCCCTGGCTGGGGATCGAACTCGCACTACTGTGCTGTGGATGCTTCACAGTGTGACGCTCAACCCACTGCACCACCAGGGAGACACTACAGGTCTTTTTGAATGAGGGGGGAAATAAAGGCGAAACTACAATGAAAGAAGTGAACACTAGGGGAACACCTAAGGCTAAGTTACCTTAACAGTAGAGTTGGGGGCCATCCCTGGTCACGTGTGGGTTGAGCACTGTGAAGCATCTGTGGCACAGCAGCACGAGTTCGATCCCCAGTCAGGGATCTGACCCACATGGCACAGCAGACCTCTCCTGCCTCGCCCGCTGCTCCCCTCAGCAGTGTACTTCAGTCATCCTGCCTGTTCTGTTCCCCACTCTGTCTGGTGACTCCTCTCACCTCTCGCACCTCTGACCTGTACCCAGCTTGTATGCATAAATAAATAAGTCTTTAAAAAAAGAAAAAAAGTAGTAGAGTTGGGGAGCTCCATGCTTGTGTGAGACTCGCTAGACTCCAGGTGAAGCGTCTACTGGACATCCCAGGTCAGTCACAAAAGTGGTCTTGGGGAAGGGAGAGGTCGGACATGCCTGTTTCATCGCATTGCTCTCACCTACTGCCCTCTGGCCTGCAGAGCTCCGCCATGAACGCCACCACCTCCCCTCTGCCAGCCACCTCCGGGGTTGCCAGCTCTGACAACAGCAGCTCCTTCTACGACTACGAGGACTACCTGGACGATGTGGCCTTCTTGCTCTGCAGAAAGGACGAGGTGCTGTCCTTCGGCAAAGTCTTCCTGCCCGTCTTCTACAGCCTGATCTTCGTGCTGGGCCTGGGCGGGAACCTCCTTCTCCTAGTCGTCTTGCTCTGCTACGTGCCTCGAAGGCGGATGACTGAGGTCTACTTGCTGAACCTGGCCGTCTCCAACCTCCTGTTCGTGGTCACGCTGCCCTTCTGGGGCATCTCTGTCGCCTGGCATTGGGTCTTTGGCAACTTCTTGTGCAAGACGGTGAGCACCCTGTACACCATCAACTTCTACAGTGGCATCTTCTTCATTAGCTGCATGAGCCGGGACAAGTACCTGGAGATTGTTCACGCTCAGCCCCACCACAGGCTGAGGACCTGGGCCAAGAGCCTGCTCCTTGCTGTCATGGTGTGGGCCGTGGCCCTGGTTGTCTCCATCCCTGACATGGTCTTCGTGCGGACACACGAATACCCGGCAGGCGTGTGGAGCTGCCATGCAGATTTCGGAGGGCACGCGGCCGTCTGGAAGCTCTTCCTCCGCTGCCAGCAGAGCCTGCTGGGGTTTCTCCTTCCACTCCTTGTCATGATCTTCTTCTACTCCCGAATCGGCTGTGTCCTCATCAGGCTGAGGCCGCCAGGCCAGGGCCGGGCTCTAAGGATAGCGGTCGCCCTCGTGGTGGCCTTCTTCGTGTTCTGGTTCCCGTACAACCTCGTCTTGTTTCTGCACTCGCTGCTGGACCTGCAAGTCTTTGGGGACTGCCGGGTCAGCCAGCACCTGGACTATGCGCTGCAGGTGACCGAGAGCATTGCCTTCCTGCACTGCTGCTTCACCCCTGTCCTCTACGCCTTCTGCAGTCGCCGCTTCCGCCAGTACCTGAAGGCTGTTCTGGCCACTGTGCTCCGACGGCAGCAGACACCTGGCCCTGCCCAGGCCCCGCTGTCCAGCTATTCCGAGAGCAGCGTGCTCACTGGCCAAGAGGAAATGGCCAGTATCCATGAACTTGGGGAGAGGCAGGCAGAGGGCTCCCCTAACAAGGGGGAGGCGGCATAACATCAAAGCTCTAGAATGCAGTCTGGCGAGAGCAGATGGGGTCCAGCTCCACTGGGCGTCGCCTGAGGTCCTCTCATCAAGGGCCTCGGTCAGCATGTTGCTAACCCACTGGCCTGCTCTCAGTTGTCAACGGCCCGCAGTATTAGCTTTCCAGGAATCGCGCTGAACTGCTGCAAGTGTGCCCCAGCTGACGGCTGTGCTTCCTATCGTCTTACTCCGGTATCACCTAGTCTGCACCAGCAGCCAGAGTGCTGGTGTCATGCCCGTGTTCCTCAGACGAGCCCGGGCCGCTGAGCTGGGAAATGCTGTTTTGGGACCGCATCTGCAGGCTCAGTGATGGCGCCAGGACCTGGCAGCCAGGAGGGCGAGATGTGTCCTGCCCAGGACTGTTGGAATCTGTAGGTTGGAGGCAGACGGGATACATATGCTGGGAGGTCCCGGGGGGTATCTCCCCCTCTTCCTACCATGCCTCCTCTTGGGAGCCATCAGGGCTCCCTGGGCAAGTCCCAAACCTTTGTTTCACCCCAGCGGTGGGATTTCCCGTAGTCCCATCCCACCCCTAAACTCCTCCACAGCACTCGCTCCTCAGTTCATACTTTATTCTGCACATCCCACCTCCCTGCCTGCTCTTGCTGGCTGCGTCCTGTAGCAAGTATCTGCAGCCAGGCATCCCTCCCCCTCCTCTTGTAGTCTATCAATCCCACTTGTTCTGAGAAGCCAACCACTCCTTGGCCCCTTGGCCCTGTGCTTTGGTGGAGGCTGGGGGAGCACAGGACTTCAGTGATCCTCGCACCGCGCTGCATTTAGGGAGGGGCATGCAACCCAGGCTGAGCTTGTGAAATGTAGTGTGACTAGAACAGAGGTATGAAGTGGAAGCTGAGAATGTCAACTGGAACTGCAGCAGAGAATAATGCAGTAAGTGGGCAGGTCCAAGAGGCAATATTTGAGCCCAGGATCAAGGCAGGCTGGAGCACATCCTGAACTTGGCAGTCAAACGAACCAATAAATCCCTATCTAGTTTGTGGTGGTGACGTTTTGTTACTTGCAATCTTAGGATTCCTGACTGATACACTCTTCCTGGGTGACTTTCTCTTCGTGCCTGCAGTGGCCGGCATCCTCCCAGCCCGTTGACATACCCGCTGAGAAGTCTTTGTCCATGGAGCTTTTGCCCAACCTGACATCTCTCCTTCCTGAGCTCCCGAAGCACTCACTGCTTTGCCCCACCTCACAGCATCACCTGGTACAAGCTGTCCTCATCTTGCCAATGTCTTCCGCAAAACCCAGCACAAAAGCCGGCAGGCGGCCATGTTCAGTGGATGGAAGGATGGGTTGGGCGAATTTAAACTCCAGGAGGGCTGGGACTTTGCTGTAAAATCTGTATCTCATGCTCAGACTAGTGCACTGAATGTCGTGGGTGAGCGCTCACTCAGTGATTTTGCTTTTGAGTGAGGGGCTCGCTGGCCAGAGATCCGTGCACGCGGCCAGCGTTCTGCACACTCGCCTTCTCTTTGTCTGCGCTCCAGATGGTCTAGCCCCGGTGGCGAGCAGGGCCACCCTGATGTTGCCAGAATTGCCCTGGGGCTTTTCTCTCTGCCTTGCCCACCCCACCCCCTCCCCAAGATCCCAGACTCCCCACTGTCAGGAAGGTGCTCCCTTGATCCTCTTGGGGAATGAAGCTCTGGATATGAAGGTGACATTGGTTTGAGGCCATGAGGTCCCATTTTAAAGCTCCTGGCACCTTACTCCACAAGGGACCTTAGTCCCATCTATGTGAGATATGGCCTAAATTTTTCCAAAGGAACAAGGCACTAAGAGCCACTGACTAACCCCTTGATGCAGAGTGGGGTGGGGCAGAGTCTGCCAGGCTGGGGTCATGTGACAGGCCTGGTTACCGGCACTGGCAGACTAGCATGCGTGCGTGAGGTCTGGGCGCCTGTGTCTGTGGTTCTGAATGGGCTGTGCACAGTACGAACAGCTGGGTGTGTGGGTCTGACTCGAGTGTACAACTTTGTCCATGTGGGCCTGGGTATGTGCCCGTGGATCTTCTACGCATTCGGATATATTTTTCAAGCCGTATAAGTGTGGGAGTGGGTCCCTAGCCAAGAACCCCAGGTGTACACAAAATGTCCAGAAGCTCGTGCCCACAAGGAACGGGAAGGGCTAGCTGTAGGAGGCCCAGGGGTCCCTCTCACTGACCTAGTGCCGCAGAGGGCTCTGGGCACAGTGCTGTTTGCCAGAAGGTTCTCTGGCACCTGTAAGGAGTGAGCTGTCCTGACCCTCGTGGCCCAGGTCAGGACAGAGCCTCGCCAGCTTGGCCTTGCTGCCTAGATTGAACCTCGTCCATTGTTTAGAAACCAGGCTCCCTCTTCACTGCCAGAGTCTCAGGAAAGTCCCTGGCATTCTCTTGGCTCTGAGGCTCTGAGGCAAGGGGATGGCTCCTGGTGCTGCCAGGGGAGAAGGGCCACCACCATTCCGCCTGGGGCAGGGCTGCCTCCCCTCTGCCTGTGAATTGTGGTGTGAGTGTGCCCAGCAGTTACTATCTGTGGAGAAAAATATTTTTCTTTCCTCGTTGCCTTCGATTCCATCATCGGTGTGTCATGCCTATCTTTGTCATCATAAACTTCCCTCAGGACATACGTAATGGGCTCGTCTCAGAGGTCCTGGTGAGGAAAGGGTTGGGAGGAGAAAAAAATGTGGAACAGATAAGACTTGCTGGGTCAGGGCAGGTAGAGTCTAGGTGTATGCTTGGGGGCTCCGTCTTCCTACTGCCTTGGGCCCCCACCAGGGAAGGGAGGTTGGCCCTGACAGAAGGTATTCCCAGGCAGAGGGCATAGACCTGCAGGTGTCTCAAGCCCCTTCCCTGCAAGCAGGGGGACCGACCTCAAAGTGACACTCTAGCCCTGGGGTTCCCCCTGCTCCTGGTGCCCTGCAGTGATGGTGCACACCGCTGATTCCACTGGAGAGCTGAGTGAGGCCAGGGAGGGGAAGGAAAGGACTTGAAGACGTGAAGTAAATCAGCTTAGACTGGAAGTCAGCTTTCTGTATTTTAATTTACAAGTTAGAGAACTGAAGGACTAAGATAGCAAGTCCGAGGAAGCCTGGACATAGAAAGTTACCACACAGAACAGATGGGCTCTTTTACTGAGGGCACTGGTGGAGTCCCAGGGGATGGAGGCCATTTCTGTTCAGAGGATGGGATGGGTGGGCTTCTGGGAAGACCCACACTGGGCTGGCAGTCACGGCAGGTAACTGCAATTTTTGGAGAAAACAGGCAAGGTCAAACTAACTGCACTCTAACTGAAAACTTTTGATGAGCAGCTGTAGCAAGACTTAAATGTCCAGTGTGTGGAAGAGGAGCCAGAAAACTAAAATGTGACAACCAGAAGCACTTTAGAAAAGCTCTCTAGCACTAAGGTGATCAGAGGGCCCTGTGGGTGGGGTGTGGAGGAAAATGCCAAGGTCCATAATAGGAGGCCTGCTTGTTTGTCAGTGAGAGGAGTAGCTGAGGGGTGTCTCTTCTGTGGGTGAGAGAGAGAAAAAGTAGGTGAGGAGTGTCTCCGTATCTGCTTTGCGGGATGGGGTGGCTGGTGGTGTTCTGAGCAGAGAGCAGTAGGAAAACCAGGGGTGGGTCAGGGTAGAGATGAGGTAATAAATGCTGAATTCCATGTGGGCCAAACTGAGTCAGACTTGCTGTGAGGTGCCCCATGAGAAGATTGGGGTCTGAGGGGAGGAAAGAGCTTTGGGCCCGGGGCGGGCAACAATGGTGGATACCAAGGGAGGGATTGTTATCTCCTGGAGGTGGGGAGAAATGGGAAAGGACCTTCAAAAACTCGCACATAAAAGGTAACATTTCTCTAGACTTGATCTATATAGTGCAGCAGGCACTAGATACATGTGGCTATTAGCATTTAGAATGTAGCTAGTCTGAACTGAGATATCCTACAAAATAAAAGACAGAGGCCAGATTTTGAACACAATAGGAAAAAGGAAATGGGAAATCCATTAATGTTCTTTTAATTGATTCCATGTCTTGTCAACTTGAAAATTCAGGAGGCAATTAAAAGGGCTAAGTGCCTTGGAATTGAAGGACTGCAAATCAGGTAGAAAATCTAGCATGTGCCCCAGGAGGAATAAAGATGGGGGTTTTATGGGAGGAAAAGAGGAAGATGAGGCAAGTGGTTAAAGAAAAGAGTTGACTAGTGTTAATTAATTGAATGGACTGAAACTAGACACAATTGGTTACTGATTCTCTAGAAAAAGAAGGTTATGCACAAGTTCTAGCCTTCAGCTAAAAGTTCATAATCGTCAATTTTCAAACATTATTTGCTGATGGTTTCTCAAGACAATCCCTTTTGACCTACAACCAATGTCCTCAGCTCAATTCAAAGAAGGCAGGCAATGAAATTTCTCAGTAATAGCTCCTGTCTCCAAATTAAAATGCAGTCACAAATGTCAACTTTTCACACTTGAAATGCTATTGTTTTGGATCTATTGGGTTAAGAAAAATACATTCCAGAAATGAATTGCACCTATTTTTACTTCTTTAAACACGTATCAACTAGGAAGCTAAAATTATGCTTGACTCTTACTGCTATTGCTTGACACTGCTGAGCGCTAGAGAGAAAGATACAGCCGACAGGAGGGTGGAGAAAGACACTTGCAAGATGCAAACGTGCTACTCTTAGTAAACAGGTCAAGGCTGGCATTATGTTCCAAACTGGGTTTCCCACAAACTCTTCCCCTTCCACCGGACTTCCCGCGAGAGGAGGAAGCTGCAGGACGTATGTAAGAGATGGTGCTTTACTGAGAGAACAGTAAGCCTGTGAAGTGACTAGGAGACAGAAAGCAGGCAGGAACCCCGACAGAGGCAGGGAGCAGGGAGTGCCTCAGAGCCACGGCAGGGGTGGGGCAGTGAGGGAGGCCCGAAGCGCAGAAGAGGGTGCAGACCGCAAGGAACCCCTCTGCGCAGGCTCCGTGACTACCCGCGGGGCTCACTCACTGAGCCGCAGGCGGTAGCGGAAGCGCACGTCGTGAGTGGGCTGTGCAGTGCCGAAGCCCCAGCGGTAGGGGTCCACGGCAGGGATGGGTGTGTCAGGATCCACCAGCTCCAGGTCAAAGTGGGTGGTCATGAGCAGGATAAAGAGCTTCATCTCGTTGAGGGCCAAGAACCTCCCAGGGCAGATGGAAACACCGGAGCCCCAGGGCATGGTATAGTGGTGGATCTTCTTGCCTGCCTTGTAGAAATCCACTTTTCGGGTGCCATTGGGGTTGAGGAAGCGATCGTATTTGAAGGCAGTGGGCTCAGGGTGGATGTCAGGGTCCATGTGCACCGAGAGGTAGGGGAAGAGGGCCACTGTGTCTCCAGAACGGAGCAGGTACTCCTTGCCACTGGCCATCTTTATCATCTGGTCACCGTGCACCACCCTGAGCAGCGTGGGTGAGGCGCCCAGCCTCAGCGTCTCCTCCATCACGCTGTCCAGCACTGGGAGGTGGCGCAAGACACTCACATCAAGGTCAAAGGGCTTCCTCTTCTCCCCCAGGACCTGGGCGGCTTCCTCCCTCACAGCTCGCATGGCTTCCGGGTGCTTCAGGAGGAATATGAGGGCCCAGAAAGAAGCAGGCCCTGTGTTTCCCTGGGAGGCCCAGAGCATCATAAAGTTGAACTTGTCCTGCATGGCCCCAGCTACTCCCTGCTCCCTCAGATACTGAAGCATGTGGGCTATCCAGTTGCTGATGCTGTCCTTCTCCAGGCCTTCTTCCACAGAGAGCATCTTGTGGAAGAAACGCTGGAGCCGGCCTACCTCTAGCCACTCACGCGGCCCCAGCAGAGAGTAGACAAACCTGGGGAACAGGAGGTCAAACTTGCGGAACTGTTTAAATAACTTGTCTGCCTGTAGCAGGTCTTGCTCCTTGTCCTTTGTGTAGCCAAACAAGCTCAGGTAGCCAGCCTTGAACAAGATCTTGTAGCAGAAGTGAAAAATGTCATCCTCGTACCAGCAACCGGCCTCCAGCTTCTGGCCCTTGGAGTCCCGCATAACCAAGGACAGGCTGTCCAGCATCACTTGGTTGAGCTCCTCCAAGCCTTGCCCCATGAGGAACTTGGTGCTGGCCGAGTGTAGCATCTGGTGGTCTCCGTCCAGTGATTGGTACCCAAATACTTTCATCACCAGTTTTCTCGCATACTCGGTAAAGTCTAGTTTTCTCTGTGCATCCTTGAGGATGGGACCAAAGGAGAGGGGGTCCATGACAAAGGTGAAGTACTGACCCCCTAGCTGTACCGTGAATATGTCCCCATGCTTGGCCTTCATGTGCTTCAGGAATTCAAACATATTCTTCCGGAAAGCCACAGCATGGCCCAGCCAGGGCACAGAACCTTTGTCCAGAGGGGGCTCTTGGGGTCTGCGTTGCCGGAGCAGCCCCATCAGGCACACATACCCCACAATGGCCAGCAGCAGAGCTCCCAGTGCCGTACTCCAGAGAACCATGGCTGTTTGCTCCCAGGTTGAGCTCTGGATACCGTTCCCGTGCGGCAGCACAACTTTCAGGAGGGCTTGACAAGTTTGGGACAGAAGGGTGTGTCCACCTGGACCTTGCCCTGTAGGTACAAGTTATAGCAAATAGCCGTGGAGACACAGTCAGTAAAAGCGTAATGTTCCCTGGATCTAACACTTGCTAGAGCCTGGTCATGTGGGAGGAGGAGGCGGGGCCAGGAGGAAGTCCAGAGAGAAGCTTCCAGCTATGGTTACAGCCCTCTCATCTGCTTCGGGCTTTGCTATGACCTTGTTAGACTCAGCTCCAGCATCTTTTACGGACTTCCTTGATCCTACCCCGGGGCTTACCAGCTACTTACACTTTTCTTTACTCATGCATTCATTTATTCATTAATTTGCAAGCTCATCCAGCAGAAATGCACCAAGGACTTACTAAGTTTCACATCCACCCCAAATCCCTTTTCCTACTTGTTCCCCCACCCCATCCCAGTTCCCTGCTAGCGATTAAACTTTCATTCGGTATCACCTCTTTTCCTTCATCTGTGAAAGGGGAATAAAAACAGTGCCTCACAGATGTTGCTGCAAGGTGAAAAGAGACAGGGCATGCAAAGTACACAGACGGGTGCCTGGCTCAGGTTAGTGCTCCATATGTGTCCATTCATATCCTCAAGTCTTTCCCCTTTTGCCACCTCCCTTAGGTTGCGTGGTGCTCCCCTGCCTTCTTGTCCTTTCTTCCTCTCTGGTCTCCAAGTTGTTCCAAGGCAAGTGAAGAGTATGTCCCTTCACCAGGGACTCTGGTGTCCTAGCCGGAAGGGAAGAGACAACAATACTGGGACCTTAAGTCTGGGAAGGCAGAGCTAGTAGAGGGTTGCTAACTCCAGTGGGAATGACTCCAGCTGAGGTCCACAGCGCCCCCAGACTGAGCAATCTTTCCTCAGAGGCTCAGCCTTCAGTCTCTGAGCTTTTTGCCTGGGGCCCTGCCACTGGTCCATTTGACTTATCTCTACATTTCTCTACAAAAAGAGCAGATTGAGGGGCCTCCCTGGTGGCACAATGGGTTAAGTAACACACTATGAAGCAGACCACAGCCACTGCAGCACAAGTTTGATACCTGCCACTGACTGGGGGAGGTGACCCACATGGCCCAGCAGACCTCTCCTGCCTCACCCACTGCTCCCCTCAGCAGTGTGTTTCAGTCAATCTGCCTGTTCTGTTCCCTGCTATGTCTCTGGTGAATCTTCTCACCTCCCACATCTCTGGCCTGTACCCCAGTGCTTGTATGCATAAATAAATCAATATATATTTTTTTAAAAGAACAGATTGAGGCTGAATTTTGGGTGAAATGTCTGAGATGATAGAGCTCTCAAACCAATCACTATTTCACTATCAAAATAGGGGCTCAGAAAGTAGTAGGGACTTTCTCTAACAGCTGCTCTGACTTGAGGCACTGAGGTTGAGTTGGCTGTTGACTGAAGACCTTCTGTGAGGTGTCAGGCCGCATCCTTGCCAGCTGAGACACCTGTATCAATCATCTAGCTGTTGTTGAAAGGTGATGTTCAGACTCACCCAAACAGTTCTAAAAATCCATTAATTTTAATTTCCTAATCAACCCAAAAACAGAACTTTGTCTCCTCATTCATGATCTCCTCATGCCCTCTATTAGGGCTTATAGGGTTAAAGCTTAGTCTCTTTCTTGCCCAGCAGAGGTGAATGGAAGTTTTAAATGGATAAGGTGGACTTAAGTGGTACCATGGAGATGGGGTCCTGAGACCTTAGGCAGGTCTCAGGAGCCAAATGATTGTTACTGAAAAAGGGCCATAAAGGCCACTGGTGGCCACTGCTCTAACGCTTTAGTAGATAATGGCCAGCACAGACCTGTGTCCTAAATCTTAAGTCCACAAGGTCAGAGTACAAAAAAACAATTCAAACTTCCCTCATCACACACGTTCCTCTCACCCCATTTCTCCATCAGGAGAATCAATAAATCTGCCTTTTCTATTTTCTATTCTGTGTCTGGTGTCCTCACCAGCTATTGATTTCTCCCCCCCCCTCCCCACCCCCACACAGTACACTCTCCAGTGAATTTGCTTTGCCTGGTGCACCTCCCTCAGTGGGGAGCTGGAAATGTCCACTCTCTGGCTCTGACAGCTCTGGCTAGAGAGCTCAGAAGTGCAGAAAAGTCTCCTGCAGGGTGCAGGCTTGGGCCGATTTAGTGCCTACTCTGGCTTTGGTCCATCACCCTGCACTGAACCTCACTAATGCTAGACATTTCGGCCCACTAAGGAGTGATCATATAGATGAGATTGATTAGACAGACAGGTTGACCTGCCCCAAGGAAGTCGATCCAGGAGGTTACCCTCCCAGACCTCCCAACAAGCAAGGCAACGGCGATCCAGAGAGCAGAGCCCTGGAAGCGCCATGCCTAAGCCCCGTGTCCTAAAACCACTGACTACCGCTGGTGGGCTGGGAGGGCTGCAAGGACCAACGATAGGAAGAGGCAGCCTCCGGGAGTGCTAGAGAGGAAGCGGCACCAAGGGACCGAAAGGCGGTACGCACTTCCGGCCCCCACATTTTCTGCGCCTGCGTCTCTAGGGTGACGCTTAGGGCTGTCTTCTTTGCGGGGAGCGAACGCCTCTGTCGTTCCGTGAGGTTTCGCTAGGGACTATGAGTGTCAGTTCCTCGGTGGCGCAGTCAGAAAGGGAGTGGATCTGGGGGCTAAGGGAGGTCTTGAGGAAGGGGCTGTCCCCTCCCTCCCCTTCCTACCTCTGGGGCTCACTCCTGGGAGGGAGTTCTCTCAAGCGTGGCAGGAACATCTTCCTGGCTTTGTTGCCATTATAATCACCTCACTTGCCCCTTCCGTGGTGTGGAAGGCGAGTAGATGCCCATCCAATCTTATGTTTTATTCCATATATTGTGCCGATTTTTGAGCAAGTAGGTGCCGACTTAAGGATCCGTTTATCTGCTGTGGTTCCTATACTGCCTTTCTCTCAACTGTCCTCTAGTCCTGATGCACTTGCTGGCCCCAGTCTTGTTTCCTCTTCGTTCCAATTTTGAATAATATTGACAGCTCGCCTAGTGCCTGTCACTGCCCACTGCACACCCCCAGAAGTCAACAGTAGGGCGATTGATTTGGAAATGCAGGGTAGAAATTATTACAAATAATAATTTCAAATAATAGTCACCTTGAACTTAGGGCTTAACTTATTTATGGCTTCTTTTCTAGCACAAAAAGCAAGAAAGCCCTCCATTGTGTCTGTCAAGAACACCCTGACTCCAGGTTAGCTCTGCTACTCCTAGTCTGCATCACACATACTAGTGGCACTGAAGTCAATGCAGGACTTCAATGACAGACCTGGAGTCTTATCTCATCTCTGCCACCAATTCACAGAGACAAGACCCCACAATGTTGAAACAACTGAGCATGGAGAAACTAACACAAAAATTTCCACCCCTAACACTTTCAAACTACCCAGTTACACCATATTCAGTATTTTTCAGGAATTCAGGGACCCAGGTACCTTTGTGGCAAGTCTCTAGGTCAGTATCAAACCATCTTATTGTTTTAGCTGGTTTACAGTTCATTGGTTGACTGGCAGATGGGAAGAAAAGTTGAAGACCCAAAATAAGAACTTATGGCTTTAGTGAAATAGACCCTAAGTCCTTAAACCCTGTATAATCTCAAGCCTATCCTAGAAGGGGAGCCTATACTCCTGGAAGGGGGTCTCCTTGGAACTTTGTATCTTGCTCTATCATTTGCAATAAACCTTGGCCCCTTGCTTCCCTGCTCAGTGTCTCAATTCCTCCTTTGTCTTGACAAGTTCTCAAGAGCCTGACTAAAGTGGTCCAGTGACATTTTTCAAAATATTTTTAAGCTAGCGGGATACAAAAGAAAGTGTCTTTTATATCTAAGACAGTAAAGAAACAAGCTTCACAAATTTGGGCTAGCAAAGTAGGGTTAGGAACCTACATTTTGGTAAGGAGCCATTGGATGTATGGAAACAACTTTAATAGCCCTCAGATCTCGAACAAACCAGTAGCTTCCTCACTGAAAGAATGGAAGTGTTACCACTCTCCCCAAGTGTGACTAAGGGAGTCATTACTGTTAACAAGTGTCCACCTGACCCAACAGTTTATTGTCTGGGCCACCAAGTAATACATGCCTCAAACCTACAGAGTATAACAAAGGAATGGGACATTCAGGGACACATAAAAAGGGGTGGTATAAAAATGTATTGTCCAGTTCTAAAGGAAAGGGCTGAGTGAAATTTCTTATCTTCCCCCATTAGAGTGCATTTGGTGCTAGTCAGTGGGCCAAAAAATCAAACTAAAACCAGTTAAGTGGCTCCCATATTTAAAAGAAAATCAATAAATTTACCTGCCACTTCAAGAGTTGCCAGAGCTCAGCTGTCGTATTGGAGGTGGTGTTCCAGGAGTCAGGACTTTTCTCAGTCTGCAGCAGGCTCTAGGATCCTCAGTTAATGCCCCACATAGGCTTGATTGGGATTTTACTCCTCCCATTTCTCTTCAGGCCTGGGCTGGGCATTTCCCTTTCCAACGCTCCACCTTCTTGCAGTAAGCGCACTGATTTTGTTCAAGAAAACTTTGCTCTGTTGTTAGCCTGTAGCCTTCCACTGCGTTACTTGGAAGCAAGTTTCTAAGCCCAGACCCCTTTGTGACCAGACCTTTTCTTTTGCCTCTTCTTATTCGAGGCTAGATCACTGTTGTTAAATACTGAGCAGGACGGACAGCAGAGTCCGGAGTCCTGTCTCTGGTTTCTGAAGCTGGCCTGAGCCACCCGAGCACATGCATTGCTAGCAGGGTTTGCCTTCATTGGAGTCTAGGTCTGTTGCTGAATTCCCAGAATGTCTCATCAGTCTTTTTAAAGAAAGATGGTAGGATTTTTATCCTTTATTTCAGACACTTCACCAGCCTTATCATAAGTTGACTGGTTTATGTTGTACTTTTCCATCTTTTTTGTTGGGCAGTTAGAGAAATTCCTCATCTCAGGTGTGGAGTTAGTTGATATAGTCTCAGAGGGGCTCCAGGTCCAATATAGTCTCATTTTCAACCTGAAAGGCTGGTTTTCCTAGATTCCAATAAGTCATCTTCTGCTCTGTCTCCAGGACCTTTGGATGAATATGAGCTTTTTCATCTGTGGTATAGCAGCGTGTAAGCAGTGTTTGAGCATCTCACAGTTTCCTTTCAAGTTGATTACCTGCTATGTCAGGCTGTTTGGTGGGAGTTATAGCAAAAGCAGGGCAAGTTTTGCACAGATCCTGATCAAACTTTAGTTTCATAAATGCCTGCACGGGGGTGATCTCTAACCATTTATACTATCACTTGCAAAACCATTCATGGGACAAGACAGTCTCATGCCAGACAGTCCTTCCTGGTTCTTTCAAGTTATTTCCAGCCAGACTTCCTAGTTCTTCATTTTATAGATAGGCCAGGCAGTATTGCAAAGGAACACCAACTTTTTTTTTTTTCTTTTTAAGTCCATCCAATTTAAACCTTACCTAATTTGGGGCCTCCCTGGTGGCGCAATGAGTTAAGCACAGCACATGAAGCAAGCCACAGCCACTGCAACACAAATTCCCTCCCCGTCACTGGCCAGGCAAGTGATCCACCTGGCGCAGCAGACCTCTCCTGTCAAGTCCTCTGCTCCCCTCAACAGTGTGTTTCAGTCACTCTGCCTGTAGTGTTCTCCACTCTGTCTCTGGTGATCCTCTCACCCCCTGCACCTCTGGCCTGTAACCCAGAGCTTGTATACATAAATAAAATAAATCTTTAAAAAACTTTACCTGATTGTTCAGGATACACTCCACAGGGGAGTCTTTAGCAATGCTTTCCTGATTTCCTATTGCAATAGATCTTACACCCAATTATATATTAACCTGCATGGGGAGGGGTGAATCTTACACTGCTGCGATTGTCACATTTTCAGCTTGCATGCTGTCCCATTTTACCAGAGAGAGAATTAGAGTAAGATGTCAAAGCTAAGAGAAAACAAAGAATGAGTGGACTCACTGTGTAGAAATAACATGCTTCAACCAAAAAACAAAATATATGCTGTCAGAGGAGCAGGCAAAGGGTGCAAAAGAGGAGCAGGAGAGCGCCAGGCTTTCTTCCAGGAACTTCTCACAGCAGCAAGTGGAGGTCCTGAAACTGTAGCTTTAGATAGTTGACAGACTGGGGACAGAAGCGATTCCCACAGAGGATGGAGAGCAGGGCGGTGCTCACTTTGATCAAACCCAGCCTCATTTGACAGCCAGAGGGAAATAAACAGCCAGAAGCTTGTTTGTGAGACCAAGTCACAGAGATAGGGGGATTTGAACAATTATGGGAAATGATTATAAAATCATCACGAGTTATGGGGTAACAACTCCTAAGGTGGTTTTGGCATGACTCACATATCAGAGGGTGGGAGATATTCTAGGATGTTACAAATCATGTGGGTAAGACATGGGGAGAAATGGGGAAGAGATGAAGTGATGGCTGCAGAGATCGGTCATAGCCATCGTGTGGTTGTGGAAAGCGATAAACAGTCTCGGTTGATAAAAAGAGAATGCCTTAGAGATTGGGAAGTCAGGGCAGAAGGACCGTTAATCTCTCCTAGTATTTTGCTATAGGATGTCTAGCCAATTACACCGGGTTTCTACTACCACCACTGCCAGAGACCAGCTCTGGGTATGGCCAGGTTCCTCACAGGAAAAGATGGCGTTGGAGGATGACTAAATTGGGGATGGGAATGAGAAAATACAGACACTCCTTTTAGGGTGCAAGTATCTTCTGCTGATAGCCTCAGCAGGTCTTTATACATTACAGGCAAGTAGTGGGATTACATCAGCATTTTCATAAAACAGAAATAACAATTGTTACATTTTTAAGAAAAGCCCAGAGTCTTATGACCTTAAGTCAAGATTTATGACCTATGCAATTTCAAAGTATAAAACAATCATGTTTCTATTAGTATCCTAGTTTCTATGGTTATTTAGTTTATTTATCAAAGTCAAGGGAGGCATAGCAACTTTGCATAACCACAAATAATAATCTTACTTTTATTTAAAGCACTAATCTTAAGGTTTATGGTCAAACTAAAGTCAGTACCTAAAAAACTATCAAACCCCAATAAAAGGGAACTACTAAAATTAAAACTTAAATCCTGTCTAAGTCCTATTTTAATTCAAAATGTAATTCCCTATAGCCTTATCCTGTTATTGTGGGACTCCTTTGTACATTTTTCACAGACCACTGTTGTTCTAAATTCTCTAGCATGAGGGGTAATGGACAGTTGTACTGCACTGGATTTCTTGCTGGTGAAATCAGACGGGGCATGTGCCATTGCCATATACCTGTTGCCTCACTTGAACTAGTGACATATTAGGCTGACTTGGCTCTGGATAGGAAGCCCACATATGGTGTATTCTCGAGTTCTGCTTACACTACTGGGAGTCATAATTATGGTTACTCTTGTCCACTGCTGACTAAGACAAATGGAATGCATCTGGATGAAGCCTTTATCCATACAATTAGAGTTCCTGATGACTTACGTAGTGGCTTATGCTCCTGAGAATTCTTTATACGTGAACAATATGGAAGTGGAATTGCAGAACAAAAGTGCCATGCCACTTTTGCTCATATTTATATGCGCAAAGGCCACTTAAAGCAAAGGCTTACGTAACAGCTATCAGACACTTGACAGTTGACCTTCTGATCCCTCCAGAACAAGAGCAATGCCAGGAGTTTAAAAAACGTTATGAGGTCATCTCCTACTCCCTTCCCCAACTCTTGTACGAGACTGTCATGAGACTATATCTCATTGACTCATTCTGATGGGGAACGAGGCTTTCCGCCACACTGTCCTCAGGATAACACTGCAGGTTACATACATAACACTGCCTAACCGCCACGTAAAGTTGGCTCCTCTGGAAAGGGTATCCCACAACTCAAGTTGTAGTCATCCAACTCTCATTTGGTGGCTTTGTTTCTGGTGTGTGGGACGAGGATCTAGGGAGCTGGCAATCCCCATCCGGGAGGCAGCGGCAGCCGGGGGCAGTGAGTATCAAGGGAAACCGTCCGTTTCGCCCTCCTCCTGCTTCGCTGGGCTAGAATGGAGGACCACAGAGACGCGGCGCCCGCCGCGGTCCTAGACAAGCCCGAGTGGCTCGAGCGCTGCAGCCTCCACCTCTCGGCTGCAGAAATCTGGCTCCAGCTGAGCGCGGGTAGCTGGGCGTGCTGACCCGCTGCGCTGCTGGGACGTGGAGTCTGGGTTTCGCCCCGGCAAGTCCGGGGCGCAGGGCCGTTATGTCAGGCGTGTCCCTCCCAGATCCCGGGCAGCACCGGTTCAGCCCGGGTGCACGCTCGCCTCCAGGCAGGGCGCCCGGGACCCTGGCGGCCGCGGCCCTGACAAACGGTGTCCACTTCAGCCCTGCCCTCGAGCTGCTGCCCCGACCGGCCGGGGCGCGCCCGGTGAGTGCAGGGCTGGGTTCCGCCCTGCCCCGGGCTCTGGGCCCGGATGAAGGGCGGAGGGTGGGTGGTGCGGCTACCGGAACGACCCCCCCCCCCCCCACAACGTCCCCAACCCCCGCCAGGAGCAGGCAGGGAGTAGAGAGTGGAGTGATGGACACCCCCCGACTTGTGCCGGCAGAGGAAGCACTTGTGCGGGCAGCTGCACGGGGTGAGCCTAAGTGTTGGGGCAGGTGTCCTCCAGAGCGCTCTGCTCGGGGACCAGTGTCCAGAATTTTTATGACAGATTTTATAGAAGTGGTCATGTTTGAGGTGGGTCTTGAGATGAACACGAAGTTTGCGCTGGAGGAAGGAACTGAATCTTCCGGCAAGGGGCGCTGCAGGTGCAATGGCTCAGATCCTGGCAAGGAGCTGCGGCTCCCGGGAGGGTAGAGGAGGCCGGCAGCGCGTGAAGCTGGCCAGGCAAGCGGGTCTGAACGCTGCGTGAACCCCTGTGCTGCAGGGGCTTGGACTGTGTTTGGGTGGGCAAAGGTGAGCCTGGTGGTGGTGGTGGGGGTCGGCAATGAACCCTGATGTGTGTCGCTCTGTGGGGACTCTATAGGGCCAGAGCTGGCCGACATGAACCCTCCACAGAGGAGACTGATTCGGAAGGAGACATTGGCTGGAATTTAAGAAGTGTGAAGTGTTCAGGACGAGAGTGAGAAAGGAAAGAAAAGCCCCAGCTCAGGCTCCTAGAGACAGAGGAAAAGGGACTTTGAGGCTGGAGGTCCGGAGGGAAGTAGGGGTGTTTCAGAGCATGCTGGGGTGGGGACTGCAGGGAGTGAAGTCAGAGTTGGAATCTGCCCCGGAGACCTGCGCTGAGTGTCTGAGGAGCCCCTGGCTGCCTCTTCGGTGACGGGGAGATGGAGAAGAGAAAGGGTCCTCCACAGGGCGGCTGTGCAGCGAGGACAGCGGCAGTACGGGAAGCCAGAGCCCGCCAGGCCATAGTCTGGGCTCAGTTCTCAGTTCTGTAACTCTGGGGGAAGAGTGTCTCTGAGCCTTCATCTCCCCTCTGCACACGAGTCTAACACTCTCCTCACGGGCTGTGATGCCTGCACGAAGTGATCCCTGTAAAGTGCACGGCGTTGGCTCAACAAACAGTGGCTGCTCTCGTGGCCAGGGGTTGGCGGCCTCCGAAGGAGGACACATGACGGACAAAGGCTGACGCCTCGAGTACAGAGTTGGTTTGCTCTAGCGGTGAAAAGGGAAAACTTGAAGAGACTAATGAAAAAAAATTGAGAGGGTGTTTGAAGAAGTGAAAATGAAGACACTTGAGAAATAGGGAGCAAACATCTGCTGAAAGTCCCCTTCGACACCCAGAATCTAGAAACTCAACAGGCATCCCCTCTCATGCCTTGGCTGTTCCGGGCCTGGCTCCTGGAATTGTCCTAGGGCATTTAAATACATGTCGTTTCAGGAATGGGTGACCTTTGAGGACGTGGCCATCTACTTTTCTGAGAATGAGTGGACAAGCCTGGACCCCACTCAGAGGGCCCTGTATAGGGATGTGATGCTGGAGAATTATGGGGCCGTGGCTTCCTTGGGTAAGGGCCTCTCCGTGTGAACTCTGCCTTTTCCTCAAAGGCTCAGGAGTCTTTGTTAATCCTCAACTGAGTGGTAACTTCAGGCTCATGGATTCTTAATGATCCAAGTTGAATGATCCAGAGTTACTGGAAAGGGGATGTCCTGGTATGAATTCAGGCCTCTCATAATACTTCCTTGGCCCAGGGAGAGAGCAGCCCACCTCCTAACGCCTGTGCTGTGGGTTCAGTGGGAAGAGATCAGATTCCTGGTGCCCCACTGACCTCTCAGCTCCCTGTTTGGGACACCTCAGGGAGACCTCGCTCAGCACCGTGTACACTCGCATCCTCACGCAGATATCGGAGCTCTAGAACTCTGAGAGAACAGGAAAGCGTGATTCCTCAGTGAGTGAAATCATCCATTTGCCCACTCTAGCTGCTACTGAGCACTTCTTACTCTACTTCCTGACCTTTGTAAGCCTGCTGGCCCTTCTCCCCTGGGTCTCCTGCCCTCTCCCTGGACTTTTCTCATTCTCCTTAGTTTTTTCCCTGCTTTCCTTTATTTTGTTCCTGAAGACTGGGCCTGGGAGGAGCCCTGGGATTGCTCCATGTCACCCCACTCACCTGCCTGTCCCATTTCTTTCCCCTCAAGCTGCATTTCCATTTCCCAAACCGGCTCTGATTTCCCAGCTGGAGCGAGGGGAAGCACCCAGATGCTCAGGTCCTCAGGGAGCTTTGGATGGAGAGGGGCCGAGGGGTGTCTCTTCAGGTGAGTGAGGACACATATGCCGGTCATCTGGTCAGCTCCCTTGTCTTTAAATTGTAATAGGTGTGTACTCCCTTAGCCTAGAGATGTGGACACCAGTGGGATTCCTTTTATTCCTCTGTGTTCCCATAGTTTTCCATCTTCTTAAGTCTTTATTTTATTTGCCCTGGCTCCTGTTTTACTTCTTTCCCATTTCCACTGTTCCTATCATGACCACATTTATCTTTACTCCCTGATTTTTCTGTTTATTCTCTGATCTACAGCGGGCTTTCTACTTTTCTGTTGTAATTATAGTCTTTCAGAAGAAGATTCTGACTGCCTGTTGTTATATCATGACCACCTTTATTGTTACAATCAAGAAGTCTCAATAACCCTAAGCTAAATAGTCCCTATTCTGCAGGGATTTCTGGTGTGGAAAACTCTGACATTCCTTTATACCCAACATAGGGCTTTCCTGCTCCTAATTTCCTAATGATAACTGTGTTCCTTTATTGCCATCCTGACCTCATTCCACCTTATTCCCACAGGGGCTTTTTAGTGGGCACAGTGGGACTTGAATTGTGCCCTCAGCTTCTCCATTCTCATAGTTTCTTGCTGTGGCTGGCAGTGTTTCCATATTAGGATATGCTTGACTATAAAGAACAGCTCAATTCAATCTTGGTTAACTAATAAGAGGGTTTTCACAAGTAGAGGAAGTTCACATAAGAGGAAGTTCACAAGTAGAGTGGACTGCAGGTATAGTGTGATCAAAATTTCAGTCTCTGCTTTTTTCTATCTCTTTATATGCTGACTTTGTCTACAGCCTGACTCCTCTTGTAAACCAGGAATGGTAGTTGCAACCAGGACTCTGCTTCTTCATATCTAGGGGATGAAACAGCAGACCTTTAAGCTTTAACATTTTGAATTGAAGTCCCAAAGTATTGCTTTAATGCACATGCCAGCTGGCCAGGGTAATATACACACTGATTGACATGACCTGGATTGCCAATCCCTGATCTCTCTCATGTAATGAGTTGGGTGAAAGAATCTGCTTAACTTAGACCAGTGAGGGTAGACTGGAATTTAGCTGGAGTTGAGATCATTCCCACACAAAGAACATAACCTCTTGATAATGGGGGAGGGGTAAGAATGGATAAAGGGAGGCAAATATAATGTCCATTAAATTCCCTCAGGCTCTCAGTGATTATTCTCCCCACCATCCAAGGAAATTTCCCATTTTTTTGGTGGATCTATAGCGAGCCCATCATTGATTCTTTGTGAAAAGAGAAGGCAATTGGTAGATAGATAGGGAGGAAGGAAACTCAGAGATGGTAGTTTCCTTAGTTTTAGCAGAAAGCTAAATACTAAGTTATCCCTTCAACAAAGCTTTTACTCTCTGACCTGAAGGAGACCTCCTTAGAGCACATGTTCTACTCAAAGTGCACTTCTGTCTTAGAGAAAAGTATACTTAGGGGACACACAGTTCTTGGCTTAGCAACATAAAGGTCTTCCTTGGGAACTTATAGAATTGATGTGTTTCTTAAAATGCTTTGAATGGGAGTTACAAAGACAGATCTAGCTAAGTCTGAGGAACTTATGAGTGGACCTTTGTGAATAAAGGTTTCTATCATTAGACTAAGAAATGACTTCTAGGGCCTCCCTGGTGGCGCAGTGGGGTTAAGCAATGCACTATGAAGCAAACCACCTGCCGCAGGCCAGGGAGGGGACCCACATGGTGTAGCAGACCTCTCCTGCTTCACCTACTGCTCCCCTCAGCAGTGTGTTTCAGTCAGACTGCCTGTTCTGTTTCCGGTTCTGTCTCTGGTGAAGCCTCTCACCTCCCTGGACTCTGGCCTGTACCCCAATTCTTGTATGCATAAATAAATATTTTTTTTAAAAAAATAAGTGACTTCTAGAAATGGCTGAGTCAGGCTGTGAGGCCATATCCTGTGGATCCATAGAGATCCCATCATTGATTTTTAAAAATGATTTATTTATGCATACAAGAGCTGGGGTACAGGCCAGAATCACAGGAGGTGAGAGGATTCACCAGAGACAGAGTGGGGAGCAGAACAGCCAGAATGACTGAAGAACACTGCTGAGGGGAGCATCAGGGGATGCAGGAGAGGTCTGCTGCGCCATGTGGGTCCTTTCCCCTGCTGGGGGTCAAACTCGTGCTGCTGTGCCACAGCTGCTTCACAGTGTGGCGCTCAACCTGCTCTGCCACCAGGGAGGCTCCCATCATTGATTCTTTGTGAAAAGAGAAGGCAATCAGTAGATGGATGGGGAGGAAGGAAGCTAAGAGATGGTGGTTTCCCAGCCCGCCTGGACAATGTCCTCGGGAATACCTCTTTGCAGTTGTCCTATCCTGATTCTTTTCTATGTGACCTGAGTTTTACCTCCAGGGACAAGTGTAGAAGAGTCTTATCTTTTTCTTCTTGCCATTCTAAAATGATGTTTTTATAATTTGAGGAACTGATAGAATAGCAACTTCCCTTTCATCTGTTTCCTATCTATTATAATCTTATGCCCCTTGAGTTTCAGGTCCTTTCTGTTAGCAATTTTTCCATTCACTTTCATCTCCCCTTACTACTACCGCCGTACCTACTCTTTTCCTAGTGGATTCCACTACTCGGACTGAGCAGCTTTATTTCCATCTTGACCCTAACAGGAAACCTATTTTTAAAGCCTACTCGGACCTCCCATCGTAAGCCGGAGGAACCACTGACCCTGAAACTGCAAGAAGAGTGTCCAAGACTAATTTGTACTGGTAAGTGAGAGGGAAATGAATGCTTTCATCCAAGTCATATATTTTCCACTGTCTTTCCTTGGTGAAATGTTAAAAATCCAATGTTACCATTTATTTTATAAATGAAAGGCTCTAAAAATTCCCATGCCAGTGAATTAATCAAGTAGAAATGTCAACTCTAAAATTACAGTTTCATTTGGACAAACTCAATCAATTAAATGTGGGTGAGTCTTGGGCCTTAGGCTCAAACTGCTGGCTGCCGTGGTCAACTATTATTTTAAAAGTAAACACTGTCTTTTACTCATTGTGCTAGTTGTTAGGGACCAAAAAACATGTAATATACAGACCCTGTCCCCAAAGAGCTCACTGTCTAATGGGATATGATATATAAGTGTATAATTAAAGCAAAATATAATGACTGCTATAACAAGTATGAATAAGACATTGTGAGAACAAGAAGAGGGAGTCTGCCAGTACTGCTTGATGTTGTTTAGAGAAGCACTTTTCATGGTGGACCTGGTCATTGGATTGATGAGACTTTTAGTTTTGAAAGTATGTGGAAGATCTTACTGCCTCCCCTCACCATGTATGATAAGCTCAGGTACCCCAAGTGTTCCACAAGAGAATTTTTATTTCTAAACATGTCCTCTGCTCTGTATCTTGGTTTTATATTATTTTATAAACTTGACTACCTAGAAGGAATCTTAACTTATTCAATTGGATTCATTACTAAAGACAACCCTACTTGTCTCCTCTCCTCCCAGCCCCGGCAACCCTGTGCTTGATCTGGTGCTGGAAATCACAGCCACCAAGGACTTTCTGTCTAGTTTCTGCCTTTTGCTTTTGGTTGCTTTTTGATTATTAGCCCCATTTTCCCATTTTCAGTTAGGACAGGGCTACTGAGGTACAGAAGTATCTATTGAAGAGAATTGTACATACATTTTAGTTCCACTTGGTGACCTTAGCCACTTGGTCATATGTAACGATGACCTTTGCAACTCTGGTTTCTTCTTTCAGACAATATGTTAAAGAGTGAGAAGGAAGATTATATTCTGAAGGAGGAGATTTTTGAGGAGGCACAGGATCATGTGGTACTATCAAGTGGACCCCAGTGGTGTGGCTCCCAGGGATTCTGGCTTGGAAATATATGTGAAGCAGAGAAACACAGGTTAGGGAGATGGCCTGACTACCACACTAGGGGAAATGTGAAGAACACTACAAATGATATTATAGAAGTGATTGTCAAAGATGAGATGATCTTAGTAGAAGAGAGTTCAGAGAATACTGACATTAATACCCACCTTGTTATACATCAGAAGACGGTAAGTGAGCATGTATTCTCCATATGTGAAGAATGTGGTGAGTGTTTTGATCAAAATGAAGACTTTGATCAACACCAGAGAATTCATAATGGAGAAAAAGTCTATGGATGCAAGGAATGTGGGAAGACTTTTAGTTTTAGATCACAATGCATTGCACACCAGAGAATTCACACTGGAGTAAAATCCTATGTTTGTCAAGAATGTGCTAAAGCCTTCGTTTGGAAGTCAAACCTGATTCGGCACCAGAGAATACATACTGGAGAGAAACCATATGAATGTAAGGAATGTGGGAAGGGCTTTAGTCAGAACACAAGCCTTACACAACATCAGCGAATCCACACCGGGGAAAAACCCTACACTTGTAAGGAATGTGGGAAAAGTTTTACTCGGAACCCAGCACTTCTTCGACATCAGAGAATCCATACAGGGGAGAAGCCTTATGAATGTAAAGACTGTGGAAAAGGCTTCATGTGGAACTCAGATCTTGCACAGCACCAGAGAGTCCACACTGGGGAGAAACCTCATGAATGTACTGACTGTGGGAAAAGCTTCATTTGCAAGGCACACCTTATCCGACACCAGAGAATTCATACTGGGGAAAGACCCTATAAATGTAATGACTGTGGGAAGGCCTTCAGTCAGAATTCTGTTTTGATTAAGCACCAGAGATGCCATGCTAGAGAGAAACCCTATTAACTATCAAACCTCTCACCTTCTTGAACACTAGAGACTCCATAATGGTGATATTTATAATTCTTATGCTACCGGAGACAATGAGAGATGACTGTACACAATTTGTGGGACCTATAATAGCTAGTGTCATCTTATCCTTTTCCTGAACAGATCCTGAATTCTAGTGAGACTGGTCCCTCTGTTTAACCATATTCATACTAGGCAACATTTAGCCTGTTGCCATGGTATCTACTCTGTCAGACACAATGGTAATCACCTTGTAGACTTTCTTTGTTCTTTTTAATAATTCAAATGAGAAATCTGAGGTTGAAAAACGTTAAAAATATCATTCAAGTTTACTTGGCTAGTAAGATAGAGTTGAGATTAGAATCAGGCTTATCTGACTCCAGAGTTTGCTGTTTATTTGTGTACATTTTTACTTCTGTCCATATTTGTCCAAATTTCCCGGGGCTAAAAGTTTCCCTTCTTCATCTGAGACCCAACTTCTTTAACTGAATAGGCCTCACTTCTCCTTGCAGTCGGTGCTACCCAAGTTGGTATTTAATCATGTACCATCTTATGTTTTCCTAATAGTCTCTTGACTGTTAGTACCGACTCCAGCTAAATGGCTCCTTGAGAATCAGCACTGCATATCTTTCATGTTTTTCAAAATTTGAAACATTTATTGACAAGATATCTAACATAGTCATGATAAAAGAAATAAGTTCAAAAACATCAGTGAAAATTAAATGTCCCTGTCATTCCTGTATCCAGTGCTCCTAGAGGAGGGGGCTGTATATTATTGTTACATGTTGTGCATCTTTCTGGATATAGTCTCTCTATATAGCTAGCCAATTGTGTATGACATAACAATGTTTTGGTCAAAAATGGACCACATATACAATACAATGGTGGCCCCACTTAGCTATACCATCTAAACTAGGTGTATAGAAGGTTATACCATCTAAGTTTGCATAATTACACTCTGTGACATTCACACAATGACAAAATTGCCTAATGACACATTTCTTAAAATGTATCGTATTGTTAAGTGACATGACTACATGTATACACAAGTGCTTATTAATATTATTCATAAGTCTACCTCACTGAAAACCTTACTTGATATAGATGACATTGTAGTTACATTGCCAATGGCAGGGATTTTTCTTTCTCAGAATTTGTGGCCCTCCTTGATGTTACCAAAGTAACTTAAGGAAATTAGTCGAAGGTAATCTGGGTTGTGAAGTTTGGGAACCCTGATTACCTGTGTGTTACAAGATAGCAGTCTGCGAATGGGAAAATGTAAACCAAATTGGGGATTTTATTTAAAACAATGTGTATAACTACAACCCCGGTCATTGTACACTGTCCTAAACCCTTTCCCAGGCAGTTCTCATGACCATGAGCGCCTGCATCCCAAAGTAAGCTGAGAGGCCATCACAAAGGGAGGGAGGGATGATCACTCTGATGATCGTTAAGGCTCTGTGAGGTAGTCTCAGCCAGCGGGAAGTTGAAATATAATCCGGTATCTTGGCATCAGAATCACAAATGCTCTCTTTAGATATCTGATCAAAGATAAAAAAAAGCTAGCAACACAAATTCTGCGCAAGTAAGGGGAATAAGTAAGGGGAATGGGAGAAATAAAAAATTAATTGTACTTGAAATCAAGAGGCTATAAAACATTGATATTTTAAAAAGGGCATGTAGGCTGTTAATACTAACTCTGAAGAAACACAGGCTAGTAGAGAGCAGAATTAGTCCTCTTAAAGGGTTAGAGAACCAAAGGCCCTAATTAGGGGAGAGGAATACTGGCCAAAACAGATGTGAAATGTCTGTTTCAGATTCTTTTCTTTCAGAGCTATTTTTCTGACTGCAGTTGGCCCTGTTGCTTTTTTACACATTCCACTTTAAATATACCCAGCAAGTTAATATAATTGTTAATTAGGGAACAAGGAAAAGAAGCCAGAAGCTAGCTTTGCCTAAACCTTTATTTCCTGAAAATTATAGACATATTAAAAACTCTAAAATCCCTAATTGCTGAATCCTAAGGCCTTATAGTAAGGTGAACTTGGCCTAGCATAATCTAGCTAAGGTCACCTCTAATCAGTGAAAATTTTGTCTTCTACTATATGGAACCAGGAAATCAGGGACATGAACAGGTATTTAGGGGAAGTTATTTGCCTATTTGTTAGGCAAATAATATTGAGTACCTGCTTATGTGAAAAACTTCATATGTAACAAAAATCAGACTTGCTCCCTGGAACATTTAAAAATCAAGTAAAAAATTGTTAAAAATGAACAGGGTAAAGAGAGAATAATGAAGAAGGGCCCTTTCTATGGTCAGGGAAGGCCTATCCTCAAAGGTAACATTAAAACTAAGAAACAAAAGTGAGAAAGGACTACTTATATCAAAAAGAGCACAAATAGCAGGTAGAAATAACAGCTGTTAAGATTCCCTGATGTGTGAATAGTTTTGCATATTCAAGAATCCAAAAAGTTGGGGAGATATATATCTATCTATATATCATAATGGTCAAGGGTATGTGCAGGAAAAGTTGGGTTTGTAGAGACCATTCAGTTCTATACAACGTGAAAAGCCAGTGAAGGGTATTATGACGTGCTTTATCCATATTTTAAGATAATCTCTGATTGCAAAATAGCAAATTATTTGCAAAGGACAAAAGTGAAAGGTAAGGTCTTGCTGGAGAATGGTAGTGGTCCATGGTGGAGATGAGGCTGGCCCAGAGGGGATGGTGGTAATAAAAATGGGGACAGGGTAGATTTAAGGTTTTGGCAATAAAATAAATAACCTGATAATGAATTGAATGCAAAGAATAATGAACAAGAAGGACTCATGGGTAATTTTCTAGTTCCTGCTTTGAGCCACTGAGTTGGGCAGGTGTCATTTACTGGAATTGAATGAAACTAAGATGGGAGTATATAGAAGAAGGAAATCTGAGACTATTTTCAATTTACAGTTCAGATATATGAGAAATGTGCAAGTGAGCATTTTGAGTAGGCAGTTGTATATATGGGCAGTTAATATATGATTAACTCTGGGTTAATCATAGTTGGAGTTGTATATCTTAGAGTCATCAAACAAACAGTAGGTATATAAAGCCATGGCGAGAAATGAATGAAGTCCCTTAGAGTACAAGAAAGAATGAATTAAATCCTCTAGAGTTATATTATCTAATACAGTAGCCACTGGCCACATGTAAATACAGCAATTAAAATTAAATAAAAAATTTAGTTTTTCAGTCATGCTGGCAAGGTTTCAAGCACACAATAGCCATATGTGTGTTTGACCACCATATTGGATAGTGTAGATATAGAACATTTTCATTATTGTAGCTAGTTCTAGTGGACAGTACTGCCCCCACAGAGAGTTAAACAAAATCCAAAGTCACAGGATGGAATCTCAGGTACCACCAACTCAGTTTTGGGGGTATTGAGCAGGGGGAATCCCAAGAAGAGATGCTAAGAAAGAGCAGTGTGTGAGGGATTGGTAACACTACCAATAGATAAATAAGACACACAGCACTTGAAGTAGGGTTGAAGTTTAGGTAAGTCCTATAAGGAGGTTAGCATTAAAATCCTAGATAGTTATAGACTCTCAGGGTGAGGATGATGTATTTGCTGGACATGGTAATTATCAGTATGGGAGAGACAAAGATATGATGAATAAATTTCAAAGCCCATTGAAAGGTAACCTGGAAAAAGAAGAAACAGTTTGGACTTATAGAAGAGCATGATGAAAGTTAGTAAATCCTGGGAACTCACCCTCAAAGATGGAAATGCTTTTAGGTAGGCTGGTGGGATGGTAAGATAAGTTTTAGAAGTATCACAGTGACAGAATTATCAAATCATGGCCAGACAGGTGTTTCAGGAGGATTAAGAAATGTCATGTGGAAATCAATGGCCCCTACCAAGAGAATTCCTAACTGATCTTTTTCTTTACTACAGACCAAGAGATAGGCCCTGGAAGCCTTGAGCCCATATCAAAGACTCCATTATCTGTGATGGAGGAATTGTAACATGAAAGGCCTTCAAATTGTAAGGACAATTTTGACACATTTCAGAGTCAGAAGAGGATAACACTAATATTCAGTTCCTAAATTTTGGAGACATATAAAAGGTAGAAATTGAAGATAGTTTCTGAGCTTTGTAATTAACTATATTAAAATCACAAATTGATTACGGTGAAACTTGGACAGTCTCAAAAGTGGAATTAAAAAGTGAGAAAATAGAAAAATTGAGTGTAGTTCTTTCCCATATTAAAAATTAACTGGCCTACCCAGAATTTCCTAGGGGGGAATAAATAATTAAATCCCTCATCAGATGCCCCTATAAGTCCTGGGTTACACAGACCACTGAGGACTTGAGATAAAATTATCTTGAAAATATGTGACTTGGGTTCTTCATAAGGGACTCTTGGATACTAGGAAAATGTTGGTTTCAGAAGAGTATGGCTGAGAGCTGAATGTTACTCTCTAGTCAGCCTACTCAGCATGTGGTTGTTTTGTAGGAAACAGTGGCTAAGCACGAGTGTGAATAAAAAGGGTGGTAAACTTTGAGCTCCATGTGGGACATCACAGTGGTCTGGATAGAAACGACATAAAAGAGGACACCCAGTAGTGGTGGACAAGTAAAGTTGAACTGACAGCCTAAGAAATGACAGTGTAAGCAACAAATACAGCACTGTGTGTAGGCTTCTACTTGGGCCCGGACTCACTTCTCTCTTGCTCCTGACTCTCCCTCACGCACTCGTGGTAGTACTTCCTTTGCAGGACGAAAAGGTTCTGCACCATTATTTTGACATCTCAGTGGTCTTCTGGGTATACAGTGACTTTGCTACTCTATTCCTTGACCTTCACTCACTCAGTAAACATTTCTGAGGCTCCTCTGTCCTGAGGTCCCGACCCCAGCCGGCTCTGTTCAGGTTTCCCATTAGGCCCTTGTTTGCTCGTTCAGGCCTACAACAGCAGTTGGGAAGTCGGCTGAACATGAACCGGGCCTGTCAGGGCAGGAAACGGGGTCTCGTCTCTCAGAAGCATGGCCTATGCGTGCTCCCCTGCCCACCAGCCCAGCTTCACCCGCCTTCCCCTGAAATGAGCCCCCCCGCCCCCTTAGATTCCGTGCCCTTCAGGTGGCTATCACCAGGACTAACCTCGACTCGCCAACCAGGAGAAAGACTGGAAACCCTCCACGCCTGCTTTGCCTTTGTCCCTTGGGGTTGTCTCGAGGGAACTAAAAGGAGGAACCACAGAGATGTGAGGTCCTCCAATATTGCTAGAGAAAATTTCAGGGAGGGTGTGCGCTAGCCAATCTGCGTCATGACGTACTGTGGGCGTAGCCATTGTTACCGTTAACGTGTGAGGCTTTGGTTTGCGAGGGCCGCCATTTGGTGCCAAGACCTCTGTGCTCTGGAAAGCTGCAGAGGCTGCCCAGAGCCCACGGTGAGGGGGGTCTGGCTTGGCCTGAAAGAATATGAGGGGCCCCTGGGGAGACCAGCAGCTATTGCTGCTACTGCAGAGCAATCTCATCTGATCCAAGAGTTTGAGGGGTCGCTGGCTGACCCGGGATGCGGGCCCTGAGCTCCAGCTCTCTAGTTTCTGGTCTCTAGGACAACCTGCAGCCTATTTATATTTGAGCGTTATTACAAATTCGAAGGTTAATACAAAAGTCCTCAAAATATTTTAACTTTGCTCCAGGACTGCTATCACTAGGAGAACTTACCCCTAGACCACTACAGCCCGCTCTCGACCCAGCTGGAGACACCCCCAACACTATCCCTCGGCCTGTGTGAAACAACACTGTTTTTCCCTTCTCAGGTGGTCCTGGGAAAATCGAATTGTGATCAGTTCATTCACTATATTTGCCAGAGCAGAGCAGGTGTAAACCCAACTTGGAAGCTTATTACTACTCTCAGCAGTCAGTTTTGAGAGCATTGATTGAAATGGTTCTCCCACCCCTATCCAGCACAGCAGGATGGGGGCTACTTAGACCACAAATTGGAAAATGTGGCACCTTGGATTTGTATTATCCGATATGAATATTCAGTGTAAAAATGATGACAGGTTATATCGACAAGTACCCGTCGCTATGTGGAAGGTTTAGCATATAGTTTCCTATGTATGGTAATAGAGAGGAGTAACGATTTCTTGACTTAGTTCTTTCACATCCTTGATTTCGTTTCTCTCATTACATTCCCTTTTATTCATTGTTATAATCTTGCTGTAGTCAAAGAGATGAGGCATCTGGGTTCTGCCATTGGTTGGTTTGTGATTTGCGCCCCACCCAGGTTATTTATGCTTCAATTCTGTAGCTATAGTTTTCCCCATAGGAAAGGAGCGATGTTTCCTGTTTTGTCTACTACCTTCTGCTGGTGTTCTATTCCACATGATTTGGTTTCTCAGATTTTCTACTGGGCAGACTAGATTATTTTAGTCCTTGTGTTTAATTGTAAATATTAAATATTCAGTGTAAGAGGCATTTATTAGAAAGGCATGACAGTAACATGATTTTAAAAAATCAGAGTACACAATAAAAAGGCTAACTATTTACTCAGTAGGAATCACTGCTTTTGTTACCCTTGAACAGAAACCATCCATGAATTTAGAAGCATTACTTGTTACGCATGCATTGTATTTTCTTTTATTATTACTATTTTTTTTATTCATAGAAGAACTGGGGTACAGGCCAGAAGTGTGAGGATCCACGAGACAGAGCGGGGAACAGAACAGGCAGACTGACTGAAATACACTGCTCAGGGGAGCAGCGGGCACAGCAGGAGAGGTCTTCCTGCGCCATGTGGGTCACCTCTCTGGCCAGCGGCAGGGATCGTGCTGCAGTATCTGCGTTTTGCTTCATAGTTGCTTAACCCACTGCGCCACCAGGGGAGGGCCCCATTGTATTTCTTTTAAAATCCTTCTCTTTACACTTCCCACTACTCTTTTTCCTTATTGGACTCCTTGCTGCCAAAGTGTGATTTTTCAGCCCCTGACAACTCTTCCTGACAGTGTCAACTTCCTCTCTCATCTTGTTTCTGGATTCATTGAGAGATCAATGAAGGGAAAGGCTGTGTATTGACTGTAGAAAGTCTTGTCTAATACTCTTTTAGTACCCTAAGACTCAATAGTAAGCTGTAGATATGGAGGTGAAATAGAAATTGTTTTTAAGGTCTAGGAGATATTTAGTGCTTGCTAAATATCTCCGATCTAACCGATGGTAGGTAACTTATATTTCAGGTGTTGTTTCTAATGCATAGACCTTGCCAGTTCACTCTGTTGAATGGCAAAACTCTTTTTTCCTAGTGATGAACTAATTATCCTAAAAGGGAATTGGAACTAGTTAGAAATGACAGTGTTCTGCTTCCTCTATATGATAATATTTGGAACTTGGAGTATTTGAGTCCTGTAATGAAGTCAACGGATACTTTAATATGGTGGTGTTTTTCGTCTCCTCACCTAACCCCAACACTGTTATAAAATTTTGAATGAACATCTTATAATTACTCTGGTTTAGAAGGAAGAAAATAGTAGCCAGGAGACATCAAGATATGTCTAATAAATAATACACTTATTTTCGAATTCTATTTTGACTTTTATTACTAGTGTAATAAAATTGCTTTGACCTAATTTCTTAAGTAACACAAGAGGAAAAACAGATGCTATGCCATCCAGTGTTTTATGGATTTCTTATGCACAACTAATTTCTATATTCACTGTGTGGATTTCTAGGGATCTCACCTAGAGCTCCAGCTTTATTTTCAGCCCATAGCATTCTACCTACTGTCTACGCTAGTTTCCTTTTCTGGCTTCATTCTGATGTCTTTTCTGATTACTGGGGAGAATTTTTCTTTCCTTTCTACATTCCCCTCTATACCTGACATCTTACCTCTGTTAGATGAGAATTGACTTACACAACTAATGAATAGTAGTTCACATAGCCTCAAAACAGGATGGGTCAAATGTTCGTTTGCAGGAGTTATGGTCAGTGGATTACTGTCTCTAATGCTTCTTTCTTTACCTTCAGCTCCTGGGACTTCTGCTTTTCCCTGAGACAGGAATAAAAGAGGTCTAATGATGACAGCAATGTCCGTAACAGCTAGACCCCAGGTGAGCTGGGTTATCTCTGCTCCTGCACATACTCACATGTGTACATGCATAAAAATTTATGAGTAATATGTAGAAGTATAATGCACGTGTGAAAGTACATTTATATAAATCACACATACATTATAGAAGTATAAATACTTACAGCATAATCTTTTATTTATGCATTTATAAAAATATCTAAATTTACTTTCTCATGAAGGTATATTTACAGCACGGATCTGAACTATATAGCTCACTTTTCAGATGTAGGCACCTGTAAGAGTATCACTCCTATTAAGATAGAACAGTACTAGGATCTGGAAAGGTTCCTTCATGTGCCACCCAAGCAGTTCACCTAAATTTGATCATTATAGATTAATTTGCTCTTGAACTTCATATTAATGGAACAGCTCAACATGTACTCTTTCATGTCTGCCTCCTTTTGCTCAACATTATGACTGAACTTCATCTACATTGTTGCACATATCAGTAGTTTGTTCTTTTTCATTATGGGATAGTTCCTTATTAATGATTACCATATTTTATTTATTCATTCTACAGTAGATAGACACTTTGTTTCCAGTTTTGTACCACCGTGAATAAAAATTCAGTGACTATGCTCCATAGGCCTTTTGGTGGACACTTGGATCCATTTCTCTTGGGTGTATCTTTAGGCATCATTGCTAGATCGTAGGGTATATGTTTGGTTCGTTTTAGAAGATGCTGCTGCAATTCTATGAAATGATAGCTTGAATTTATACTTTTACTAGTAGTATATGAGAATTCCACTTGTTCCACATCCCTGCCAAGAGTTATTATCTATTCTCAGTGTCTCATTGGGGGTTTAAACTTTCTTTCCTCCCAGTAAGTAGTGAAACAGTGCACCACTTCATATTTGTTGCATATGTAGGTATCTTCTTATGAGAAGTCCGTGGTGATAGTTTCCCCATTTCAAAAAAATATTGTGTGTTTTCTTCCCCTCCAAGTTGTAGTTCTTTATTATGGATCTGAGCCCATTGTTAGATATATGCATTTTGAAATAACTTCTTCCAGTTTCTTGCTTGATTTCTTACTCTCCTAATGGTGTCCTTTGATAAACAGTTTTTCTCCAGCCTGTCCAAAGTAAGAGTATTTTCTTACACTTCTCTAACCTCTACCTCTGCATGGGAGTGAGGAGTCACTGACAGTCACTGAGAGCTTTGACTCTGGAGTAGTGGGCAAGGAGACAAGAAGGAGGAAAGAAGAATTGGGAAATAATAGTGATATGAAAACTCAAATAATCACCCAAAGGTGTTACGGTGTGGAGGGGCTTAGAGCTAAGGCAACAACTATATCCAGTTGTATGTTATTTCTCCTTTTACATATGTACTTTCCATGCTCAGACCCAAGACCAAATATTTCTATACAGTAGTCTGTTTGGAGGTCACATATATTTAGAAGCTACTAGTGGCAATGTATTTTGTTCTAGCTGGGAAAATACGTTGAATTCTGGTGGTCTGCCTGTAATTGTAATTTCTTCTCCATGCTTCCACACATTAGACAACTCAGGCACACAAGGGGCTCAGTACTAAAAGCATATTGCAGGTGTACTAGGTACCTATGTATCAGTGAGCCTCTCATTGATAGTCTTTTTTTAAAGATTTATTTATGCATACAAGCACTGGGGTACAGGCCAGAGGTGTGTGGGGGGGGTGAGAGGATTCACCACAGAGAGTGGGGAGCAGAACAGGCAGATCAACAGAAGCACACTGCTGAGGGGAGCAGCAGGCACAGCAGGAGAGGTCTGCCGCGCCATGTGGGTCCCCTTCCCGGCCTGCAGCAGGGATCGATCTCGTGCTGCAGTGGCTGCGGTCTGCTCCATAGTGCGTTGCCCAACCCACTGCGCCACCAGGGAGGCCCCTCACTGATAGTTTTGACTGTCACCAAAGTCCCAAGACTGGGAGAGCAGGACCTTGTTGTTTCAGGAATCGGTGGCTTTTGAGGATGTGGCTGTGTACTTCACTGAGAAGGAGTGGGCCAGCCTGGAGCCTGCTCAGAAGGCCTTGTACAGGGATGTGATGCTGGAGAACTATGAGTCTGTGGTCTTCCTAGGTGAGTCCTCTCTGCTGCTGCTCCTCCTGACTCCTCGGGGGTTCAAGATCTTCTTTGTAATTATTAGCTGACCTCCCAACAAATGGCAATGTCGAGGGTTGCTAGGTATAGAGAGCCCTGGAGTCTGGTGACCTGCAAGAAAGATTTCCTTCTTTTCCATCATAAAAGCCGCTCGCCCTCCGTACCAGCACTAGTGAGTCTCTGGGTCCAGCAGGGTTTGAGCTATAGCTGGTATCCTCAGCCTATGCTGAGCCTCCAGATTGTCTTCTGAGAACTCAGTCCCTGAGTGTACCCGTGGAAGTTACTCCTTGGCGCAGGTTGTCTGTTTTCCCACAGTGGGGACTTGCCATCCGCTAGTCGAGAAGGTAAGAAATTGAGTTTCCTTTTAAATAGAAGTTTTCCTCCTAAATTAGTTCAGGTTTCCTTGTGAGTACCCCTTTGAGGCTTCTTCCCAGGACCCCTTCAAGTCCCTCTTTAGGAAGACACCTCTTGCTCAGTCCCACCTGACTCTTCTCAAAGCTTCAGGCTGTGATTAATGACTGTGGTTCTTGCTTGTCACTTTATTGTATCTCCTTCCCTTCAAACAGCAGCATCCACTTCCCACAAACCAGCTCTGATCTCTCAGCTGGAGCAAGGGAAAGAACCATGCTTCTCTCAGCCACAGGGAGCCTTAAGCAGGAGGAACAGGAGAGTAGGTGCTAAAGGTGAGTTAAACAAAGCTGTCCTTTCTAGTTATGTCTGTCCCTTGGCTTTCATTTCATCAAAATGAAAGATGGACGTCTTTGTGCCCAGCGCCATGGGGTATGTTGGCATCTGTGGTCACACTCTTTCTGACTGGTCGGTTGGCCCATCCCTTTAAACTGTAGCACAGAGCCTGCTGCTTCAGTGTTTCCCACACTAGGACGCTCACATTTCTGGGAATTCGTGGAGACAGTTTCTAAATATTGATAGGTGTGATCACCTTTTTCTAGTTCTCCCAGTTTTACAAAACTGACAAACTGCATATTGTCTATGAACCAACAGAAGAATTTGCTTTTGCTTTTTATGTTTTTTTTAAGCTTTATTCGTTTATGTGTAGAAGAACTGGGGTATAGGCCAGAGGTGCGATGAGAGGACTCACCAGAGACAGAGTGGTATGGGGAGCAGCAGGCGAGACAGGAGAGGTCTACTGAGCCACGTAGGTTGGCTCCCTAGCAGGGGATGGAACTCAGGCCACAGTGTCGACAGCCCTGAGACTTAACTCCCAGGCCACCAGGGAGGCTCTGCTTTTTATGTTGATTAATATATTAAAACTTTTAAGTTGTGTTTTATTGAAATATTTTAAGTAGCTTATAGATATGATTTTCCTCCCTTTTAGGCTACCTCCCCAAACTGAGAAGATTGGCCTACTTAACTAAAATAATAACACGTGCGATAAGACTGAAAATTCCTCAGAATCGCCAGTTCTGGGAAGAAAGAAAAAAGGGCTAAATATTTACCATTAAATGCCGTTTGCAAAAAAATGAGTTGATTGAAAAGCCATCTTAAGTGTTGTCAAGTATGCATTTTCTCTTTCTGCAGACTCATGGATTTCAATTCATTAAAAACTCATTTGATGTACAAGGTAGACTCTCATGTCCTTTTAAAAACCAGCTCTATTAAGGTATAATTCACACGCTATAGAGTTCACCCATTTAAAAAGTATACAGTTCAGTGGTGTTTAGTATATTCACACAGTTGAACAAGAGTTACTTCATCTACATTTGAAACACTCTCGTCACCCCCTACGAAGCCCTGTTTCCTTAGCAGAACTGTTCAGCTGTAAAATGCCAAGGAGCAGAATCAACACACCAACTCCGCTCCTCTTGGCATGTTGGGAGCTGCTGGAAGAAGGAAGCAGAGATAAGCTGCACAGCCTGGCCTTAGTCTGCGAAAACACACTCTAGGATAGAAAGAAATCTTCCTAAGTCACAGTTCTTGTGCCATTCCCACAAACATAGAGCGTCCCGACTGCAGAATAAGAGATCACTTTTGATAATATATGTGCCATCCCTCCTCTCCCATTAGCCAGAATGTAACCAGGCGTCTCCTTGGTCTCTGCCATAGGAGAATCAGTAGCTCCTGCCCACAAGCTCACCCGCAGACTGTGGAACAGACCAGAACATCTGAAGGGCAGGGCCAGCACTCAGTAATCTGATCCTGTCTCCTGGGTTTGAGTCCTCAGTTTGCTCTGAGGACTTTATAACTTTCCCTTTGAATTGTTTCACCCATTTCAGTTGGCATATGTGATCTAACAATTCAACTTCCGGGTATTTTCTCAAAGAAAATGAAAACACTAATTTGGAAAGATAAATACACTTCCATGTTCATTACAGCATTATTTACAATAGCCAAATATGGAAATAAGCTTAATGTCCATCAATAGATGACTATAGAAGTGATGCAGCTACATATATGTGCACTATTGTTCAGTCATTAAAAGATGAAGGAAACTGCTATTTGTGGAATGGATGGAGCTGGAGGGCTTCATGCTAAGTGAAATAAGTCAGAGGGAGATAAAGTCTGCATGATCTCATATGTGGAATTAAAAAAGCAAGATAAAGTGAAAAAAGTATATAGACACAGAACAAATTGGCAGTTACAGAGAGGACAAGTGGAGGGTGGGCAAGAGGTAAAAACTAACATGTACAAAATACAGAGGTCCTGGGGCTGTCCTGTGGAGCATGGTAAGGATCGCTGTTCATACTATAGTGCATATTTGACAGTTGCTAAGACACTATACCTTGGAAGCTTTTATCCCAAGAAAAATAATGACTGTGGTGATGGATGTTCACTAGACTTATATGGGGCTCATTTCTCAATATATGCAGCCGTGCCGCAGGTCTGAGACCAACGTATGTCAATTATATCTAATAAAGTGAATTGTGAAATAGTTCTCATAATTTATAACAGAAATGGCACATAGTGGATAGGTTGATTACTTTAAAATTAGTTCTCTAAACAAACAAACATTTACTAAGTTCATTCTCTGGTCCGTCCTTGTGATAGGTGCCAAAGTTACACCCGTGAACCTGCGGTAGCTGGAAAACTGCAGGCGGAATCAGGGCATAGAACAGCGTCCAGTGGATCGTTGGCCACACGGTGGCGCTATGTGCTGCTTCAAAACCTCATTGTTTAAACCGTTTCTCTATTTTAACCTGATACTGGGACCAGCTTGAATGTTTCAAATCTTGTCCTCTATCCTTGAAGCTCAGTGCATTTCTTCCTTTTTCATTCCTTCGGAGGGGATCTCTGTCTATGATGATGACATTGAATTCAGGATACCCACGACTGGGTTCTCAGAATTCTTCAGATCTGAAATAATGTGGTCAGCTGAATAGTCTCCCCCAACCTTGAGAATTGACATTAGAAGCCGGTTGAGCTGATGCTGCCGGTCATCTTATCGAGTGCGCTGTGAGGGTGGAGACCATTCAACAAGCACCTATTTGACGTACTACATTCATTATCTCTTCAAAACGTTTTTTTTTTTAATTTTTATTTATGCATACAAGAGCTGGGGTACAGGTCAGAGACGTGGAGGGTGAGAGGTTTCACCAGAGACAGAGTGGGGAGCAGAACAGGCAGATCGACTGAAATACACTGCTGAGGGGAGCAGCGGGCAAGGCAGGAGAGGTCTGCTGAGCCATGTGGGACCCCCTCCCTGAACAGGGATCGAACTCGAGCTGGATGGAACTTGGAGCTGCTGTGCCACGGATGCTTCACAGTGCGATGCTCAACCCGCTGTGCCACCAGGGAGGCCCTCTCTCTAAATTTTCTAATGAACTTTACGAGGTAGGCATTATCCCCGCTATGTAGATGGCGAAACAGAGTGGATAGATGTAGTGTTTGTTCAAAGTTACGCAGCTCAAAGTGGTGAAATTCGGTTTTCAACCCAGGCCTGAGTAACTGCACAGCGCCAGGTTCTCATTCTTCATGTGATTTGTAAGATGGCGCCTCCACCCTTGTAACATATATAACATACTTTTAAGAATCTCTTTAGGGATTCCTAAATATCTTTAGAAATTCCTAAAAGTACAGTTAGAAGAGCTACTTTTATGCACGTGGAGATGCGCACCATCTGTGGCTGAGCGAGAAAGAGCGGCTTGAATAGCAAGGCGGTCTGTAGTGGAGGTCAAGTGTGGGGTATACTGTGCCCACCCCCAGGCCCAGACAGCACACGTGGTTTCCTCCTGATGCCTCCCTGCCAGCCTCCTCCCAGGGTTAAGCATTTTCATGGTTTCTGTTACTGTAGGCTAGTGGCCTCTGTCCTGGATGCAAACACGACCAACTAGTACATACTCTTTCTGTTTCGATGCTTTCGCCACATTTTGTCTCTGGTATTTATCCATGCTGAGTGTGGCGAAGTTTCTTTTGGAAGACTGAGAGCTGGTCTAGACTGAGCGTATTACTGGTTGATGATATTTGGGTGATTTCAGATTTGGGGCTTTTGTGATTGAAGCTGCCTTGAACATTCTTTTACACGTCTTTTGACTGATCTACCTCTCTCTGCATCGTAGCTAATGAATGGATTAATGCATCGCAGGTGGGGCATATTTAGCTTTAGTCGAGTCTGCCAAAAGTTTTTAAAAATCCTTGTAATGATTTACACTGCTTCCAGCAGCACGTGGAAGTCTTCGTCGCTCCACATCCTGCTCCTTCTCAGTCCTTTTCATTTTGACCATGTTGGTGGCAGTGTAGTGGACACCTACTGTGGCTTCCATTTATAGTTCCCGGAGTCTAGTGATGTTGAGTGCCATTTTCATGTGCTCGTTGGCCATCTGGCTACTCTCTGTGTAGGGAGTGGGGTGCGGCTGTGTCTGCAGGGCCTGCATTGTTGCAACTACCCACTGGCACCAAGAGGGAGCCTGCAGGGTCTCATACAGGTCTGTCCAGATGGGAGAAGAGGGAAGGGTGGGACTATAAAGCTGCCAGCAATCAAACATCAATAAAGAGGTTGTATTCTTACCATAAATGTCTAAGCTCCATGGTAGTGAGGAGACGGTAACACTTAATATTCACCGAAACCATTACTAGCTTGTTGCCTATACTTGGAACCCAGGAGCAGGAGCTTTCTGTAATGTAGTGTTCATCACCTTTGCCTCACCCGCGGGATACAGATAAGTGAGTACGAGAAAGAGATGATCTTAACTCTCTGGGTTAGGCCAGGAATTAGTCTTTACATTTTATATGCCCTGCTTGGCTGTGCTGTGACTGTTTAATAAGTGAGGACCAGTGTTAGAATCCCAGGGGAAAATACAATATTGACACTTTCAGTTATTGATTAATGTTCATAGCAGTAAACGATGCAAGGATGCTTGACTACCCAAATAATAAAAAGTTTATAAAATGCCTTCTGTAAATTATTTTCTCTCTATTCTCACAAAGAGTCTGGAATGGAAAGAGAAAGCATCATTTTATATTTGCTTTGATGAGAAAGATTTATAAGTGTCAAATGGCTTACCCATTGTTAGTAAGGTGATCTACTTAAACCCCTGCAGGACAGATGGTGAGTACTTTTTTTTTTTTAAAGATTTATTTATTTATGCATACAAGAGCTGGGATACAGGCCAGAGTCGCGGGAGGTGAGAGGATTCACCAGACAGAGCGGGGAGCAGAACAGGCAGAAACTGACTGAAACACACTGCCGAGGGCAGCAGTGGGCGAGGCAGGAGAGGTCTGCTACGCCATGTGGGTCTCCTCTCTGGCCAGCGGCAGGGATCGAACTCGTGCTGCAGTGGTTGCGGTTTGCTTCATAGTGCATTGCTTAACCGGCTGCACCACCAGGGAGGCCCAGATGGTGAGTCCTTTGAGGTTAGTGAAAGAATCTGTTAACTTTTGTTTCATGTAGCTTTTTATTGACGTTTAAGATACATGCGCAAATGTACACATCTGCCAAGTGTTACCCAGAATTTTCATCTATAAGTTGGTACTGACATCAGTAGTCAAATAGGGAAACCAAGCACCGGCAGCCTCACAAAGGCCCCCCCATATTTACCATCCCAGTAATGGCTTTCCTGGCGGTAACCACTCACCTGCTGTCTGACAGCAGAGATTAGCACTGCTGTGTGTGTATTTCATATAAATGGAGTCATATGTTAGCCTATTTTTATGGCTGGCTTCTCTCTCTTTCCACAGAATGTTTGAGGGTGGTTGTAGTTCCTGAATTTCCATTGCTGTAAAACATTCCATTGTGTGAATAGACCACAATTTACTTATCCTTTCTACTGTGGAGGTTGGGAGTGGTTTCTAGTTGGGACCATGTGAGAATGTGACTTGGAACTCTCTCATACGTGGCTTCTGGTGCACAGGTGTGAGTTTTGATGTGGGCGCAGGTCTAGGGGTGCATTGCTGGGCACGTGTGTCTTTAGTGCTTGTAGAATCCAGACAGTTTTCTAACATCGTGGTAACTCTTACTCATTTTTAACATTTGCCACCAATACAGGTGCATAGCAAATGTTCCCTGCATGACTGCATGGAGTCGAGGATGGCGGGGCGGGGGGGCAGGAAATGACAAGGTTGTTGGCACTGCAGACATTTTCTGTCACAGGCATGGCTTTATGGAGGAGGGTGAGCTTGGGAGGTAAATATGCACCAGTCGTCTGATCTACAGGACTGGGGGTGTTACTGTAGATTCTGATGGTCCTCAGGGCAGTGGGTCCAGAGCTCAAGTTTATCTGCTTCTTAGCCAACTGTGATCATTCCAGGGAGAACCTTCAGTCTGGGTTATTTAAGTGGCAGTTTTCCTGAAGCACTGGAGTACTACACTTGCCTGTGGGCACCTCTTAAGCTGAGCAGGGTATGGGGTGAACAGAATGGCAGTGAATTTGGGGGTCTGTCTTCAGGAGGTAGGGGCTTGAGACTCTCCTGGGTGGAGTCAACTTTTGGAGCAACTTTTCCCAAGTGTGTCTCAGAAGTCTTTGAAAAGAGTTCTATATCCAGTAAACCTGGAAAACTAGGCATTCCCCTCTGGTCTTGGAGAACCTCAAAACATATATCAAAGGCTCTGACCAGTCCTTCTGCCAAGAAGAAAAAATCTGTTTAACTGTGCTTAATGTTCTCGAGCTTGACCAACAGAATCCCTGCTTTTGAAATTCCTTCTGTATATGTAACAGATAGATTCTGCAAAGCACCACAAATCCCTTTCTAAATGATAGCTCTGTTCCACACTAGTGGAACTCAAACCTCACTTACTAGTGGATATTAGTGAAATGCATTTAGGGATTTGAGACCGCCATTAAAAATGTTGAAAATGGAATAGGAAATATATCACAGTAATAAAGCTTCCTAAACTTTGTTTTAGTTACTTTTATACTTAAAGGTTTGTGTAAAGTTCCAGGCACAGAAAGGAATCTTAATCAGGCTGCAGTAAAGAAAGGATACTCAAAAGATCACATTGTCGACTCAAATGTCTGAAGGAAACACTGAGAAGTTTATCCTGCCCCCCCCCTCCGCGCCCCCCCCTTGCCTCACATTCCTCATCCTGGGCTCAGACTCTCAACATTCTTCATACTCCCAGGCCCCCAGCCTGCCCTTCTCAGCACTGTCCTGCCTCTCCCTCCTGGTAGCAGTATCTTCCTCTTGCCCTCACAAATAGACTCCTGTTTGCCAAACTTGATTATCTGCTCTCTGAAAAGTTACTTTAACTCTTTATTTCTCCGTTTTCTCATTTGTAAAATGGTGATAATAGATTTGTGTGTGTGGTGATGAAAAAATGCAATAATAACCCATGGAAAGCATTTAGACACTAAAAAGGACTGAAAACGACATTTCGTTACATCATCCTTCCCCAAACACACACACACACACACACACAATTTAAGGAGAGCCTGTGGATCTTTGTCCCCCGGAAGAAGCACTGTCTCCAGGAACCTCCTTGAAACATTCTGTAGCAGGTGACCCCAAGACAGTGGTACTTCCTGTCCATCTCATGGTTGTTGTTTGCATTTCGGAGGGAAAATTTTCAGCCAGTTCCCAGATTCTCTCACGGCACCACACCTCTACCTACCAGTTCCTGAGATCCAGGGTCTCCCTGATGGCAGAAGGGGTAAGTCACAGCACTATGAAGCCATTTCCACCTAGTTCGATTACCCGCCTCTCCTGTCTCACCCCCTGCTCCCCTCAGCAGTGTACTTCAGACAGTCCATGTGTTCTGCTCCCCACTCTGTCTCTGGTGAAGCCTCACTCCCCTCCCCCACCCCAAACCTCTGGCCTACACCCAAGCTTTTGTATGCATAAATAAATAAGTGTTTAAAAAATGAGAGAGAGGAATCCTGAGATCCAAATGGCAACTCAGGGACAAGGCCTCAAAGCTGTTAAGGCACTGGTTGATCACTGGTCTGTTAAGTGGGGATGGCGGGGGAGGGAACACCCCCCCCCCCATTCAAGCACCGTGGATACCCACTGAGCCCTGTTTGTCCCCTCCTGACAAGGGACATTCAGACCCATAAGTCCTGCCCCACTGTGCCACAGCCCTCTAGGTGACCCAGGGGACACAAGGTGCTGTCTAAGTATCACAGAGAAGGGCTCAGCATGTGCCACTTGTCTTAAACATGGGTTAGTTCTCTTGGTGCCGCAGACCTCTCCTGCCTCGCCCGCTGCTCCCCTCATCAGTGTACTTCAGTCAGTCTGCCTGTTCTGCTCCCCAGTCTGTCTCTGGCGAATCCTCTCGCCATGCCTGCACCTCTGGCCTGCACCCCAGCTCTTGTGTGCGTAAATAAATAAATCTTTAAAAAAACACAACTGATTAGTTCTCAAGGAGAAAAATTGTTCACGGTTAGTGGCCCTAAGTGGTCAATGCATTACAGCAGAAATTCCATCAGGAGACCAAGCAGCACTCAGAGAGGAGGCCGAAGGTCTTTATTTACCCAGGTGGGCTCAGAGCGCTCCAAGTGTGGACCAGAACAACTAGGCTGCAGAGTATACACTGACTGCAGCCAGGGGCGCGAGCTTCTGGGACGCATGCGGCAGGCTGCGTGTGGCCTTGACACTCATCAGAGGTCCCCACACCAGCTACTCGACAGGTCAGCCAGGCGTTTTCCACTTCAAATAGGTTTTCTTCCCTGTGTACTTCCAAATCCCCACTGGAGATTGAGCTCAAGCAAGGCTGTGTGATGCCAGTAAAAAAAAAAAACAAAAAAACTTGTCTTTTTGAGGCTTGGCAAGGTAGAAGGATATTTCTGGCGACCCCCAGCTGCCCTAGGCCCCCCTAGCCCCAAAGAGACCACCTGACCTCGAAGAACACTGCGCCTTGGAGTCGAGAATCTGGCGGTGCGCCCAGGTCGGGTTTGCGTCCGGTGCGCAGCGTGGGGTCCTCACTCCCCGGGGGCGCGGGCTGGGTACTTTCCTAACACCTGGACCCCCGATCCAGGCCGCGGCTGCCTGAGCCCCGGGCAGGGCTTTTATTGTGAAAGGAACCCCCCCTCCCGCGCTTTCGGGGAAGCGGGAGGTCGGGTTGTGAAGCGCTGCAAAGACTTCGCACACTCGGCACGCTTCTCTAGCGCAAACCGCGGCTGCAGGAGGGCGTCGCAGACCCACCGACCCGGGTGCGTTGCCCCAGGCCCCTCTCACTCCACCCGCAGAGCGTTCTGGAGCGCATCGCGCACGCCTAGGACTTTCGTGGCGCCGCTGGGCCCCTGGGAAGCCGTGACATTCTCTCCGGGAAACTCGAACCTAAGGAAGCCGTCGCGCCAGAGGCGGCGGGCAGTGGGATGAGCAGGCTGGCCGGCTGAGCGCGGAGGAGCCGGGCCAGCCCTCTCCGGGGACATGGTAGGCCTGGGGAGGGGATGCAGGCGGGAGGGCGCGGGAGGGCGGGACAGGGCCGGACAGGTGGGTGTGTGAGAGGGTCACTTTGCCTCATGGCTGCCTCTCCCCAATCCTCAGAGACCCCCCCCCCCCATCCCTTGGGAGAGGGAAGTGATTGGAGGTACAGGATGTGAAATTTTTAAAAATGTGGCAAATTCTGACTACACAGTTTTCCCTGTTCAGGGGCAGGTGGTGGACCAAGGCCCTCACCCAGGAGGCCATCGTGGTGTGCAGGAGGCTCCTGGCTTCAAAGCGTGGGACTTGGGACTTTCTTTCGTGTGTGTGTGTGTGTGTGTGTGTGGTGGGGTGGGGAGGGCGGCTAAGCCTCTCAGGCCCCCTGCAAGGAGGTGGAAGCTTGGAGGGAGAAGGAACCAGCCTCCCTCAGGAAGCCTAAGGGCACTTGGGTGTGTTTGCTTGGCAGCCAGCAGGGTCCTGTTCCAGTGAGCCCCGTGCAGCCTCCTGGCTTCTCAGCCTCGGTTGGGGGATTGTGTTAGGGAGAGGCCCCTGTGTGAGGGGCCAGTTGCCCGTGCCAGGTGCCCCAGCGGTCTTGGTCTTGGAGATCTGAAGAGCCCTTTGCTTCTCCGTCTGAATGAAGGGACCCAGAGGGGTGAGGGTTAGGCACAGCCGGGCACTGGCTACAGCCCGCCTAGGAGGAGGCAGGGGCTGAGAATCCTTCAGGGAGGGCTCAGTTTCCTCCTCTGTAAATGAGAGGCTGAACCAGATGTCCTTCAGGATGCCTTGGCTCCAAAAATGGATGTTGCATGAATGATTCTGAAGTTGGATCTGGGCCCTTTCTTTTCCTAGTATGGACAACCAAATGGGTGTGAGGAGGAGGTGATTCTCAGCCTCAGCTGACTGAGGCCAAATCCAGGTGGGACCCACGTGGGATAGTTTTTTAAGGCCCCGCGTCATAGAACCACCGCTCCTTGAGAAAGTCCTAAAGTAGAAGGGTTGGGGAACTTCATCTGGGATATGATCTTGCTGATGGCCCTTTTGGAGCATCCTACCATAGAGAAACTTCTTGAAATTCAGTGAAACTGAGTTCGTTGAAATTTGTTTGAACATGGTGTCCTTTATGCGGTAATCCTGTGACACCATCCAAGTAATCCTGTGACTGATCCAAGGTACACACGATGGGAAACCTGAATTAAAAGTATTAAGCTGAAAGTCCAGAATCCTTAAAGTCTTTCTGCACAAGTGAGCGCTGAGCTGCAGGGCCTGAGCGGGCACTTTTTGGTCATGTCCCAGGGGGCCTTGGTATGTCTGTTTCTAAAGCTACAATAGCAGTGGGCGGCCTCTGGAGCTGGAGGAAAGAAACGTTTTTTTAAATAAAAAATGTTGATTTCAGATACTAAAATTTAGTATTTCCATAATTTAGGATAAAGCCATCGCCCTTTCTGGAATCTGTGTTCCAGGTAATTGTGGTTTCCATGAGGATCCTTTGAACATTTGCCTACGTGCCTTAGGAAGCTGCTTGGCCTTTTCTTGGCAGAAATTCCAGGCTTTCGGGGTGCTCACCTCCCCCCAAGTGCTCCAGTCCACATGGCTCAGGAAGGCTGCATCCTCAGTAGTAAGCAGTTAGACATTCTTTCAGTGCAGGACTTTCTGGCTAGAAATTTCTTGCATTTTACTACCATAAGGAGTCCAAAGTCCTTGCAACATTTGGCAAATTCTTGAACTTGTTCAGAACTCTCTCGCAGCCTTTTCTCTCATTATTTTGGGGATCAAAACATCTTTTTCAACATGTCTGAGATGCAGGGAGCTTGAGAGCCACCTTGGGGGTGGAGAGGATGGGAGCAGCTCCGCCGTTCTCGGGTAAAGGGCGGAGAGGGGGTGCATGAGAAATATTGACAGACTTGGAAATAAAAGTTTTCATCCTGATTCCTTTTTTTGGGTAAGATTTATTTATTTATTTATGCATACAAGCACTGGGGTACAGGCCAGAGGTGCAGGGGTGAGAGGATTCACCAGAGACAGAGCGGGGAACAGAACAGGCAGATCGACTGAAACACACTGCTGAGGGGAGCAGCCGGCAAGGCAGGAGAGGTCTGCTGGGCCATGTGGGTCCCCTCCCTGGTCAGGGATTGAACTCTGTAGTGGCTGCAGATGCTTCATAGTGCGGTGCTTAACCCTTGCACCACTGGGGAGGCCCCATCCTGATACTTAGTAAAAGCTTTCTGCCTGATCCTACTTACACACACACACGCACACACGCACGCACGCACACACACACACACTCTGAGGTGCATATTTCCTACTGTCTTTCAGGATTATTTTAAAGAGCTGAGATGATGCCAAACATGCAGGCTTAATCTGATTTGTTTTGCTTCACTTTTTATCGAAACATGTTTCTGTGTTTTCATCTCTAAAAATGTCTTCATAACCGTGTCTTTAGTGCTTATTATTGTGACTTTGACAATCCGCTCTGCGCATGTAGACTTCAGGTTGTCCCCAGTGTGCGGCTGTTTTCAGTGGCAACCACCCAGCTCCCGATTAGCCATGGACACGGCGATCTGAGAGCCTGGCTAAGTGGAAATCAGACAAGCTCACAGGAGCCAACTGCTTCGGCCTCTTTACCAAAGCTCTTCCTGCATGCACCCTTGAGGGTTCAGGGTGTGGGCACACGAGGCATCCCCCTGTCTCTCTTTACTCTGCGCTGTGGGCGTGTCTTTGGACAGGCAGCCACAGGGTCAGGGTCCCACGGGTGCACACACCTGGGCCAGTTCTTTTTTTTTTTTTTTAGATTTTATTTATTTATGCACTTAAGAACTAGAGCACAGGCCAGAGGCATAGGGTGAGAGGATTCTCCAGAGCCAGAATGGAGAGCAGAACAGGCAGACTGACTGAAACACACTGCTGAGGGGAGCAGCGGGCGAGGCAGGAGAGGTCTGCTGCGCCATGTGGGTACCCTCCCTGGTGGGGGGTGGGATTGAACTCATGCTGTAGTGGCTGTGGAAGCCCCACAGTACGGAGTTCAACCCCTTGCGCCACCAGGGAGGCCCCACCTGGGACCAGTTCTTTGAAAAGCCAAGCGCTAAGATCCCTGGAGGTTAAGGCTCAGAGGGGAGCTCCAGGGAAAGGAGCTGAGGCCGGAGAAGGGATGTGATCTGCTCAAGACCCAGACCTCCTGGTTCTCTGCCTTCCCAGTACATGTGGACTGGAGTCTCGGAAGTGCCCTGGAGTCTGGCTGTACTCCCGGCAGCCTGGCCTGGCAACTACAGTGCTCAGTGGGAGCCATAAAGGGCTTGTAGGTGTAAAGACCTCTGTGGTGGATGTAGGGATGGGAGGGTAAAGGTTAGGAGGGGAGGAGGGGGTGTGGAGGGCGAAAGGGGTCTGGCGCTGGTCTTGGGGATCTCGATGGGCTCAGAAGGATCATACTGTGTCTCCTGGGCATCCCTACACCTGACTCGCAGGTGGCTTCGGGATTCTGGAGTGACACGCATAGAAGTCTTTACGAGGGACTCCAGTCTGCTACGTGGTTGTCAGTGCTCCCTCTCCCTGGCGCCTTGTCATTCGTCATTTGCTCATTTGTTCATAAAGTGCCTGCCGAAGCCAAGCCCAGGCACACAGACCCTGTCCCCGGAGCAGATGGCACAGCTGGTGCCTCTAACCCCCAAGTGTTAAAACTCATCAAACAGTACACGATGTTTAGTTCTACTGTGTGTAAACCAAAAAGACGATGTAGCTGAAAGAAGAGGGGCAAGTAGTTTAGAAGAAGGAAAAGCATGTGCAAAGCCTTGCAAGGAAAAGTGAGCGGTTAACGTTGACTGGGAGGGAGCTGGGAGCCTCCTGGAGACAGGGCTGGAGGCCAAGCCTGCTTCGTGGGCACCAGTGGTCTCCCCACCCTGTTAGGAATTTGTTTGGGGGGGCAGGAGCTTGGAGAGATGGGATCATTTTGGCATTTTAGAGAGCAGTTTTGCGGGTGTGGGGACTTACGGAGTGGAGTGAAGTGGGGTGTCTGGAATGACGGTGATCTGGGCTGGGCCCTGTGGCCGGCCAGAGGGAGCAGTGGGAGGCACGTTTGGGCAGGAGAACCTCCGCCTTGGTAAGCTCAGATGGGGAGTCTGGGGCTGGTCAGGGGTGACTTCAGCTCTTGTTCTGGGATCGGGGCGTGCAGGCCCCGGTCTGCCTGCCTCCCCTCCATCTTCATTTCAGCTGAGTTATGGTGTTCTTTAAATAGTCGTATGTGGACGTGATCACAGTATAGAAGTAAGTTTTTAAAAATGATACAATCATGTTAATCCCATAAAACAGGTCATGTTATATTATTAACCGTGTAGCGTCTGGTGCTTCTCCATTTATCCTTTCAAATGTTTTTGGCTTTACACTCCATCAATCTAGACTTTCAGGAGGCTACTAAGCCAAATGCTTTTATTTGGGATCACAGAATTTTAATTCTGTTTTCATAGATTCAAGTAGAAGCCTAAAATGTACCCCAAGGAGGGATAAAAATTGAGGGCTTTTAGGGTAAAGAAAAAAATTTTACAAAGTGAATTAGCACTAATAAGCTCATGGGCCCTCCCTGGTGGCACAGGGGTTAAGTCTCAGCACTATGAAGCATCTGCAGCCACTGGGGCCTGAGTTCGATCCCTGCCAGGGAGGGACCCACACGGCGCTGCAGACCTCTCCTGCCTCGCCTGCTGCTCCCCTCAGCAGTGTGTTTCAGTGGATCTGCCTGTTCTGCTCCTGGCTCTGTCTCTGGTGAATCCTCTTCCCCCCACCTCTGACCTACACCCCAGTTCTTGTATGCATAAATAAATAACAACAAATCTTAAACAAAAACTGCAAAAACGCCTCTGTCGAGAAGCCCAGGACCATGGAGCCTTGTGATCGGACATCCATGCCGGTGACTTCTGGCTGGTGACAGCTGCCGTGGCTCCAGTGTGGTGGCGTTAGGCTCAGCACACACAAGACAATAGAACGATAGTTTTTTCCTACTGTGGCAGCTTTGGCCCCATTTGAAAGTGGTCCCACGTGTATTAGCTTTTCAGAAATCATAGGATAGGGCAGAGGTGACTGCGCCTGGGTGAGCACGGTGTCATTCACGTCATCCTGGCCTCCTGGCCTGTCGCGGTGTTGCCCTCGGCCAGCCTCCCAGACACAGGCTCCCTCCTGGGCCCTGGGCTGCTGGAGGCCCCTGCTGGAGCGCGGGCAGGGCGGGCAGGGCGGGCAGGGCGGCTCCCTCCATCTCTCCTGCCCAGCTCCTCCTCCTGCCTGGGGCATGGGTTCTGCTAAGTGGCCTCGGGAAGAGGCAGTGTCACACGCTGTTTATTTGTGGGCATTTTGTGTTTGGCTTGTGAGGGTATTTGCTTGCAATGAGCAAACAGTCTCTTCCAGAACCATCTGGAGAATTCAGACCCTTCCATCTTGGCTTGGGCAGCAGGTTCGTGGTTCTATGTCTAGGAGCCAAGTTGGGTAAGATTTTTTTCCAGAAATGCCATTAGCCAAAGAATTGGTCAAAGACAGCAGAGGGTGAGGGCTTGAAGAGAGAAAGGGAGGCAGAAAAAAAGCCGAATCAGAGCCAGAGATGAGATGTATGCTTGGGAGATAGGGAGGGCGAAGAGGGTGAGGCTCGGGGCAGCGAGGACGGGTCCTGGTCCTTGCACCCTGGGCAGGCCTCCTCACGGCCATGCCCGTGTCCGTGGGACGTTGGGGCCTGGCTGGCCTTGGTGTCCTGAGTTGGGTTCCAGCAGCGCCTGGCCTCGCCTCTGTCCGGACTGGTTTTGCAGCCATGCCGTGACTTCCCACAGGGCACCAGGGAATTGTCAAGAATTCCGATGAGTTTTCAAATGTTGCTGTAGTTCTCCTGAATGCTTGAGGGCACGTTTGAGATGGAAGGGGAGATCCAAACCGTCAAGCCTGTCACGTCAGAGGGTCATCATTTCAAGGAGTGCTTATCGCCATTCCTTTCGTGCTCTCCCCCAGGGAGGGGCATGAACTCTCGGATACCACAGTGACCTGTCTCTGCCAGGTGGCGGGAAGAGGGTGCCCCTTGCCCAGCCAAGGAGGAGGGAAGACGAGGGGTGGGGTGGGGGGAAGCTCAGCCTGTGGGTGGGCCCGCCCTGCTCTAGCAGGTAGGTCTGCACCTTGTGGGCCTCCTGTTCTGTCTGTCCCAACTTTTTAGGGTTCAGATTACAGTTGGTCTTTGTTTTTGGTGAACACTGAGTTGAGGTCAGGATTCTGAGAAGCCTGGCCTTTTAAGTATTGTCTACCGCTTCTCCTTCTGACCCAATTATAGGGGAACTGTCCCCTGATTTTCATGTGGGGCCTGGTAGTGTTTTGAAAACCTCTGGTTTTACGTCCCTTCACATTCCGGCTTGCAGGAGTCTGCTCTGTCACTGGGGTGCATCCTGCTCTCTCCGGAGCACGCTGGAGCAGGGCTCCCTGGGGTGGCAGGGGCAGCTCGCTGCACCCACAGGAAGCTTCACCCTTTGAGGTGAGCTCCAGAACAGCTTCTCAGTGCTGCTCCATGGCGGGGTGACAAGGGCCCGCTTTGCTAAGGCTAGCCGGCGGAGAGCTGGTCCTGTGCTGGGCACCGAGTGCGCACCGGGGTGACGGCACAAGCCTGCTGGCCTGCAGGGGTCCCAGTCCGGGGAGCACGAGGCGGGCCCACCGTGACAGGTGCGTGACTCTGCCCGGGTGTGTTCTGCGGGCGGGATGTGACTCTGCCTTTTATAACTGAGGAAACTAAGGCTCTGACAGGGAAGTGGTGGGGTCAGGGCCTGGACCCCATCCTGAATGAACGTCCTGATCTTGGAGTGTGGGAGGGGGAGGAGGCATGGACGGATATGCAAATGAAGGGGAGTTCCTTCATTCTTCTCCCCCTAGCCATTTTGGAGGAGGTCTGGGGACCCTTGCAGGGACCCTGAATTCCCTCATGTCTGGGGATAGGGGGGTCATGGGGGCCAGGTCAGGCCACCCTTAAGTGGGGAATCTGTGATGATCGTGGGGCCCCCCTGGGGGCTTCTGTCCTTTGGCTCTTTTCCTTGCTGGCATCTCAGCTATTCAACCCTCTGGTCCCCAGTGGCACACACTAGTCACACAACCACATGCACACACTCTCACTCAGGCATGCACACACACACAGCCTTTACACGCACGCTCACCTTGCACACGTGCACCCACACAGAGCGGCTCGGAGGGCGGGCTCAGGCTCTGCCCAGGCTGGGGTCATGGCTTGGGGGTCACTGCCTGGGGTGCTGGGGTGCAGTGGAGGGGGAGGCTGCGGGCAGCTTGAGGGCCGAAGCTGGGAGGCCAGTGCGTGTGCTGGAGGGCAGCGGAGAAAGCACAGGCTGCTTTTTCCAGGACAGAACAGCAGTGGCTGTCCACACAGAGGCTCAGTGTGTACCTTAGGGGGCCCTGGATCCTGGCTCTGGACGCCTCCTGACAGCACAAACACCCCGCCCCCAGCCTCCCTGCACACCCACAGCAGCGGGCAGTGTCTGGGTCCTAGACAGCTCTGCCAGCTCTGTCTCACCTCCCCCAGCTTCCACTTCTCCTGGTGCCTCAGAGATCCTGTTCCAACTACAAAGATGCTATTGTGTTTCTTTCAGAGCATTCTCTGAAAGGCTGGTTAAAATACCCTCATTTCCCTTTGGGGAGGGGCTCGATGGCTGACCTGGCTAGTCGCCCTGTTTCGCCTCACTGCCCCTGGGAGTCAGGAGAAGATCCTGGCTCCTTCTAGGCCTCTCATCACCTTGTCAGTGGCCCAGGGAGAACGGGTTTTAACTGTACTGGGCGCAAGACTTTATTTGGTTGAGTTTTAAATTGTGGAGGGTTCAGAGGGTGAGTTCTAATCAGAACTGAACTGAAGCCCTGCTTCCCACTTGGGCAAGAAGTGAGCCTTTGGCCCTCAGCCTGTTTCCCTGTGAAGATAATACTGAAACAGGGGCCACAGGCAGGAGGAGGGCGCTCCGACCGAGACAGGGGTCAGAGGCCCCCAAAGCCCCTAAAGGCCAAAAGGCCACAAACCAGAATCAAGGGCTATAGCAACAGGGGCTATAGCCTATCAGAGGACAGTGCC
>JAGFMF010011466.1:8070764-8087745 GCA_019455555.1 Galemys pyrenaicus
ACACCCAGTGTCACAGCTCTTGTGAGTTGTTGGTTTATGTCACCAACAGGCAGCTCTTTGAGACACCAGGCAGGGCCTTTGGTGCTCCTTGCAGTCAGTGTCACAGCCAGGACTGAGTCTCCGTCTCTCTCTCTCCTCGGAGGGCGGCGGCTGGAGGCGTCCCTCCTTCCTTCGAAGGCTGGAGCTGTCTTCTCATCTTCCTCTGCTGGAGCTCTTCTCCTCTGCTGCTGCTTCCAACGAACTGCTCTCCAAGGGAACTGCTCCTCTCCAAACAAACTGCCCCTCTCAGCGAACTGCCCCTCTAAACTGCCTTCGACCTGGCCTTATATTCACTTCAGGTGGCCCCCCACCCCCCCCACAGTCTGATTGGTCCATTTTGGCTGCACCTGATTGGTCCATTTTGGTCTGTTCCAGAATTCAGGAATTGTAGTGGGCTCAGCTATCACTAACTTGTGCTAGGCGGAGTCCTGGTGCCAATCAACCCAAGGCTCACACCCGATTGGTCCATTCCATGATCCAGGCAGCACACTGCTACATAAAAGGTCTCTGAGGCAGGCCTGCCACACCAACTTGCAGGGGAGCCAGAGACCACTCCTCCTGCCAGCTGCAACCCGGTAACAGTACCACCCCCTCTGGGGTTCTAAGGAGTGTCACATGCCCGGTATGAGTCGTGGGCACATAGTAGGTGCTGAGTTAACAGGAGCTTGATAACATTTTCCTTAGACCACAGACACAGCAGGAGCTGGGCCCTGGCAATTGGCTCGTCATTGCCTCAAGGGAGCAGCGTAGGGGGTAGCTTTGTACTAGCTCCTACACAGCTGGGGAGTTGGAGGGGGGTGAATATGTGCTGTAAAGAGGCTTTCTTTATACCAACCGTGTGGTTCCATCCCTTTAACGGTGAGCTAGAGAAAGATGGGACCAGATGGGAAGGGTGAAAGTGTACCTGGTTCGAGGGTTCTTGATCTGGGGTTTGTGCCTAGAATTCAGGGGGGCCCTAAACTTAGTTGAAGAGACATTACATCTTTATTTTCAATAATCTCTAACTGAAATTCAGCATTTTTTCAGTGACAAGTACAGACACTGAGCACAGAACTTGTGTGGTTGAGAGTCACAGGTATTTATTCATGTGTGTGGAAGCAGATGCTGGCAGACAGCCTTCACTGTCCTTTGCAGATGCACTTGTTATTAGTTGTGCTGGCTGATCTTGTTATTTATTGTGCTAATGAAGAAACTCATGCATTATTACACCCGAGTTTGTCTCTTAGATATTTGGTAATTGTATTTCAGTATAATTAATTGCCTTTGTAACCTTATGTCTTTTACTTTGCATATTAAAAAATTAAAGCATTCTGAGATCTGTGAGGACCCGGTGGCCAGCGTAGTCTTAGGCACTAAAGAGGTTCAGAACCCCCGTGTCTATGTAGCTATCCACGTATGTGATCTGATCGTGGGGCAAACTTATGGTTTTCTTTGCCTAAAAATATTTCCTCAATCTCTCCTCCAGGATCATTTAAAAAAATAGTCTTTAGCAGACAGTTATGCTGTCCCTGAGCTGGGCGCTGGGAAAAATCCCCTTTCATACTAAGAGTGACTTATATTTGAACCAGGGTTGGTAGCTGCCTTATCCATTATCTCATTACATCCTAATCCTTCAGATATTAAGGCTGTCATCACTACACCCATTTTAGAGATCAGTAAATAGAGTAAATTAGAGATCCATGGGTAACTAGCGTCATAGCTGAGTCACAGTTCATGGATATGAAAGGCTCGAGGTGGCCCCTCTGACTGAAAATACGACATTCTTCTCCCTCAATCGAGCTGAAGATTCTTGCACTTAGACATAACCCTTTTTTGGTAGCTAGTCTTTGGAAACTTTCTGTTAAAAGTAAGTATCTTTACATGGAAACAACCTAAAATGCCCCCAAAACAGATGACTGGATCAAGAAGAGGTGGCATATATACACAATGGAATACTATTCGGCAATCAAAAAGATAAACTCATGCCATTCGCAGCAACATGGATGGAGCTGGAAGGGATTATGTTCAGTGAAATAAATCAGAAAAGAAAATCAGATGGTTTCACTTATAGGAGCAATAGGGGAACCGAACACAGGATCAGGGCAAAAAAAGACGAAACTAGCAGGCAACTATAAATTGGAGGCATTCAGCGGGGGAGGAGGAGGGGCAGTAGGAGGGCAGGAGACACAGGCAGTGGGGTGTGCTGGAGCCTGTGTGGGGGATCTGGAAGGCCGTTGGTGGGGGGAGAGGTACTGAGGGAGGTGAGGCGAAGGCCAACTTGACTGTGTTTTTTGTTTGAGGTGCCTCCACACCATGTGTGGCTAAGCCCAGGCCTTGAAGGTGCAGCAGGAAAGTCCCCGTCTCTGGCAACTGCGATGAGACTGGGCCGAGAGGGCATGCGATGGACAGGCAGGGCATCTTCTTTGTGCCTGCTACGCGGTGTGTGCTCAGTAAGTGGTTATTGTTAGTAGGAGCTGCTGTATTCGCCTCGCACGGCAGATCCATTCAGTTTCCAGGCTCCAGTCTCGAGAACGCTGGAGCCAAAAGGCACTTGGGCACCGTCTGGTCCTGGGAAGAGCAAGAGGTGTAGATCCTGCCTGGTTCCGAGGTGAGGCCTGAGACCTGATTTGAGGATAACAGATGACTGGAAAGCTGCCTCTGATGTTCCCTCTCCAATGTGCCCAGGTTTGAGTGAGTTAAATGGCAGCATTTCCTCATTGATATCCATCTATGTGACGGAGAAATGGTTTTTTTAAAAGATTTATTTATTTATGTATACAAGCACTGGGGAACAGGCCAGAGGTGTGGGTGGTGAGAGGATCCACCAGAGACAGAGTGGGGAGCAGAACAGGCAGACTGAAACACACTGCTGAGGGGAGCACAGGGCGAGGCAGGAGAGGTCTGCTGCACCGTGTGGGTCAGCTCTCTGGCCGGCGGCAGGGATCGAACTCGTGCTGCAGTGGCTGCGGTCTGCTTCATAGTGCGTTCCATAACCCACTGCGCCACCAGGGAGGCCCCAGAAATGATGTTTGTTTTGAAATAAAAATAAACATAATGCAAAAACGTATTTATCTTCCTTCAGTTTGCTTCAGTGCAAAAAGGTAGCCACCAGCCCTTAATCTTGTCCATCATTTTATTGATGAGTGGCCAGGGGCAAGCAGGTAGTCCTCCTTTGAGAGCAGGATGCCATCTGAGACTCATGCAGCCTTCCAGAATCAGGGCTGGAGGGGGGCTTGGGTGGCAGCCCCTCCCTGGGGGGGCACAGCAGTCAGATCAGTGCCGCTGGAGCCAGAAGACCTGGGCTCAGTCCCCATGCTGACTCTGTGAGCTTTGGGTCACCCCAATTCTCTTGACTTGTCTTCCTCACTCTAAGATGGGACAATAATCTAACACCTACCTCATAGGACCGGCATGCAGGTTAAACGAGTTAGTAGGAGAAAAGTTCTCCAAGTAGTGCCAGGCAGAGTGAGAGCTAATAAATGTTACTTATCATTCCTTTGGGTTCCCCCACCCCCGCCCATGGAAACTGGCCAGGCCAGAAATTACAGGGACATAAATTCTTTCTTGCCTTGAAGTTGCTGATGTGGAAGGAAAATCACAATTCTACAATGGAAACTGAGCAAGGGGGCTGGCCGGGTGGTGGCTTGGGAGACAGGCAGCCTGGGATTCTGCCCACAGCGGAACACAGAGCTCCGGCTTCCCAGGACCTACAGGACTGACAGAGAAAGGGACACCATGTGCGCAGAGGAGGCTCTAATGGGCTGTGCTTTCGCCTGTGCCCCGGAGGCCCCCGCCTGGGGCCTGGCTCTGGATTCAGCCAAGGATGCCTTGTGAGCTTGGCATCGCCCACAGAGCTACTTGTGGGTTGAGACGTGTGGTTTGAATCCAGCCCTTTGCAAATATGCTCATGTGTTCCCTCTCACCCCAGCCATGTCTTTGTCATGAAAATCATTTAACTGAATTTTAAAAGATGGAATAGAAATTCCAAATTCCAAAGTCTCTGCCAGCCTCACTTGGAGTCTGAGTAGGGCTGGATGAATCAGCGATCAGCCAATGAACACTGGTGAGAGGAGGGCAAAGGTCAGGGGACAGAAACTCATGGGTCATCACATCTTCAGTGATGGCTATAGAACCAGAGGCAGCCTTTTTTTTATTTCTCATAACACACACACACACACAGATACATGCATATTGCGTGTATCAAGACAGCATGCACGCAATACAGATGTACACAAACACACATCACACCTGTACAAGGTATGCAAACAAGACACAGGTACTGTGAGCATGACACGTGTGCGTGCACACATATGTGCACAGGTACACACATACACACATCCTATGGCTCCCCTCTGGCTGCCTCTCCTCCTGCTAAGAAACACCCCACCAAGAAACACTTCACAAGTGCTTTGTCGTTTGTCTGTTTGGATGGAGAGAGGAACATGTGATCTCTCCGTCCTTCCTGAGGATGTTATCCATGCTCCCAGCATGTGCTCCCACTGTCCATGGCAGCTTGGTGGAGGACCATAGTATTTTATCTTTTTTTTTTTTTAACATCTGGGAATAGATGGTGCTGCCCCTGCCCCTGCCCCTGTCCCAGCAGAGCTGGTGGGGGTCACAGTTGGTAAGACTGGGGAGGGTATTGTGGGAAGGGGAGCTAGTGCTAAAAAGTGAGGCAAATGTCCCAGGTGTTCCTTAAAATGTCTCTGTGAAAAGGTCACCAGCTTGGGCTGGACTTCTCCCCAAAAGTCCTCAAAAGACCTCTTTGGTTTCCATTTGACAGCAGGCTCCCTCCATGCCACTGTGCATCTTGTGGGGTTCATAGGGCACACCTGTGACCAGCCTGACCCCCATCTTACCGACAGCATTACCCCCGTTAGTCAAGGGCAGGATGTGACACGTCATTGCTGAACTGTCTCATCTGACCATCACACATGGAGCCCAGAAATGGACAAAGAACCTGTGTTAGCTGGGTCTTGCTGTGGTGATACTGTGCAACACACAACCTTGCAATCTCGATGGCTTGCACCAGCTTGCAGCTTTATCTTAGTTGCAGGGCTGTGGGTAAGTGGCCCAGGCTGGCTGTGGGCCTGCGGTGTTCAGGGCTGTAGCAGGTGCCTCTCCTGGGGAGTGCTCTTCCCGCAAACCTGGAGGACAGGCTTGCACGGAGGCCAGGCAAGACCCACCAACTCATGAAGCCCTCCAGTAGGATGTGCTGCATGTTTGGGCCGTTCACATTCCACTGGCAAAAGCAAGTCACATGGCCAAGGTCAAGGACAATGGGCGGGGAGGTGTACTCGAGCCAGTGAGACCACGGCAGGGTGAGGAGGAAGGAGTAATTGTAGCAAGTAATACCACCCGAGACTCTGCCCTGCCCTTCACTTCCTATTCAAGACTCTCTTCCATGCTGCCTGGAAGCCGTGACAAGGAGCTGGCAGGTGGGTTCCTTTCCCCCAGCTGCTAGGGAACCCAAAGTCCTCGCTTGTCAGAATCTCAGTCTTTTCCTTTTAGTCCTCTACATAGTTCCCTCCTGGACCCCACCATTTTGCTTCTCTGCTTCAGACAGCCCTTTAAGCCAAGCAGCTCCTTCCCCATCGGTCCTGGCTAGCTTCAGATGGTGCCTCGGCCGCGTGTGGCCTTCTCACCGCCACGGTGGCCCCCTCCTGCTTACACTGGGTGTTAAGATGAAAGCGTCTCTCTTTCTCCCTCTACCTTGAGTTGTGCATCCAAATATTCTCTTTTTTTTTAATTCTGACATAATATATACCAAAATCCAAGTAGAGGGGTGGACATTCTTCCACCAGATTCCAGAAAAGGAGGCGATGTGCAGAAAGTAGGGGCAGAAAAATCCACTCTTTCAGTGGATCAAATCATGTATTGGACTCTACATATTTTGACTCACTTATTTCCTGCACTAATGCTTGGAGGCAGGAAATCTCATTCTTCATTTTGTAACTGACAAATAGGTCAGAGAGGTTGTGTAACCTGCCTATTGTAAAAAAACTCAGAAAAGGAGTCTAGACCCCAGCTGTGTCCTCCCTAAAGCCCCTGCCATATGCTTTTTTGGCTACCTCCTTTTTAAAACTCCTCTCCGCAGGAGCTATGGGTGGATGTGATTGCATCTTCTCCAAGGAATTCAGGAGTTGTTTAGTGGAAGGGTGGGGGCGGAAGGGAAGAGAATTAGAACCAGACACCAAGTGTACGCTATTCCTCTTTCCCTCAATGTGATCATCACAGGGCAGAAAGGATGGTGTGTGTGAGAGTGCATGTGTATGTATGTATGTGTGTGCATGCGTGTGCATGCATGCGTGTGTGTGTCCGTGCTGGATGGGAAGAACTGGGCTGGGTCCTGCACGCTGCAGTGGGTCATCCTTTCTTGAATGTGCTTATTAGTATTCAGTTGGAGATTTCACTTCAGAGGATGTTTTTGCAGTTCGATTACAGATGCTTTTCTTTCTTCAAAGCTTTACCCGGGTGGTTCTGTGTAGACAGATGCTCATGGCCATTTTGAACCTTTCTTTTTGTACAGCTGCTCGATTGCCAATTTTCCCCAGGTTGTCTGATGCTAAGGCTGAGAGAAAGAAGGACCGAAACAGTCTGTTTTAAAAAGATGATTTATTTTTCCCTAGTGGCATCCAAAACTTTGAGAATGCAGATTATGAATCCAACTTGAAAACATATTTTTCTTTTTAGAAGGGAGAAAAAAGCCAAACAGACTTCTTTGTCTATTTTCATTTCTTTTATTTTAAAATACTGGTATTCTTGCCAGTTGTGTCGGTAAATGTTAGCAGTCTGGACCTTACAGCCTCCTCATCTATAAAACAGAAATGGAGTAATTCCATCTCCTTATGTTGATAGGAGGATTAAAGGAGATAATAACTGATATACAATGGAAAGTCATATCCATAAGAAAGCCTGGGATCCAATACCTTCATCTTTTGGTGTCTTCTTTATAAAATCCTTATAACTATATGTTCTGGATGTTCACTGTAGCTCGTGTGTTATAATAAAACTTCAAAACGATTTAAATATCCTCCTGGAGAGGAATGGGTGAAGAAATCACAGCATGTTTCTGCTATGCATTTTACATGGCTGTTAATACAGTTAATACAGATAAGTAACACAGACAGATATGAAAAAAGAACATATTGTTACATCAGCCAAAGCAGGTTGTGAAATGGGCATCTCTATGCTAAAAATAATTGCCATGTGTGGTGACTGAAACATGATCTCCTAAAAGTTATCCATCTCCTCATCCTTGGAAGCTGGGTACATTACCTTATTTGGAAAAGGGATCTTTGCACATCTGCCTAGATTAAGGATCTTGGGATGGCATTGCTTATCTGGATTATCCAAGTGGTCCTAAGCGGCATCACATGCACCTTGATTACCAGAGGCAGCCAAAGAGAAGTGCAAGTACACAGGAGGCTGCGGCAATGGCACAAGTGGCGTGCGGTGGCCACAAGCCAAAGGATGCTAGCAGCCACTGGCAGCTGGAGGAGACAAGACACAGCTCCTCCCCTGGGGCCTTCACAAGGAGTGCTGCCAACAGAAGGTCCAGCTGACACCTTGGCTTCTGACTCAGGGAAACATATGTTGAATACACTTCTGTTGTTTTAAGCATTCAAGTCCATGGACATTTGTTATGGCAAACACAGGAAACTAGTATACCAGAACACATGCCTATGGGGAGGAGAAAGACTTTCACATTTTGCTTGATTTTCTTAATATTAACTACTTGGGGTTTTCGCAGTGCTGATCTACACACATTATGTGCACATAGGTGCCTGTGCAGCGCTCCAGGCTGCTGCTGGCAGCTCTGCTCCCGTGTGGCCATGTGGGATCCCGGGCACCTTCCTGTGATGCTCCCACAGCGCCTGAGCCTCGGACTCACCTGGAGAACTTTGAAAACAGGCTGCTGAGCCCTTGCTTCTGATTGGGAGTTCTGGGGGTAGGGCCTGAGACTTCGCATTTCTGGCAAGTTTCTGGGTGATGCTAAAGCTGTTGGTACAGGGGCCGCGTGTAAAGTCACAGTCGGCACGTGCAGAGCTGGTGCTGCCCCACCATGTGCAAGAGGGTCCAGGGCAGCCAGATTTTGAGCGAGCGAAGCAGGCAAACATGGCTGACTTGGGCCAGGGCCAGCAGCTGGCTGCGAGGGCGGCTGGGAAAGGTCTGGAAGGGAAAGGCATGTTTTGGGAGAAAACTAGAGGTTTGCCACAGTGGGCCCTAAGACTCACATGGAGAGGAAAAGAAAGGGGCCTGCACCTGGTGGTGGGGACAGGCTGGAAAGAGCCTCCTGTGCTCGGACCAGCATTGCTATGGTGGTTTACCCCAGGGGCAGCGCCCAGGTCAGCCGAAGCTGCCCAGGAGGCAAAGCGCCGAGCGGTGAGGCCGGGGCACAGCTGGTTGTGGCTGCCCGTGCCCTCTTGAAGACAGGTAGCTGTTGCTGCACCCCGACTCTGCTCTTTAGCCTGCACTGCTCTCCAGATGGCCTTTCATTCACTGTACTGTTGGCTTATGGGCGGACCTGACATCTTCCCAGTTTCAAGCTTTCTTTTTCTAACCTGCCCCCCAGGTGTCTTGGCTCAAGAGAAAGCTGCGTGGCAAGAAGCAGCTGGTGATGACATTCTGCCTCTTGATGACCCTGTCCATGGTGGCTGTCACCTGCTTCCCCCCACAGCACCCAGCCGCTGGCCTGGACCGTGGTCGCCTGGAGTCCCAGGTGGTTACTGGCAGCCCTGCCCTCCGCAGTCGGGGGGCTCTGAGCTCCAGCCGCAGGCAGCGGGCAAGGAACCTGGGGCTCTGGCGAAGCTGGGCCTTGCCCAGGAACTCCACCCAGGTCTGTGGCCAGGAGCAAGGCCACAGAGCGACAGTGGACAGAAGCAGGCAGCCCCTGGCAGGGAACAGCAAGCGTGCAGGGAGGATCAGAAGGCACATGGCTTTGGCATCTCCAGCTTCCCTGAGACCCAGTACCCGGCATCTTGAGCTCCTGAGGAAGGATGAGGCAAGGGGTCCGGGGGCCAAGGACCTGGGCCTTCCCCAGCGTGGTGGTCCCATCCAGGAGGCACCAAGTGAGACAGGCACCCAGGCAGGCCCCCTCACAGGGCGCCACACTGCAGCTTTAAGGACCTGGAGCGCTCCTGCTGGACCCACCCCGAGGCCACGTCCTGCACAAGACAGAGACCTGCTGGGAGCAGGGGGCCCCACCCTGAGCTCAGGGGCCCATCGGTGGCCTGGCTCTGTCGCGGAGCTGCGAGGATCCAGCTGGTGTGACGCTCTCAGCCCTGTCCTGCCAGGCGGCTCGAGGACCAGTGGGCTGGTCCCCCCATGGTTCACGGAGCACGATGTGGAGGCCCTCCGGCTGTTGGCCCAGGGCACAGTGGCGGGCAAAGCCAGGGTCCCGGGCCATGGGCAGGTGCTGCAGGTGGGCTTCTCCACCAAGGGCGCCCCTCTGGATGTGACTCCTGGGCTCAGCCAACTCTGCTCCCAGGGCCTCTGTGGCCTGATCAAGAGGCCTGGAGACCTGCTCGAGGTCCTGTCCTTCCATGTGGACCGTGTGCTGGGGCTCCGCCGGAGCCTTCCCGCCGTGGCCCGGCGCTTCCGCAGCCCCGTGCTGCCCTATCGCTACACCGACGGCGGCGCAAGGCCCGTTGTGTGGTGGGCGCCGGACGTGCAGCACCTGGGCGACCCAGACGACGACCAGAACTCCCTGGCGCTGGGCTGGCTGCAGTACCAAGCCCTGCTGGCAAGTGGCTGCAGCCGGCCAGGCCAGGCCCCGTGCCTCGGCATCCAGCACACGGAGTGGGCTCGCCTTGCACTCTTCGACTTCCTGCTGCAGGTCGGTGGCCGGGTGGGGTGGGCTGGAGGGCAGCAGAGGTAAGGGGTGGGGAGAGATGGAAACACAGAGTTGCCCACCTGAGGGTGAGTGGTGACTGACCTCCCGACCCCTGTCTTTTTTACCACCCAGCACCGGTCTTTGTTCTTTCTTGTTAGTTTGGCCGATTGCCGAAGTTTCCAGAACATGTGACCAGCTGTGAAACTGGCATCGTTAAACATGAAGTTACATAAACTAACACTATGATAAGTCAAAAGCCCTGGCAATACACAGAACTTCCTATTTGATTACATTTTACTATTATCTGTGCTCCTGCGGTTTTTTGCGCATGTACTGTGAATACGCTGCACTGGCGAGCTCTGTCTACTGCATGTCTCTTGCTGCCTCCACACCCAGCCATGCTGCCCGCTTGAAACTGGTCAGAGCGGGAGTATTTACTGTGGCTGGCAATCAGCAGATGCTACCCGCCAGGCCCCCCTCCCCCAGGAGAGCTGGCCGTGAAACGTCTGCCAGCTTGTCACTATACCATTGGATCTTTGCATCAAGAAGGATTCAAGGCAGTTTCATAGTTTAGAAAGGAAAGCAAGAGGGAGAGAAAGGAGAGTGGGAAGGGGGGATAGCAAGAGAGTGAAAGGGACAATTCTTGTGATGCTTGTCCAGTGCGGGTGCTGCAGGAGGAGCAGGAACCCCAGCACCGGCTGGCTAAGGCCCCCCACAGTGCCAGAGGTGGGGCCTGGACCTCCTGGGTTCCCAGATGTTATGCAACCATCCCAGGCCAGGCGGGTTGACCGTGGGTTCAGGCAGCTTGCAAAAGAACTTTGGAGCCCCTGGCATCAGCCCCACAGGTTTTTATTAACAGTATGCAGGGGCAGTAAGCCAGCGGGGAGATGACAGCGGGGGGCTGTGAGTCTCTATATGCTCCCTCCCCGCTCTGGGCTCTCTCTCTGGCCTTCTCTCTGCTCTCCCTCTCATAGCCGTTCCCGTAGCTGTTTCTGTCTCTGAATGACACCATCCTTATGCCCTTCACCTCCAGGCTCAGGTGTGCCCACACCGTACTCCAGGTGTCCACCATCAGGCACCCGTGTCCTGAGCTCACGCTCCCAAGCACCTTCTGCACCCAAGTCCACTGGTGACAGCCGCAGAGGCGTGTGCTATAAAAGCCTGGCCACCTTCATTTACCCTACACTAGCGAAGTTGTTGTTGGGACACAGGTTTAACTTGGGGCTGCAGGTATCAGCTGTTTACTACCTGGCCTGGTCAGTGTGGCTGTGCTTGTGACCTCCACCGTCTGCTTCTCCACGGAAGCTGGGTTTTTACGGGCAATCTCAAAAGGATCACATGTTGCCTGTGAGCCGGACGAGGATCATAAAGACCATGTGTGGAAATGTAGCCAGAAAGGCATAAAGACTAAGAAAAATGAGCCAATGAAGCTGCGAGTGTATGGGTATGTGCACGCCGAGCCAGCTGCCATCTCTGTGGGGGCCCACTGAGGAATCCACACCGGCCCTTAGGGTCACCTGCTGGGCTGGGTGCACGAGCCACAGAGAGGAGTCGGGACCATGCCCGGCAGCCAGGGGCTGATGGGCTGTGTTTGATCCACACAGGGTTGCAAGGCATTTTAGAAAATTCTCAGACAACATGCGATCCTTTTGAGATTGCCCGTAAAAACCCAGCTTCCGTGGAGAAGCAGACGGTGGAGGTCATCCCCTGCAATCCTACACGGCGCAGTCAGCCTGAGCACGTGGCCCGGCGGCGGTCAGTGCAGAGTGGACATGACGTCGGGTCTTTGGGAAATCAGCTTTACTGCAGCAAGTCAACTGGCAAGGGGAGATAAACTCAACTCTCCCTCTCTGGTTGAGAGAGGAGATGAAGTCATATAGGTTTTTTTTTTTTAAAAGATTTATTTATTTATGCATACAAGAGCTGGGGTACAGGCCAGAGTCACGGAGGTGAGAGGACTCACCAGAGACAGAGTGGGGAGCAGAACAGGCAGATCGACTAAAACACACTGCTGAGGGGAGCAGCAGGCTAACCAGAAGAGGTCTGCTGCACCATGTGGGTCCCCTTCCTGGCCGGCGGCAGGGATCGAACTCGCGCTGCAGTGGCTGCAGTTTGCTTCACAGTGCGTTGCTCAACCCACTGCACCACCAGGGGGGCCCAGAATTCATATCGGTTTTGGGGACCAGGGTTAAAAAGGAGTTAAATTTTACTGGTCGAAAAGTGGGTTATCAGCAAAGAAACGTGAACTGCGCTGAAGAGTTCATCGGCCAGTCCCAGGGCTCGTCACACATCAAGTGGCACGAGGCGCTTTTCTTCAGATGAGCAGAGTTTTGTGTTTCTGTGGGTGCAGTTGTCCCAACTGCCCTTCCAGACTGTGGCTCCTGCTGGCCTTGGAGCTCAGCTCAAGGGCAGCTACTTCTGCTTTGCTCAGGCGGGGTCATCTGCCTTTCTGAGCTTCACTTTTCTTACCTCCCAAGTGGCACCTGGTGTCCTCAGGCCAGCCCCTTGGGCCTGATCACCTTAATGTGGGGTAACTCCTATCTACTAGAACATGCCTCTGCAGGCGCGCCCTGGGCCTTAGACGGCCCTGCCCTGCTTGTGAGGCTGGGTGCGGGGGTTTAGCATCCAGGTAGTGCGGTGGGGTTCACAGCCAGCTTGGGATGAGGGGGTTCACAGCCAGCTTGGGATAAGGGGGTTCACAGCCCTAGGGGTTTCAGTGCTGAGATCAGGACAGCCCTGGACACCCCCAAAAAGCTGGTCAAGCCCCCCAGTGACTACTGGAGCTGGCGTGGCAAGGCCCCGGTGGCCTGGCCGAGGTAGCTCTATAGTGTGTGTCTACGTGTATGAGTCCCCACCAGGACTGGACTCACCCACGGTGGTCACTGCTTCCCGCTTCACGCCCCTGCTCTCAGCTTGTGTTTTTGGAGTTTGTCCCAAGCAGACTGCTTTTGCTTGGAGCCTTGTCTCGAGGACTGTCCCTGGAGGAGCCTGCTCTTCAGCACATGGCAAGGCCGACCCTGTGTGCTTTCTGCACGCGAGATGGTCTGTGCGTGTACTTAATGGAGTGCCTGGTGGGGGGCACACGTGCCGCAGTGAGCAGACGCTGTCTCCAGCACTTTATAGGAATCAACTCGTCCAGTTCTCACGGCAACCTTATGAGCGAGATACCACATTTATTGCAATTTTAAAGTTGAGAAATTGAGGTCCAGAGAGGTCGAGCCATTTGCAGAGGTCAACGGCTGATAGAGCTGGGATGCAGCCTGGATGTCTGACTTCAGAGCTCACTATTTTGCCGGCCATGAATGAGGGAGGCAGAGGGGCCGCTCGCAGGGCTGCCCAGGCCCTGAGAAACTGGAGGCACCTCCTTGCGGTGCCCCGGTCCGGTGCAAGCACCACCTTCTGCTCAACACAGAGCCCCTCTGTCCTGCTCCTGGGTTGTGGTGAGGGACCCTCCGCAGCTGCCAGGCCCTGCTGCGGGGACGGACGTCTCAGCAGCCAGAGCACACGCTGGTTGGCTGTGTGGTCAGATGCCACTTGGCTGGCCTCGTGCCACCTCTCCCCTGGGTTGCTGGACCTGGGTCAAGTCAAACACCCTGTCTGGCTGCTGCCGCCGTCCTAGAAACCACTGGCAAATCAGCGAGAGGTGGGACTTTTGAATGTGGGTTTCCTGGCACAGGAACTCCAGGTACCTCTGCTTGGGGGTGAGGCACCAACTGCAGATGCAGTCTGCTTGTTTGCTGGCATTGGTTTATCCAATAGAAACCCTGTTTTTATGTTTAGGGGTCACAACGTACCATTTGCCCAGGTACAACATACACGACCACCATGCATATACCCCCACACATCACCTACCCTGTGTTTCACAAGTCCCATGGAACAGTTCTGATGACTGCTGAAATGATGCATGTAACAAATCTGCCCCAAACTCCACGGCCTCAAACACCAGCTCTGTGTTTCCTGAACCAGGGTCTGTAGGCCAGCCGAGATCAACTGACTGTGGCTCTGAGCTATGGGTTGGCTTCAGGGCTGCTCCTCATTCCTCACGCTCATGCCCAGGCTGAGGGAGCAGCACTGTCTCCTTCTACAGGGAATGGAAACCACCCAAGAGCTCAGCCAAACTGAGTCATACACCTGGTGGGCCTGACCCAATCAGGCAAGTCCTTCAAAGAGACTCTCCCGTTGGCCTCAAGGAAGAAAGTAACAGCCATGCTATGCACTGCCTATGGGTAGGGGAGGCCTCTAGGGGGAGAGCCCAGGACCTTGTCCCGCAACTCTGAGAAGTGGTATCTGCCCAGTCATGGAGAAGCTTGTTTGAGGAGCCTGAACTACAGCAGGGACGTGACCCTGCTGACACCTGGGGCTCACCCTGGTGAGACCCTGAGAAGAAGGCCCAGCAGGATGTGAAGGGCTTCTGACCCAAGGGAACTCTGAGGTCTTAAATGTGTTCTTTCAACCCCTACACTCCTGGCCATTCATTATGTGGCGCATGCAATAGAAAATGGGTCAATGAAGCCGGGAGGGGCCCAAGCGCAAACGCTCCAGGAGCGCTAGTGCATGCAGGTGCCACTCTGCCACACCACCTGGACACACCTCCCTCCGTTTCTCCTCTTCCCTGAGCTCTGTCTGTCTCTGTTGGTTAGATTGCTAGTCTTTTTTTTTTTTAAGATTTATTTATGCATACAAGCATCGGGGTACAGGCCAGAGGTATGCGGGATGACAGGATTCACCAGAGACAGAGTGGGGAGCAGAACATGCACGTCTACTGAAATATACTACTGAGGGGGGCAGCAGGCGAGGCAGGAGAGGTCTGCTGCGCCATGTGGGTCCCACCCTGGCCGGCAGCAGGGATCGAACTTGTGCTGCAGTGGCTGCGGTTTGCTTCATAGTGCATTGCTCAACCCACTGCGCCACCAGGGAGGCCCTGGATTGTTGGTCTTTTTTCATAATGATTTTAAGAGCTTTTGATTGATGAAAGAAATTTGGCTTTTGTTTACATTATATTGTGATAATTTCTCTCAGGTTTAGTTATTATTAAACTTTGTAGTCCTTTTGCTGTGCAGAAATTTAGAAAAAATTTGTGTTGTTAAAAATTACCAAGCTTTTCTTTTATGACTTCTAGGTTAATATGTTCCTTTTTAAAAGGGTCACTTGAAGGTTATTTAAGACATTCTCTCCTGTGTTTTCAAATATCTTTGACCCATCTGGAAGTTTCACGGAGAAAGAAACACAGTACAAAACAATGATTTCTTTTTCCCTTTTTTGGATAGCAACCGAAATGTCCTAGCACTATGTGTTGAGCATTTAGTCTTTCCCATGATCTGCATTGCTGTCTTTGCCATATAGCCCATTTCCATATGCATGCAGGCCTATTTCTGGGCTCTTTTCTGTTTCAGTAAAGGGTCTATTTATATGCCCGGATCATACTGCTTGAATTATTGTGTGTTACAGTCGATGTTAATAACTAGGAGGGATTGATGGTTCTCATTGCTCTTTTTAGAATGTCTGATATTCTTGCATATTAGATTTAAACATGCAAAAATATGCTCTTCTCATGTGAAATTTGCAGTCAACTTGTTATTTCTCCTTCCCAAATGCTTTCAGCATTTTATTGGAATCAAATTAAATTTGTGTGGATTAATGTAAAAAGACTCTACATCTTAAAAATAGAGTTATTCTAGCCAAGAATAGACTGTCTCTCCATTTATTCATGTTCCTCAGAAGGGAACTGGATGCTTTCTTCAGCTGGGTTATACCTGGGTATTACACCTCTGTGGCCACTGAAAACGGGATCCTTCTTCCCGTCAGATGTTCCGGCTGGCAGCTTCGGTCTATAAGGCTGTTCCTTCTGTGCTGTAGTTGGGTCACTAGCTACCTGCTTGCCTGGCGTTACTGCTTCTCACAGATGCCTGGCTTATCCACTGGGGATTTCCCCATCATTTCATCTGAATAAATGGACTTCATTTCTCACGGCCTCTTCTTTCTCTCACTCTTCTCATTGTATTTGCTGGTGCCCCTAGAGCAACAGTAAATAATAATGGGGTGATGGACACGACTTGTTTCTTACAGACTTTCTAGTGATTTATGATCAAATGCCATGTTGGCTTTTGACGGAAGATATGCAGAAAAATTCTTGATTATTCTTGCTTTGTTTAGTTCTTATTGTCAGGAATGAATGTAAAAATTTCCCACAAGCCTTTCCTAACTGTGGAGGAGATCACAGAACATCTCCCCTTGTGTGTTAATGTGGGGTCGTTGGTGAAAGGTGCTTTAATGGAAACCCCATTGGCTTTCTGAGTTGGGATCCAATTTGCTGTGGTGGGGTCACCTTCAGTGGCTGCTGGTTTTGTGTTGCTGTTAATATTTTAGAGTGTTCTCCAGATGTCTCTGTAGATGAGGTCTGGTTCTTCTCACCATCTCCTCAAAGCCCACCGGCTGGTCTGTTCACTCACATGCTGAGCTGGGGCAGATGAGGCATCCAGCTGTTTCTTCCCCAGAGTTTCTTTAATGGAAAGGAACTTTCATACAATTAGCGTGCAATACAATCAAGACAAAGAATATAGTTTCCAAATCTGGCATCCAAAGTTACCCATCCTCTTGAGGGTGAAAGTCCAGCCAAACTGGATTGGCCCAAAGCAAGGCCTGAAAGCCTGCCACAAGTCTAAAGTACCTCCAAGCAGGGACCCACAGAAAAGGGTCAGAAACAGACAAGTCTCGGAGGAAAAGAGCTAAATCAAAGTCTGGATGTGTTGAGTGAAACCCTGGATGGGGAGGACTCCCGTTTTATCGCCCTGGGATGGGCCATGCATTCTTGCTGGAGCAACCCCTGGGACAGCAGGGGTGCAGGAGTTACCTTCTTCAGGTCACACAATGACGACTCAGTGGAGCCACAATTCAGCCCCGGTGCAGATTCCAGACCAGGGTCACGGGGACATGGCCCACAGAGCAGACTGAGACCCCCATCTGGTTTTGTTATGACCCACCAGCTAAGATGACTTTAGTCTTTTTATTTTTTATTTTTTTTAAAGATTTATTTATTTATGCATACAAGCACTGGGGTACAGGCCAGAGGTGTGTGTGTGGGGGGGGGGTGAGAGGATTCACCACAGAGAGCAGGGAGCAGAACAGGCA
>JAGFMF010011466.1:8087795-8172131 GCA_019455555.1 Galemys pyrenaicus
CCGCCCTGGCCGGCAGCAGGGATCGAACTCGTGCTGCAGTGGCTGCGGTTTGCTTCATAGTGTGTTGCTTAACCCACTGCGCCACCAGGGAGGCCCCAACTTTAGTCTTTTTAAATGATTGAAAAAGATGGGGAGAAATTCTTGTGACATTTAAAAATTGTATGGAATTTAAATTTCAAGTGTGTGTAGTTTTGGAAGCTAGCCACACCTATTGTTTGAATCTGGTAATATGTTTAATACCCACTTTTGTGCCAGCACTGGGTGGTGGCGACAGAGACAGAAGAGATTCCAAAGCCCTAAGTATTTACTGTTTGGCCCTTTACGGAGAAATTTTTCTTGACCCTGCACAAAACCACCATGGCAGCCTCTCAAGGGGCTCCTGCTGAGGACGGGTGTGTGGAAGCACAGAACAGACTCTCCCTTGCTAAGTTCAAGAACAGTATGGACAGAGATGGGGGTGTGATAACTCAGATGGAATTAACACCAGGTGCAAGGCTGGGGGGCTCTTGTGCACACTGGGGGTTCTGTCCTCAGCTGCCTCAGCGGGCACTTGTCTGGGTAGCCTCGGGGAGGACAGAGGGGTGCAGTGGGTCCAGCTGGCTGGTCTGTGTTCCTTCCACACAGAGCCTGATGCTGTCACCTGTCACCCATCCCCAGTCTCGGAGGTCAGTGAGTCATGCCTCCCCTTGGCGTCATGGGCCTGGCCGGGGGTGAGGGTGGGTCCTGATTTGGCTCAATTAGGCCAAAGGGAAGGACTTTTTTCCAGGGTTGGGGAGAGGTTCTCTCTCTCCCTCTGCCTTGCTTTCCCTCCTTCCATTTTCCTCCCTCGTCCCCCCTCCCTTTCTCTCTCTCCAGCTCCCCCATTCCTTCTCCCTCTCTCCTTACCCCCCCTTCCCTCTAAATGGGAACAAGGAAAAGGACCCACGGCAGCCGCCTGCTGCTTCCCGAGATGACGCTGGATATGGCTGACACTGTGAGTGGTGAAGTGGGGAGTAGAAGGAAACCCTAGTCGTTATCTGGCAGCGAGGAGCTGCTAAGGCTCCCCAGCCCACCTCAGACTCCTCTGTCTCTGATTTTAGGCCTCCTTTCTCAACCTCTCTGTCCTGGGTGCACACAGCGGTAACATCCCAGAGTAGTTCAGGGCCAAGAGTGGTTCCACGTTTCTGCGTCATCCCTGACCTACAAGCCGGCCTCTTCCTTCTTAAGGGATCACCGGAAGAGAACGGTGATGTGGCGAGAGGCCGCTGCCCCACCCAGAGTGCCGTGCTGTCTGTACCTGTGTGTGTCGGGGCGGGGCACACCACCCTCCAGGAGTCCCACACTCCGGGCATCGGTGTAGAATGACCCAGCAATCCCACTCCTCGGCATCTACCCAAAGGACATGAAAACACCAATCCAAAAGAGCACCTGTACCCCTGTGTTTACTGCAGCACTATTTATAGTTGGTAAGACCTGGAAACAACCCAAATGCCCAAAAGTAGAGGACTGGATCAAGAAGATGTGGTACATATACACAAGGGAATTCTATTCAGCAATCAAAAATGATAAACTAGGGACATTTATAGAAACATGGATGGAGCTAGAGGGAGTTATACTCAGTGAAACAAGTCAGAAGGCAAGAGAAAACTAGCGGATGGCTTCACTTTTGGGAGGAATGTGAAAGAGCAACACTACCAAAAAAAAAAAAAAAGAAGAAGAAGAATAAGCTCAAGGAAATGGGCAATTACAACCAAAAACAAACAAACAACAAAAAACTCAACAAGACCAAAAGGTCAAAGATAAACTAAAGGGACTATGGGAGGGGACCGGCGGGAGGGCAAAGACAGGGATGAGGGTAGAAGGAGCACAAGGGCTGAGGTGATGGTGCACGGGTGAAATGGTGGTGGGAACTCCCTGGGGACTACAAATGATGGTAAATATAATTAAATAAATCTAATTAAAAATATATATAATAAAAAAAAAAGAAAGAATGAGCCCGGAGTGGGACCGCCCGCTCTCCCCCAGCTCCGGCTCCGCCCACTGCCGGGACAAAGCTGTCGCCGCCGGGAGCTGTGCAGAGTCCCTGGTGTCGCATTTGCCCTTAGAGGACAAGTGGAATTATGTGCAACCCCCCGAGACAGGGCCCGCACTGCGCCCTGGGGGTGGCCCCGGCGTTCAGGAGCAGCGCTAGAGATGACGCAGTGGGCACCGGCCGGGGGCCACGCTGGCCCGAGGCGCGCAGGGTGGGCCAACCGCGCGCGCGCGCGCGCGCCACGTGGGCCCAGGGTGTGGTCCCGGGGCTCGGGCGGGCCCCGCACCGCACGCCTGAGGAAGGCGGGTATCCCCACAGGTGCACGACCGCCTGGACCGCTACTGCTGTGGCTTTGAGCCGGAGCCCTGGGACCCCTGTGTGGAAGAGCGGCTTCGAGAGAAGTGCCGGAGCCCGGGCGAGCTGCGGCTGGTCCACATTCTGGTACGTCCCCTGGCCCCAGACCCGGGCTTCCTGTCTCCTTCAGAAGATGCTCAGAGAACCCCGGGGCTCCTGGAAGCAGAGCTTGAGAGCCACGTCTACTCAATGTCCCCTCATGCCAGGAAATGAAAGTGTCTGGTGCGGGACGGGGGGGGGGTGGGGGTGTGGGGGTGTGGGGGGGCGTGGGGGGGTGGGGGGAGTTCTAAGGCCATGTGGCTGGGCGGCAGACAGGGCACACTAAGGACCTGATGGCTCGGGGCTGATGCTGATCAGCCTCCTGTTAGAACGAGACCCGGTGAGCAGTGGCGTGCTGAGGCCATCAGAGGGGCTGGCGTGGCAGAACAGCAGCGTCTGCTGCGGGGCGTACGTGCCCTGCGGAGGGCTTCTCTGTCCAGAGACCTGGTGTCCTCACTGCTCACTCTGGCCAGTTGCCCTTGGAGGGTAGTAGCAGGGCAGATGGTGGAACTGACAGCCCAAGCCCCTGAACCCCAACAGAGTTCACAGAGGCCAGCTAGGCTGCCGTTACCCACCTGTCTCTGCCCTCTTCTCCCCCAGGTCCGGAGCAGCGACCCCTCTCACCTGGTCTACATCGATAATGCTGGGAAACTGCAGCACCCTGAGGACAAGCTGAACTTTCGGCTACTGGAGGGCATAGATGGGTAAGGCTCAGGGGATGGGAGGAGGTTCAGGGACTGAGACTTGACGGTCCTGCTCTATGCAGGGACCTTGAATCAGGGGCCCTAAGTAGGCTGAAGGCCATCAGACAAAACCGGTCACATGTGAGCTTCAGGCTGGGGCCAGGTGCCCTGGCCAAGCTGAGAGGGTATACAGCTAGCGAGCTGAAGTGCCTTCCCTCTCCCCTACCCCCACAGAGGGCTTCCCGGCCCACAGAACCCCAGCTGATAGGGCACAGGGCACTGGCCTGGAGAGCTTCCCCTGCTCTGCTCTCTCGCGGGCAGCTCAGCCTTCCTAGGCACTTTCTGGCAGATGCCAAGCAGAGCCGCCGGCATCTCATGCAGGAAGCACAGCAGTTCACGGGCCTCCCACTGGTGGGGCCCATCTGACACTCTCTCCCTGCTTTCACGGCAGAGCAGGCAGAACGTCCTGTGACAAGCAGCCAGCAGGTGCGAGCCCCAGGACGTCAGCAGGGTGCTGAGCTGAGGCTGGCCAGCTGGCTTTGCGTTTCACTTTTGTCTTCCTTTCTGTTGTGGGGCTGGGGACTTTCCTCCAGGTTTCCTGAGTCTGCTGTGAAGGTTCTGGAGTCAGGGTGTCTACAGAACATGCTGCTCAAGTCCCTGCAGATGGACCCGGTGTTCTGGGAAAGCCAAGGCGGGGCCCAGGGGCTGAAGTGGGTTCTGCAGACCCTGGAGCGGCGGGGGCAGGTCCTGCTGCGTCACATCCAGAAAAACAATCTGACGGTCTTCAGGGACGAGGACCTGTGAGCCCCATTGCCTGGGCAGGGCTCTCATGAGCTGGGGGCACCCTCACTGCGTGGCCTTAGTGGGTGAGCCTCGATTGTAAGACCACATTTTTTTGGGTTCACCCATCTTGAAAACACATGGGAAAAGCCACAACTGGAAGGACGCATGGAAGTTACGGGCCCGTCTCCTGTTTGGGATGGGGGAGGCAGTACTGGTTATTGGGTTTCTGTCTCTCTCCATTCCTTTCTGCCTTCTCATCTCTGGCTGTTTAACTCCCTTGCACCAATAAATACCTATAAGAATATTCTATGAGCTGCCCCAGATACTGTACAATTGTGCATCCCACATGCATACAGAGCTGGACTACTCTGCATGTGAGTTGGTGGAAGAACACAGCCGTGCACACACACCACACACACGCCCGCACAAGTGCATGCCTGCACCCGTACATGAAATGACCCCAATAAAAGACATTCATAGAATTGTACTTGGTTCAGAGACTCTGGCTGAAAGTGGACTCAGACCTAAGAAATTAAACATTAATTAGAGTTAGGCTTTCACATCAGGATGAGATTCATTCTATTTTTTGTGACTTAATCTGCCCTCTGAACAATAGAGCTAAAGCGGCCTCACTGCTGAGACTGGACGTACAATGGGACGGTGGCCAGCGCATCTGTGACAAGCGACAACCTCTGCACCGTCCAGCCCAGCACACGATGTCTACAGCCATCCTGAGATGGGAGCCTCAGCTCAGCTGGGAACAGCTCCAATTTGGGGTGCAGCCTCTCAATATGATGTTCTCCAACTGGTGTCCCTACCTTCTGTCTCAAAACAGCCTTTTTATAAATCTACATCCTTAACATTTTCTATTTTGATTTTCAAGAGGCACAGAGGGGTTAAGTGACTTGCCCAAGGTCACCCAGCCTGTAGGCACAAGGACCAGAATTCAAACCCAGGCAAGACCTGTGCTAGCAAGTCTTGAGTCCAAGACCACCAGTAAAGACGCTCCTACCGCTCTCCCCCTCCTCTGACAGCTCTTCCTCTGATCCTGTTGGACTCAGTTGGGAACGAACGGCCAGTTCCCTGGAATGTGGAAGAGCTGACTGGAGCTCTCTGCCAAGCACACTCACATGCATTTGGCTTCCTGCCCATTGCTCTGCGCTCGTTAAAGTCTGCTCAGTCTATAAACGCTGTCTTTCCTGCAAACTTGAAACTTCATCCATTTTTTATCGTTTTTAAAAACACTCTCAGTGCATTCTACTGGCCCGGTGCCTCCCCCAGCCGTTACCTCTGGAATGACAGCAAGTGCCAAGTGAAGCAAACAGACAGGGATGTAGATCGGGACATTTCTATCAACTTTCAAGAAGCTGTGAGGACAGGGCCTGGGACAGGGCTGCAGAGTGAGGAGCTAAAGGCAAGTCGATCTCAAGAAAGAGGGACTCTGTTGAAACCATCACACTCACCAGCCGCCATGCTGCGTGGCCCCATTTCTCTGTACCCCACCGTAAAAGGGCTCTTCCAAAGAATGATAGTGTTTCCAAGAGGAAAAGGCTAGTGAGACTAACACGGCTTCACAACTCTCCGGATGCAATTCCAACAATCCCCAAAGTTCTGAAAAGCAAAAGCTTTTTCATATGTTCAGTGCCAAACCTCATGTCCTGTAGGCAAGAATATTCATACATTTCATGGCAGAAACATCAATGTGTTGAGAACTGGGTGTAACCTTAGCTCTTACTGAGTATTGCATAATGCACAGTATATGCTCCATTACCTTTCTCTATCTGAAAAATTCAGAATTCTGACTCCATCTGGCCTCCAAGGTTTGGGTATGGGATTCCAGATCTGCAATTACTAATTTATTACAAGCAGGCACGGTGCCAAGGGCTTCACACAGACGATCTGTGATTGCCTTACTACTGCGGCTGTGAGCTCCTCACGGTACAGATGAACAACCTCAGCTGGGGGGAGTGGCTTCCCTGAGGCAGATGGAGATGGCACAGTCCCGCACAAAAGGGGAGCACCGCCTTATGTTCCCTGTGGCAGACCTTTGCAACAGCTCCATGAAGTGGGCATTAGTGCTCCCAGTTGACATTTGAGGAAACCAAGGCTCATAGAGGCCGAGTCCCTTGCCCAAGGTCTCAGAGCAGGTAGCTGGTAGAACTGAGTAGAAGCCCAAGCCCATCGGACTCCAAAGCCCTGCTCCAACCACTAGGGTGTTGTTCCCTCCTTTCATTTTCATTCCCTCAATACATCTTACTGAGCACACTTCCCAGAGAGCACAGGATTTGGAAGGAATTCGAGGCTGTGTGCTGAGATGGCCACACGTTCCAGATGTTTGGAGACAGGCCCAGCTTTACATACTCTGCCTGGCTGTCAGAGCGCCGTCTTGGTTCCTGCTGGTCAGCAAGGCTCCTGTGATGAGACTGCTACAGGTGTGCGAGGCAGCGCTGTGGGCCAGGGAAGAGCTCTGCTCTGTGGGGGAGGGTGCAAGGAAATGCAGTGGGGGGGAGGTCTTCAGGAAGATCGTGGACAGCCCCCTTGGCCTGGCCTTGGGGATGAATGTGCGGTCCCCACCTGAACTACCTGGCTGGCTCAGGCGGTCACTTCCTACAATCCCCACTACTGGACCACCAGTCAAGGGACATCCATGTCTGGACTCTTGGCTCTGCCAGTCTGTCTCTCCCTGGACATTGTCTTTTCTTCCCTGGAACTACCCCTACTCTGCCCAAGATCCCTTCAACTCGACCCAATGGGAAGAGGTCCAAGGAGCAGAGCACAGATTTCTTATGACGTCTGAGGGAGTGAGTTCTCCCTGTCCCCCTCCTCTCCCTCCTTGCATTGCCAACGTTCCCTTCTGGCCCCTACCTCCCCCCGCCCCCGACCTTCCATCCCCCAGCAGAGTGCGACCCAAAGCCTCTCCTGGTCTACCTGGAGTTCTGGTTAGTACCGCTCAGAGGATGCCCATTTGGGGGCCTGGAGCCTGGTAGGGCATTTGGGGATGGGGGTTGGAGGCTCTCAGGGTGGGTAAATGAATGCTGGGGCAATTTCTGGTTTTGTCCAGCTGACCAGAGAAGAATCAGTCTCCGGGAAGTTGAGGAAAGGAAGGCATCGCTCTGGGCAGACATTCAGGTTCCACACAGCTCACACCACAGCAGAGGCGAAGCTGTCTTTGTAGGAAAACAATGCAGTGGCAGTGGCTCCTAGAGATTTGGAAGCTGATGCGCTGGGAGGGTGCTGGACTGAAGGACTGTCCACCTGGGAGGCCTCAGGAAGGAACGATGCTATCATGCTTGGTGCAGGGGCTCTGCACGCAAAAGGGCTTGGCCTTAAATCCTGGTTCCACCAGCTACCAGCTCCGTGATTCAGCAAAATGCCCTTGAGATCCATCCAGTGGCTGCTGGTATGGATAGTCCATTCCTTCTTGTTACTGAGAGATAGTTCATGGATGCGCCAGAGTTTATGACTCACTCACTGGAGAAAATCGGGGTCATTTCTAGTTTTTGGCTAATACAAATGAAGTTGCTCTGAACATTCATGTTCGTTTTTGTTTGAATATAATTTCTTAATTTTCATTTCTCTGAGTAAATGCCCAGGAGTGACATTTCATGCTAACATGGTAAGTTTGTGTTTAATTTCTTAGGAAACTGCCAAACTATTGCCAGAGTACAGTTTGACATTCCCACCAGCACGTATCTATGAGATGCACTTTCCCTATAGCTTGGCTGGCACTTGGTGTCACCGCTGTTTCCTACTGTAGCTGTGGCAGGATGGAGTTTCCTGTCCAGCAATGTCTCCATTTTCAATTGGAAAATGGGAGCACTGGGGTTATTAACTTCATGGTCATACAACAAATCTCTCCCTCCCCTCTCCCCAGTTTACATTAATTGGGAAAAAAATAGTGTTGCCAAATATTGCATGGTATTGCAAGACATTTATTTGAAATCCCAGGTTCATTGGGTATCCTGTCTTTTTGTTTTCAGTCTTAACAACCTTAGAAAAAGACTGGTCCGCCTGAATGTGAGATGTCTGATGGCCCAACATTCACGAACAGATCATTGATTATTTCCACAAGATTTGAGTGCCTATAAGACAAGAACTACATGTTTTTGTACTTTTCATTCTCAGGATCCAAAAGAGAATTTTCTCAAATTCTAAATTAGTTGTACGAACCATGAGGTTTTGAGAAATGAAAATACTTTGGTAAAGAACACATCATTTTTTGACTGTGTTGCTATTCAGACTTGGGGGAGGGGGCGTTGAAATGTTAATCAGCATTTACTCAGTTTTAAGAAATTCATACATTAAAAAAATGAAAACAGGAATCACAGGAGGCTTGAGATGACATCCCTTCCAGGCCACCCAGTGCCCCCGCACCCTGCCACACAAGCTCTGAGCCTTTCCCTTGGAAATCTGGAAATGGAGGTGCTGCGGTCTAGGGCAGCTGGTTGCACAAGTGGATCTTCAGTGTCAGAGACGTCGGGTGAGCCGAGTCTCTACATGTGGATTATGGTGGCAGTCTGAGACGGTGGCAGATGGTGGCTACAGTTAAGGAGATATTCTGGGTAAAAAGGGGGTCATAGAGGCTCATGATGATGAGATTAGGCTTTCAAATTTGCTCTGCATCCACCGTGGATTGGCCTGAAGCCACCTTCCACGGTGGCGGCTCTCAGTGACAGGACACCTGTCTAAGGACAGCTTCAGCCCAGCACCTCCTGATCAGCCTGAGCTGAGCTATGGCCTGAGGATGTGGACCGTCCACCTCCTCTCTCTCCTCCACAAGGGTCAGACTTGCATGGGGCTTTCCCTATAATGAAAGGTCAAAACTCTTCCTGCTCTGAGGACAATTCTGATCTCAGTTTAGCTTTCTAGCTGTTTCCATGGCAGCCAAATAAAGGATGAATGTTGCACATGCTATTCATCAAAACTGCTGATGGTAAAATAATCTCCAGGAGATAAAATCTATAGCTCCCTGGAGGACAATGAATGAACTGCCAGGTAGGACACCACATAGCTATTGGATTCCCTACATGATAACTCTTAAAACTAGTCCGCCTTTAGGGACGTGGGGAACTGATTGTTGTTTAAAAGGTAATGGTTTCCATGGGGCTTTTAAGTCCAAGTGCCCCCCTCCCGGCTACCTCCAGATTAGTACACGGTCACCTCCTGGGGAGGAGCACGCTCGATGCTGCCCTGCTGAGCGCCCTGTCCTGTGTTCTGAGAGTATTCGACTCTCAGGTGTAGGCCAGGTGTGGCCTACGGTGGTTCTGAGTCTGAATGTCCAGTTGAGCCAAGGAGGCCCCTGCAGAGACGGCTCCTCCTCACCACAGCCCTCCCACTGACTTCCCTGTTTTCCTCCCCCAGGAATGGAAACGTGGTACTCATCCAGCTGGCTGTAAGTGCAAACAGCCCGCCGGTCTTTGCAGCCCTCAACACACTCCCATTGTCACATTTTGGTGAACAACAGGATTAAAGGGCATCTGACTACTAGCCCCCCCCTTCCTACTATCCAATAAAGAGACTTGACCAAGATGTCCATAATCATTTAATGGAGGTTCCAAAGACCCTTCACTGGGAAACAGGTTAACTTCATGATGACAGAAGCTGAAGAACCGCCACCCAAACCACCATGATTACTACCAGAAACCTGGGTTCCAACCAGAAAGAGTCCCTAGGGAACAGCACCATTTAGCCAGAGATCCCTTGGGATTCTTTCCTCTTCCTTCTTTTTCTCCTCCCTCTAAGGTCCTCCTCCACAGGTATGGATGATCAGCTGGGAAAAGGGGCGGGGATCCCACTGCACCAGTACAAACAGGGCTGCTGCGAACCCCATACTCCAGAGGCAATAAGGAGTCAGGAGGCACAGGCCAGGGCAGGTCTGCTCAATAAATAAAAGAATCACTCCCAGAAGCCACCCCAGGGGGCTAGCGGGCCCAGGGACCTTCCCGAGGTCTGACCAGGTGCCCCTGCTACGTATTGCACATTAGCACATCTGCGAAGGGTCCTTGGAGGATCTTGTTGAAAATGCAGCGGACCCACACCAGGTAGGTGGTGAAGGGCTTGATGTTCTCGGTGAAGGTGTGGTTCTGCAGCGCCAGGATGTAAGGCACGTAGGTGTTCTCCCCCTGCTCCTGGAGCCACACCTCGTACTTCACCTCCCTCACCTTCAGGTACTTGAGATTCCACGGGATCTGCCAGGACACGGTGAGGCGGGCCTCAGAGGTCCCCTGCACTGACGCCTGACACCGTGCTTCCCGCACCTTGCCTGGGTAGAGGCCTACTGTCCACTTCTGCTTCCGTGGCCCTGGCTGGCCCTTCACCACACGCCGTATGGTTTGGATGAGGGATGGGATGTCCACTTTGGTGTCCTGGTAGATTCGGAAGAGCCACTCTGGGTTCCGGCAGCAGAGATGTCTCGGGACCTCACGGCTTTGCAGGATACGGGCCTGCTCGGCACGGTCTAGGTGTGTGATGCCCCCCTGGTCCCACGGCCGCTCAGGGTGCGTCACCGAGTTCTCCGGCATCATGTTCCGCCAGGCTACATACTGGAGGTCCATGCCAGGCAGCATGGCCAGTGTCTTATAGGGGGTGTAGTGGTCAGGATTGACAGCATATGGGAAAAGCTCAACCACAGTTGCCCCCCGGGGCAAAAAGAGCGCAGTGACCAGCTGGGCCCCATGCATACTGACCAGCATGGAGGCGTTGCTGACCAGTCGCACAACATCGGCAAAGGTGTGATCTTCCAGGGACACCGTCACGGTCTTCATCTGGAACTCCTGGGCCAGAGCCAGCAGCAGCTCTGCCTCATTCAGGATGAGTCTGTTCTGGGTGCGGCTAAAAACCAGAATATACTCCTCACCCAGGGGGGCCCCTGCACGGCTCACATTCAGCTTGTCCATCATGAACCGTGCAAACTGCCGGATTTCATTGCCAGAGATGAGAATGTTGGCCTTTGGGCCCTGGGGCTGGACGAAGCCATACTGGTACCAGGTGGTGACCTTGGAGAGGCCCACAAAAGCATGGGAGAAGCACAGCAGCCGGCCTAAGGTCTTCAGCTGTGCCCGCAGGAGTGGCTGCTTAGGACTGAGAAGCTTGTAGAGGTCGAAGTGTGTACCTTCGCCCCAGCCCTCCATGAAGAAGAGCCGAGCCTCGTGCGCCAGGCCTGGGAACTGCCGCAGTGTATAGAAGAGTGGCAGCAGGTCGTCGTGGAAGACGTGCATGAGGTTGTCGGGGTTGAAGCGGTTGGCGATAAGGGCCACGTCAGGCACAAACACGGGCTTGGGCATGAAGCGCAGGGCAGTGGCCGGCAGCTCCACAAAGTTGAAGTACTGGGTGTTGTGGTCCTCCACGGTGGACAGGTCGAGCAGGGCCGGCTGGAAGCGCCGGGAGCCCAGGTTGGGCAGCATGACAGAGGTGTTGCCATGGAAGAAGATGAACTCCTCTGCCTCGTTGGAGTAGCAGAGCCACTTGAAGCGGCAGATGCGGTCGGTGTGCGTGCGGCCCGTGCACACCATGTGTGTGCCACCCTCCATCAGGATCTGCAGGGCCTTTGGGTAGTCAATCCTCAGCATTGGGGTGGGCTCCGGGGCCTGTCGGCCAAGGGCCAGCTCCTCCTCCAGAGTAGCTGCATGCTCACGCAGCCGCACATGCTTCCACAGGACAGCCGCCAGTATGGACACCAGAAGGGCATTGAACACTGCCGAGAGGTGCATCCTAATGCCACTGTGGGGCGCTAGTGAGATGATGGCCACTGCGAAGTGCCACAAGCCTGGTGGGCTTTACCCATCCCTACAGGCTCACAGAGGATTAGCAAAAGCCTGTAGGAAGAGAGAAGGAAAGAGAATAGGTGTTGGCACAGTCTTTTTGGAGTTATTTCAAACCCTCACTGTGGCCCAGGCACTGTGCTGGGCTCAGTGTGCCGGCTTCAGCACAGGACTAGGATGTTTATATTCTGAATCTTCTGTCAGCTCCATTCTTCTAGCCAGTGATTTTTATTTTTTGGTTATTGTAGTTTTCAGTTCTAACATTTCCATTTAGTTTTTCTTCATCTTTTTTTCCTTTGCTGAGACTAAACCTGGGCATTTTGAGTATTATACTGCGGTACTCTGGGAAGTCCTAGCTTTCCATATGCCCCAGCGGGGGTGGGAGAGGGCTGCAGGGGTGGTACTGGTTACCACAAGGTGAGGTAGGAGTCTTGGCTATCTACTCTGCCTTTCCTGAAGCAATTCCCTGGTGTTTTACAGGAAGATGGTGTTATTGTCAAAAAGGTTTTTGTTCTGCTAGGCTGCTCCTTTTCAAGTCCTTTGACAAGAGACAAAGCTTTCCTTGTGACCTTTTCTGGATCTATACCTGTTTGCATTTCTGGTTTCCAGCTGCCTTTGCATCCTGTCTGGGATACACAGAAGGTGAAAAGGAAACCTGGAACTGTCACATCACATCCTAAACTAGCCAGGCTCTGAATCCCGGAGCCCCTGGCTCTGATTCTGAGACAGCTTCCAAAAAGGATATGTGTGGCCTGGAAAGAGTCAGATAGACTCAGGATCAAACTGCAGTTCCAGGACTTATTGTGTGTGGCTCTTCTGGGTTCAGACTTCCTGTTAGCAAAAACGAGGGTACAGCAACTGCTTCACAGGGTGGTGGAGAAGGTCAGAAATAACCTACTAGCTGAATCTTAAGAATGTTGCCCTTCACCTCTAAAGTAGGAAAAAAGCAATAGTTCAAACTAACTGCTGGACACTTCAGCCGACGTGTCTAGCTACAAGGAAAGGAAAAACAATTCGAGGCATCAGATGGGCCAGTGGGATGCACAATGAAGTTTGGCATTTTAAACATTTGGACACCCTTGGCTGCCTTCATCGGACTAAAAGCAAAAGATGATCAGGGCTGAGGCAGGACCTGTCACTTTTCATCACAGTCATGTCAGAAAAAGGATTTTAAGTCTAAGCAGAAAAGGCCTCCCAAAGGTGGACACTGGCCAGATGGATGCTGTCACATGTGGCACATTGGGCCACACAGTCTGTCATTAACTGCTACAACTTGGACCCCAGTTCAAGTGCTCTGTGGCTGTGACAGAGAGGACAGTGTTTTTGCTCTGCATCCATGCCTCTCTTACCTTTTCCTAACAAAATGCCGGGTTTGTGATAGCCACTTGTGCCCTGGCACCCATGAGGTGCACAGGAAACCAAATCTCTGACCTCGGGAGGGCCAGTCAGCAGAGAGCATACGCTGAGCCTGGCTACTGGCGCAGCGAGTCGTGCTACGTGAACAGAGCCAAGCAGACCAGAGGGAGTCATGCTCCACGTCCCCACCCGCTGGAGAGAAAAGGAAGACGCTATCCCATGGCCGCCGCCTGCCATCTGCTGACCGTGAGGAGAGCAGCTTGAGAGCCCAGTCAGAACACCAAGGATAGCCTGATGGGGAGGACACAAAGGATGAAAGGAGCTTGGGGACACTCTGGACCCCTACCCCTGGGCTTCCTGCTGTGAGGGTAACTTTCCTTATCGTGGAAGCTGGTTTTGAATTATCATTCTCATAAAAGGAGCCAGGGCTCCTTGGAGAAATAATTGTTTCCAGGGAAAGCACAAGATGAATTTGGAGCACCCTATAGTGCCAAAATATAAGGAAGTTCTTAAATAATGATGGAGACATATAAAAGGCGCAGAAGTCAACTAAAGGAGTTCCCAAAGACCAAATGTGGGACATTTGAATAGCAAAATTAAAAAGTAATAGTAATGGTTTATAATCCACAGAATAAAATATTCAAAAATCAATATTAATGTTAATAAGTAACTGAATAAATAGGGAAGAAGGGATGGAGCTTCCTTATAGTAGAATTCCAATTAATAAATATGGATGCAAAGATGAAAATAGAAAATCTCCATTTGGCAAACATCAAATAGTTGTTTCAGGCAAGATCCACTAATGGATGCTAAGATGAGTTGGCAAAATTAAGAAGCAGGGTATTTGCAGTCTCAAAGCACCTCCATGACATACACAGCAGTCACAAAAGTAAAAATTAGAAATCCAACAGTAGAGAAACCTGGCAAACAGCGCCTGAACCACATAACCTGCACTAACAGCACCAGGCACAGCACACTGGTATCGCGTACCCCTTGCTGTGAGCACTGAGAGAGGCACCCCACTTCTTAGTCTTCTTGCCCCAAGTACATAAGCTCAATCTAAATTCCTAAACAGAAACCTGATGCGAGCTCCACTTTTAGCTCTGAATATGGATTTAATAGAGGAAATGTTAAACCCCAATTCAAGAATGTTCTATTAAATACCCGACTAGGACTCTTCGAGAGTTAAGGTCATAAAAGAGAAGGCAAGATTGAGGAGGGGGTCACAGACTGGAGGAGACCCTGGGCCCGAAGAGGCTATCGGTGGGACAGTTGGCAGTTTGAATAAGGTGTGTGGCTTAGTTAATAGTGTTGTGTTAACTTTCTGGTTTTGATGATAGTAGTGTGGTTATGTAAGATGTTAAATGCTAGGGAAGCTGAGTGAAGTCTTTTTCTGTAACTTTTCTCTAACTCTAAAGTTATTTAGAATAAAAAGTTATAAAAATTAGATAATTAAAGAGAACATAGAATTCATAGATAAAACAACATATATGTATGTAGTTTATTCTAAAATATTACAACAAAAAAAGCAGAGACAGGTGGCACAAGCCAGGAGGGTGTCAGTCATTGTGGAAGGTGATTATGGGGCCCTCTGTATGATCCTCTTTTGTGTTTCTGGGCCTTTCCTACAATAGAAAGTTTAAAAAGAAATTATAAAGAATCAGTTAAATCACTATTATAAATGAAAAAATTCTGGAGAGTGGATGAGTAATAAATTACAACGCAGAAAAAGTAAAATAAATACAGTGTTCCTTGGAGAGAGGAGCGGCAGGAGCGTGCGCCTAGAGCTGACAGTATTTTGCAACAGAAGCCAAAGCTAAAACAAACATATTCAGGGATGTCAGAAAGCAAGGTTCCCAGGAAAGGGGAGAGGAAAGACTCAACTTTAACCTGAGGGAGCATCTCACTCTTATCTAGGGAGTGATCTGCCAGCGGCCCTTCTAGGCACGCCTGCAGTGAGAGATAGGCTTGGCAGCGGGTAGGGGTGAGGCAGGGCCACAGGCAGAGAGGAGGCCAGAGTTCTCCAGACATGGGAGGCTGTGTGCGTAGTAGTCAATCCCACTCCAACACCAAGCTCAGGGCTTTAGGGCAAACTATGGGAATCAGGAAGCATGGGGGTGGGGATCTGGTGGGGCCAACAGGCAATGAGGCAGAGACCAGGCTTTGGGACGGGGTAGAGGGAGGACTGCTTCTAATTAGAGGCCAAGTCCTCCAGCCACCTGCTAGGCCCAGCTGCTGGTGTTGACAGAGGCAGGGCAAATACAGACTAGGCCACATACACCTTCCCTGGGCACGTCAGGCTCCACAGTTACCTTCCAAGTGGAATGGGAAGGAAGACAGATCTTTTCAGGAGAAATAAAACGGGCCCCTGGGGTCAGAATGCCTGAGTTTCTAATGTTACCACGGACAAGCCGGGGAGCCTGTACCAACATCTGAACAATCAGAACCACCCATGATGCTTTACTTCGGCAGCATGCTAAAAACTATTTGTACCATCACCTCGGTCCCTTGTGCTCTTTCTGCCCTCAACCCATGGTGAAATGGTGCTGGGAAATCCATGGGGACCACAACTGATGTTAAATATATATAAATAAAGAAAAAGAGGGGAAAAAAACCCTATTTAGACATTTTCTCATTTATTTCTTAAACCAGCGTTTAGTGGTTAACATAGAAGTTAGTAGAAGCGTCCCTGTTTTTATGGAATGGACTCAGGATGTGAGCCTGGAGCCTGGAAGTACTGTATTATGTTAATAGCCCAGGCACCATCTGGACCTCACCCTGCTGGCATTCCAGGGCTAAGTGGTCCGGGGAACACAAATACTACCGTTTATCATTCTCCACCACCTCTACTTTGGTACCAGAACCAGGACCCAAGTGGCGCAGGGCACAAAGAGCTTAGTAAGTCAGCCAGGACAACTCGTGATAAAACAAGAGTATTTTCCAAAAGGATCCCATCTGTTCTGAGAAACACTGAAGGAAGGTGTTGGTGATGCCATCGCACCTGCGGATATTATAGTAAGAGCTGGGCAGCTGGGGAGGAGCCGCCTGCGGTGGGGGTTCACCGTCTGAGGTGGGCCATCCAGCACTTCGCGCAGATTCCACGCAGGCTCAGAGAAGCTCAGATCATGAGAGCCTTGGGGTCTGATAAGGAGCCAAAGCTCCATGAATTCTGGGTCTAGAGCCAGGAGTATAAACTCACATTTATACTGAGTATAAGAACCAGTGGGGAAAATGAAGCCAAGAGGTGTAGGGGTTTATGACCTGGACACAGAACACCTAGGTTAAAGCTCAAGGTGATAAGGGCCTGGTAGGAAAAGTGGCCTGGTAGCACCAGTTGTATTAGTCTCCCTGGGCTGCTGTAATAAAATACCACAGGCTAAACAACGGAAATTTGTTTCCTCACAGTTCTGGAGGCTGAAAGCTCAAGGTCAAGGTGCTGGTAAGTCTGATTTCTCTGGAGGCCTCTATCCCTGGCATGCATACGGCTAGCACTGTGTGAGGACAGCTCCTAAATGTTCATAATATTCGTGTGCGTGTATGTAGAGGCATCTCTCCCCTCTCTTCCGATAAGGACCTCATTCCTATCCAATTAGGGCCTCACCCTATGGCTTCATTTAATTATCTTCTTAAAGGCGCTATCTCCATATAAAGTCACAATAGGGATTAGGGTTTCAATATATGAACTGGGGGTGGGAGGGAGACACAATTCAGTCCCTAGCACTACTCTTCTGGTTTTTTTCCAGAGAAGCCAGAAATCTAATTAAAATGTGACGTGTTCCTACTTGTAACTTCTGGCAACCATTCAAATTAAGTGAAGATGATACGCAGACCCCAGGACTCGGCTCCACTGGCCTTTGCTGCTGGGTACGGAGGTTGTTAAGAACTAATCTAAAATGAAGCTCCCCTCCTTCTGCTCTCACAGATGCACCCAGTTCCCAAATGCATGACTGCCAGCACCCACCAGACCCAGGCTGCAGGAAATCCAGCAGGGCTCGGGCCAAGATGCAATGTTGCAAAAGTGCCTACAGGAGTTTTGATATTATTAATAATTTTCCTTTTAAGGGCTGATAATACTTCCAATTGAAAGATCGCAGAATTATTATTGTGTTATTAAAATGCACTTTGACCCTAAATGCAGCCTGAATTGCCAGTGCTGAATTATGGAAGCTATTGGTCCTGCACTGATGGTCTCACACATCACACCTTGTTAGTGAGGAGCAAACAAGTTCCAGTAGCTGACGTATCCTCAGAATGATCTCTTTCCAGCCCTGCCCTCTTTTATTTGCTGCCAGAAGCAACACATGGAACTTGTCCTAGTATCATAATGCTTATATGTGCTCCAAAATTAGGTATCAAGCCAATGCTACTGAAAAACCTGAATACAGGACATCAGATTTTCTGACAAAAGCATTTATCCTTTAGCAAAAAAATCGGTGTTTGCGTGCTCTGTGTAAAACTTAATATGGAACTGACCAAGGATATTTAACATTCAGTTAATAATTCACATTCTTAGGCTAAAACTTTAACATGGATAGCAGCTCCTTGCTTTAGGGCAAAGCAAAGTCAAAGCTGGAGACAGTAACCCCATGTCAACAGCTGATGACTGTGACGCTTTTATCAATAAATGGGTAAGGAATACCTTCAGAGGGGCGGGGGACCCCCAATCAAGTTCCAGGCCATCTGACTTTGGAGCGATGGGTGATAACAGGTCGTGGGTCCACATGTTCCTGTTGGCAATGACTGCTACAAATCTCTATCCGCAGCATATGTAACTATGCCCACATTTGCCCACCAAACTATAAGGCCACCAAGTCATGGGTTCCTCTACCTGAGCAGAGTGCTGGCTTGGCCCAAAGCTACGCACACCTGAATGGGTACTGCATATCAGACTGGTTACGACTAGGGGCAAGGCTACAGGGCAGATCTGGGGGATGAAGTTGCCAGAGACTAGGTGTCCCTGGTGGAGTCCCAAGGACTTGGGTGGTCACCTGCAAGGCCCTCTGAAGGGTGAAGCCACATGTGGCCAGGTTACTAGTGGCCCCTACAGGGCACCCAGGGAGCCTGGAAGCCAACCTCAGCAAACGAGGGAGGTCTTGGCTTGATGCACAAGACAATCTTCATTTTTCGACGGTAAAGCCAAAGTGCAGAGATTAGAGACCTGCCCACAGCTATATAGGAAGCAGAGAGGAGACTAAGGTAGGCAGGTTGTCAAGAGCATCGATCAGCCCTTTTTGTCTGTCTTTTTTATCTGGAAATGATTCCAAGCTTTCAAAACAGTTGCTTGCATAGTACAAAGAACTTTCCTACATTCTTATCCATATTTACCAGCTGCTAGTTGGACACATTTGTTCTGTCACCCTCTTTTTTTTTTCCTGAAGCATTTAAAAATAGGTGAGATATCTTTCTCCTTTAGCTCTTAACATCCAGCACATACTTCCTAAAAACGAGAGTATTCTTATATAAAGCAAATTCAGGAAGTCAGTATCCATGTAATATGTCAATAATTTGTGGTCTCTAGTCTGAGGCCCGGGATCCAGTCCAGGATGAAGCAGGGCATCCAGCTGTCTCTAGTCTCTTCCAGTCGGGACAGCTTCCTTGACCTTCATGACCTTGACAACTTGGAAGAGTCAGGGTCAGTCATTTACTAGTATGTTCCTCCATTTGGGCTTGTCTGCTGTTTTTTATGATTAACTCGGGTTCACAGTCTTGTCGGGAGTCAGCCTACACACTAAGCCATGCGGGTGACCCTGTCCAGGCGAATCTTGCTTGGAGCTCACACGGGACAATCAGGATCAGGAAGATCAAGAAACCACAGTGTGTGCGGGACACCTGGATGAGCAGCACTGCTTCCCTGGGGAAAAGCAACCCCGCAGCCTGGGCGCTCTTCACATTTTGCACGCTTGAGGGGCTGTGCGGCGAGCGTGAAGGCTGCTCCAGATAGTGGAGCACCTCTCTGGCTGACGAGACACACGTACATGATGGTGACACAGGGCCCCAGGCCTAAGTATGGACTCAGGCCTAAGTATGGACTCATGCAATTCTCAGAGTTGGCTGTCACTCTGCCCCTAGCGTGGCTGTGTGGGCTGCCCCAGGATCCTGAGGTAAGCCAGGAAGGAAGTCACCAGGAGCGGGGGCCAGAGCTGCTTCAACATGAGGGATCATTACTTTGTAGGACAGTGAGCCCTGCCTGGAAGAGGTCCTGCAGAGTATCAGCCTGTGAGGCTACTCCAGGTCAAAGGTCCTGACTCCTGGTCACCAAATGTGTAGAATCTTGGGCCCCACTCTAGACCAGAGGAGAGAATGTGCTTAACTAGATTCTCTGAGGTGGGGCCCAGGTACCTGTGTTTTAATAAAGATTCCAGGTACTTATGTGTGCTTAATTTTCAGAACTGTTTTGAGGTTTATTTGTTCCTATCTTCTGCTGAGACAATGCATGAGCCTAAGTTCTGAGGCAGACTCAGAAGCCCACCACACTCTGAGGCCTGTTTCAGAAGCTTCCTTGGCCCACTCCTTCCCACATAAGTTTTATTGCTTGTGGTGTTGAAGTGGCAGAAAAACCAGCCTGTATCTCAGCCACAGCTAAGTGGATGCAAGGAAGAGCCTGGGTCTAAAGCAGTCACTGTGGAGACGTGGTGGAGGTCAGATCCGACGGCAACAACGGTATCAGACGTCCACACTCAGGTCAGCGGAGAGAAAGTAGCTCTCCTGAGACAGGAGCCTCTGAGCAGAGCACGGCTAGTCTGCCCCTCTGGCTCCACAGTCACCACCATATGGCCCTCCTGGAAGCTCTGAGACCCCGCACAATTGTGGCAACATTAGGAGTTGCCACAGGATGTGCTATGATGCCTGTCACAAGCCTCCACTGCTATGGGACGGGACTCTTGGGCGTGTCTCATCGCTGGCTGTGTCTAAACAACCAGACACAAGGACCCATATTGGTAACGATGGTAACGGGGCAATATGTAGACCAGGGCCCCCAACCCCTCCCTGAGGCTTAGTTTGGTACTCACAACCCAATAAGGAAGGGGGTCTCCACTGTGCTTTCCAAAGAGAGAAGAGCTAAGATAGTACCAGCATTATCAGAGTTAAGATTGCACCAAATGGTAGTCACACTGGCAGAGTGAAAAGCCTGATTCTCTGACAGATGCTGGACCCTGGGTGTGTACAGAGAAGACATGGGAAGCCAGACAAGATGAAAAGATCAAATGCTGCCCAGGCTAGCTCAGGAGAAGAGGATGCTAGTCTTTGGTTGGGGAGGGTGTTAATGTTACCACACATTAGTGAGCACCTACAACATGCCACACACTATCCTAAGCCCTTTTCCTGTCCCTTTTTATTTAAGTCTCACCAAAGCCTTCCAGTGCAGCTACTAGTATAATCTCCATTTCCTCTTACCGTGAAAAAGGGGAGGCTTCAGTGAGGTTAAAGACCTTGCTCTAGCCCTTACGGGTCAAGCAAGGGCACCAGGATGCCAACCCCATCTGACTCCAGGGCTCTTGTTCTCAAACGCTAAGCTCATGCGCCCTCAGACTCGGAGGTGCGTTCAGTGACCGAGGCAGAGCAGACCTCGCAGCAATCTGCTTCTATTACTCGAGGGCAGAGCAGGGGCGGCTGGCTCTGGAAACACAGACCTCAACTGCAACTTAGCAACCCGAGGCTTCTCTTGTGTAATGACTCCCCACCCGCCAGACAGCACGACATTAGGCAGCGGCAGGTGGCTATGGGAGCAGAGGCCATTCTCTCACCCCAAGGACAGTCTGTGTGGGATACTGAGGTGATAATTATCCCAGATGCCCTGTGCCGTGCTGAGGGGGTTAAGCCGCTAATTTAAAATTACAAAGCCACCACTTTTTAGAGCTAAAAGAGTCCTTTAGAGCTAAAATATCTGCTCTGATGACTCCTTTTTTCCTTTTTTTTTTTTTTTAATAAAAGAAGTCTTGAGAGGCAGTGTGGGCACTCATATGCAGCCAAGAATAAAACAGCAACACCCTGGTTCTCAGTCCAGGGCTCCTTCTGCTCATACCAACAGCTTGCGGACAACTCTCCCAAAAGCAGACACCAGGCCCAGAGAGAAAACGCACAGCTCTGGGACTCTTCCCGGCCCTTTGTTTAGCAAAACCATTTGCTCTCATAGCCAAGCTCTCCAGATCTTACCCAGACCATGCCCCTTCCAACCCACTGGTCCAGTGATGAGAGCCTCAAGGGGCCACAGAGCTTGCTTCCTAATACCTTGCCCCCCAGAATCATGTAGCACATGCCCTCCCCCAGCTTCCCTACTAGGCAAAAGCAACTAGTCCCACCTCTGACACAAAGAGGAAACTGTGTAGCAAACTGCAGGCTCCTTCCTCTTCCCCCAAGTGGCATGAGAAGACCCACCTGCTGAGGTACAAGACACCCTGCCCCAGGCACAACTGTGAAGACAATGGGCAGCAGAGTAGAAGAATCAACTGGTAGTGGTTCTGGAGCTGCGATGCCAGGATGCGAGATCCTAGCAGCTATGTGATCCTAAACCAACCCTTTTTTTCTGGGTGTGCAGCAAACTGTACATATTAAGGGTATGTCATTTCATGAGTTTGGAGACAAGTGTACACCCATAAACCATCACCATCATCTATGCCACAAATCTCTCTATCACCTACAAGTATTTCTGTCCTTTTATTGTTTGTGTGTACTAAGAATACTTAACATAAGATCTATGCTCTTAGCAAATTTTAAGTATATAAAAGGTTACCATAAATTATAGGCAATATGCTGTATAACAGATCTCTAGGACTTAGTCCTTTTGAATACCTGAAATTTTGTTCTTTTTGACTTAACACCTCCCTTACTCCCCTTTTCTCAGCCCCTGGCAACCACCACTGTCTCTGCTTTTGTAAGTTTCACTCTTTCAGAAACATCATATAAGTGGTACCATGCAGAATTTATCCTTCTGTATCTGCCAGGGACAGCTCTTAACCTCTGCAAGTATTCATTTCCTTGTCTGAAAAACAGACACAATTATATCTACGTCACAGGGTAGTTTTGTGAATTCAGAGCCAACAAAGGCAAAGCACAGTGCCTACCAATTATTTTGTATTATTATTATAAATCATAATGATAGAACAACTCCCCTTCACTGACTCTTACTCAATGCTGGGTATAATGCTAAGTGCTCTACATGAATTAGCTCATTTATTCCCGCCAACAAACCCCATTTCACATTTGAGGAAGTACGCAGAGATTCACTACATGAACTGCCCAATGCATACAACTATGATTAAAAAAAAAAAAAAAGATCAGATGATATGTGGGTCCTGGGGGAGAGTATTCACTGACAACCAAACTGAGAGTGACGAGCACCCTTGGGGAATGGAGTGTTTGGTAATTTAATTTTCTGGTGAACTCAATACTCATTAGAAGCTTTTGCTTATTGCTAAATATTCTAAAGCAAGGCTCAGAGCAAGAACTTGCCAGCCAGAGGCCAATTTGAAAAATGTTAGAGCTGCTCTGACACTTTATCAAGGCCACAAGATGCTCACATGGCTATGGTGTGTGGGAACCCCAACCTCAACACCAGCACCCCGTCCTCCTCTTTGCTGAGGAGGTACACTCTCAGCTTCCCCTCACCTTTTCAGGCCCACGTTTCAGCAAGGATGCGCTGGCCATCGCTGGGAAAGAGGGCTTGCCTTTCAAGCCCTGCCACTAACTGGGACTTAAGATTCCTCATCCATCATGTGAAAGGATGAGTTGGAAACTGGTCAACACCTTTGAGAGCCAGAGATGGCAGCTACTTGCAGTACAAACATGGACCTGGGTTCCAATCTCACCGCTAACATTTTCCATTGTTAGCAACTTCAATTGATAACATCTGCTGCAGTTCACTGTGTACTAGACAGGAGGCTCAGGACTGTGGCTCATTATTTCATATAATCCTCATAACAACCCTGAGATGGAGGTACTTATCCCCATTGCAGAGGAAGAAACTCAGAGGCTCAGAGAGAGGAGGGTAAGTGACTTGCTCAAGGACACACGCCACTAAGAGTCAGAATTTGGATGCCCTGCACATCTAAACAGTCACAGTAAAGGTTTGGTGAATGAACTCTGTTCTGCCTGTGCTCTTCCCACTAAGTCCTATCAAGCTCATTCCATAACCCTTTCCATGTCGGGCCCTGATTACCCCAAGAGTTGGCATAAAGCAAGCAGACTCTTGTCCCAGTACCAGGTGCAGGGCTCTGGCCTGAGGATCCCAGAACTTGGCAGGGGATTTCCATCAGTGATGGGAAGACCTACATTTGCCTTGGATAGGAGTCCGTAGGATAGGAGTCAGCACTACTAAGCAAGGCTTGGGAAACTCTTATCACCAGACACACAGTAGGTGTCCTATTATCGCATCCCATGGAGCCAGGGATCAGCTGTCTGCCTGCCCAGGCTCCGATATCAAAAGGTGCTCTGGAGGCCCCGGGCCCCTTTGCACAACTAGCCTGGCTCCCTGCCACCCGCGCCTCATGCGCACCATCATCTCTCCAGCAAAAGGGTGTGAGGACCCACTGCCAGAGCCAGCCTGAGCGAAGGGTTTCGGCTGCAAGTCCAGGGGCGTCGCCTGGGCCGGTGACACCCGGAACACTAGGGTTCACCTCTTCTCGCCCCCGCCCACCTCCCGCTCCTCCAGCCCGCAGCACGCGTTTCTCCTCAGTTCTGTAAACTCCCGGACGCTCGGTCCAGGGCCTGGCGCCCCGGTCGTCCCCACCCGGCGGAGGTCCGAAGCCAATTCCTCAACTCCGAACCCACCGGGGCAGCGGAACCCTAAGCAGCCGCGAGCGCGGGTCTTACCTGCAATCCGGCTCTGCAGAGTTGAAGCCATATCAGCCGACGCGTTCTGGTGAGTCCGCTGAACCGGCTTTGGTCAAATCCGCCACCGCCGCCGCCCCAAGTAACCGCCTCGAGCCTGGGAGGCCCAGGTGGGGAGCGCAGGGTCCAGCTTGCAGCACAGTCGCCGCAGACGAGCTCGCGAGCGCCCGCCGTGCGCCTGTCCAGCCAGCGAGCCCGGTGCCGTAGCCTGTGCGCGTGCGCAAATTCGCTGGTCCAGCTCTCAATCAGAACCACCCCCTTGGCTCGTGGAATCCTGGGAACTGTAGTTTACATTGAGAATAGTCGGCCGGGTAACGCGTGGAATCCTGGGAGTCGTAGTTTACTCCGGGAAAGGCCACGTTTTCCTAGGTGTTGAATGTGGGAGTACTAATAATAAATTTAAACGCAAGTAAAATTATCAACCAGATGTTATTTATAAGATCAAAGTAATGTGTTTACAGGCTTTTAAAAAATATGTAATACAAGGACGTTAAATACTATTTAACAATTCCCCTAATGTGCCACTCCTATTTCCCTAATGCACCACTAGTCCCCTGCACTAGTCCCCGGATGTGCCACTGCTACCCACTTTGCCCCGACCCTATGCACCTTGACCATCCAGTTCCTCAAGGGCACCATTTGCAACCCTTTCAGTTATTGCATCCGGTACTTAGATACTGGGTTTCAAAATATACATATGCCCTTATTTTGATTTACGAATTTACGTCTCTTGACTTTTTGCTAGAATAGATGAGAATTTAACTTGTTTAGGTGTGTACCAACCGTGACTAACCACTCTCATAGTTATAAAACAATTACTGTCCAATTAGGAAAACCTGTTTTCCATTTGTAGGTATTTTAAGTTATTTATGACTATTTGAATGTATTCAGGCAATAAGTTGGTATATTTATGCATGCAAATTGACAATCCAATTAAAAACCTTTAAAAACACACAGGCCTCTAGGCAAAGAATACTAACAATCAAGAATGAGCACAAAGTGTTGTTTATATTTATAATAAAAGACTGGGAGGGCTATAATAATTCAGACAAAACAGAATGAAGAGCAATAAAAATTACCGAGGCTAGGGACTCCCTGGTGGCGCAGCGGGTTGAGCGTTGTACTGTGAAACATCTGCGGCACAGCAGCATGAGTTCGATCCCCTGGCCAGGGAGGGGTCCCACATGGCGAGGCAGACCCCTCCTGTCTCACCCGCTGCTCCCCTCAGCAGTGTATTTCGGTTGATCTGCCTGTTCTACTCCCCACTCTGTCTCTGGTGGATCCTCTCACCTCCCATGACTCTGGCCTGTACCTATGCTCTTGTATGCATAAATAAAAGATTTTTTTTTTAAAAAAAGAAAAATTACCAAGGATAAATGTGGATTTATTGATAAAAAAAGGTCGATTCACCAAGAAGACTAAATGTAAATGTACCTAATAGATATGTCTCAAAATAAATGAATCCAATACTGAGAACTAAAAGTAGAAATTAACAAATTTGTAATTATAGTTGGAGACTTTACTATCTCCTCTCTCATAGAACAACTAGATAGGAAGCCAACGGGATTTGGAAAAGTTCAACTACACCCAAACCAACCAAATCTAATCAACATTTCAAATCACCCCACCAAACAATAATAGCATATACACACTGTTAAATAAATATTAAAATATATGTTTTAAATAAAACAATATTTATTGGTCTTAAATAAATGTTTTATTTTGTCTTAAATAAAATATTTGTCTTAAACAAAAATGTTAAGTAAATTTTAAAATATTAAAATAGGGCCCTCCTCTTGTGGCGCAGTGGGTTAAGCAAACACTATGAGGCAAACTCAGCCACTGCAGCACGAGTTTGATCCCTGCCCCTGGTCAGAGAGCTGACCCACATGGCGCAGCAGACCTCTCCTGCCTCGCCCACTGCCCCCCTCAGCAGTGTGTTTTGGTTAATCTGCCTGTTCTGCTCCCTCAGTCTCAGGTGGATCCTCTCACCCCCACACCTCTGGCCTGTACCCCAGTGCTTGTATGCATAAATAAATAAAATCTTTAAAAAAAAGAAAAAGCATCTTTAAAAAATATATATTAAAATAAACTGTACCCTGGCCATACACTTAAAAATCAGCAAAGACACAAATAGCTATTTTACTGAGGAGCGTGCACTCTGCGCTGGCTTGGTGTCAACTGCGATGTGTGGTCGACTTGGTGTTCACCTTTCATGGTACTCTAATCTGGTTTTATGGCTGAGGCCTCACGGGCAGCTCCTGGAGAAAGAGGTTGTTGAGTTTGGTCTTTGAAAACAGACAGATCTGGCTGTGAACACTTAACTTCCTGTGCCCTTTTTAAGCTCCAGATTATTCATTCAGAAAATGGCAATGGTGGTACTCTGTAGGTGCACAGATGCCAGCGGCACCTCTGGCCCCTTGAGAATCGGGGGGAACATCTTGATTTTTTTCCTTGCCTCAAGACCCATGGCCTGTTGGTCACAAGGCCACCCCAGGACTTCAGTGGGCTCCAGAGATGTGCACCCTCACAGTGGCTATTATGAAGCTGCCCACCCTGGAAACTTTGCTCCTCCACTAGTTTTCCTCAAAAAAAAAACCCAAAAAACAAAAACCCAAAAAACAAAAACCAACCAAACAAAAAACAACTCACATAACGCATTTGTAAACTTAAAGAGAGGAACAGAATTTACTGAAGGCATAGCTCTAAGTGTTAGAACAAGCCACATGCCTCCAAGCAAACAATATCCACCTCAGAAGCTCTTTGTTCTTTGTTGCCTTGTTGCAACCACCAGGGGGCCACAACTTCACTCTGCTCTTGCGCTCACTGCCTCTCCCTCCCCCCTCCCCCTCTCTCTGTCTGCATGTGCATGTGCCCGGTCCTTTCTTTTCCTTCCCACCCCTCCTCCGTTTTGTTCTCCTCTCCTCTCCTCCCTCTGCCCCGACTTCTCTCAAGCAGCCATTTCTTCTCGCTCTGTGCAGAAGTCACGGATCCTCTCAGAAGCCTCAAGTTGACATCCACGCCCTGAGGTCTCAACATTCCATCCTGCACCACAGGAGTTCTTACTTGCAGACAATGGAATTCAACCCGATTGGCTTATGCAGAATGGGATTTATTAAAGGATATTACATGACTCATAGGTTTCATGGGACTGATGGAGCAATTGATTTACACTGGGTTTCTAGGAACAATCCCACAGCTGCAATGTCTGAGAACCGAACTCCCGAGTGGACTGTAGCAGGCCTGATTCCAGGATCAGGCTGCTATGCCATGGGTGGAAGCTTCCACGGCCCTGCCAGCAGTGGAGAAACCCCACTCTCTGCCATGATCTCCCTGTGCAGATGCACCACGTTGTGGAGCTCCCAAGTTTTATAGGGCACACCTGCTTGGTGGAGTCTGGGTCCCAGGTGGATCTCTGGTTGCAAGGGGCCTGGGAGATGGAGTCTGTGGTTCTCCTTCTCCAGAGTGGAGGGCACCGAATCCGGGGCTTGGCGGGAGTGCTGAGTAGGCACTAGATAAATGCACTCTTCAGAATCTGCCACCCTCACCCAGCACCTCATGATTTTCAAAAGATATTTCTTCTCGTAGAGGAATAATATTGCCAGATTTTAAGACATTTTTTCTGTCTTATTTCAAGGCAGGTGAACATGAAATAGAATATGGCTCTGAGATTGTTGACATGGTATCTGTCAACTCATGAGTGTTTAGCATATGCTCGTGGTAACATATATTAACTATCGGTACCTTTCCAGCTGGCCATTCAAGGCTGGAGAGGAGCTCCAAGCCAAGGTGCTTAAGAAGAGCAGGCAAAGAGAAAGAAGGGGAGACACATTCATGAAAGTGTTGATCTGTAACTTGTTTCTTCCTGTTGTCCGTCTCAGTTCTCCTGGAGCGTCTTTCCATTCTGTTAGAACGACCAGCTTCTCCGTGCATCTACTCTCAGTGTTGAAACCTCTGAACAAGCCAGCCCTTCACAAACTCCAGTCACCTTCTGTCCCTCACTTCATCTCCACTGTGCGTGCCCATCAGACATCACCAGACTTTTGGTTCTTTATCCAAACACAGCACGACAGAGGATGCATCATCTCCAGGTAAAATCTCGGGAGTCAGTAAAACCAACAATGCCCCTGCCTTGGCCGGTCCCTGGGTGACCTTGGAAGAGAATAATGAATGCTTAGTTGTTGTGCTGCCCATCGAGACTTTCTTTTCAAAACACCTTCACGGTCTGCTGTGCATGCATACAGATGCTAGCAGGAGAGGACCTGCAGCTTAGGACAGCAGTGACCCTTAATTCCACGGTCTGGAGAGACCTAGCTGCGGGCAGGTGGTCTCCAGAACAGCACTGCCCCCTGCTGGCAGTTTCCCTCTCAAGTGGAGGGAAGTTGGGGTCTCTATTACAGGTGGGCAAGGACAGTTCTACAACCTTTTCCTCCTTCGGCAACCACGGCAATGAAAGCACCTGGGCATATTAGGGGGATCTTTGACGGTGCTCGCCGAGCACATAACTTCAGGGCAAACATCTGGGACAAGATGGCAACAAGGCTGAAGACTTGTCAGTTTTGCTTCCTTTATTTTTCAGAAAAACTCTTAATATGACTGAATTGACCTCGTTCAGAGTCGTGTTGATGGGCTGGTCACCTGAGAGATTCTAAACCATTCTGGGGGGTGTGGGTGGGGTGGGAAGGAGCCTTTGTTTATCCCATTCTCATCTAATTGCCACCACTCTTTCTCATTCACGGGAGAAATTGCCAGCTTGGGGGTGGGACTGTAACAGGGTGGTTCCAGGAAAAGGGGAAGTTCCTAAAATCCTGGTTCCACCCTAAGTGGGTGGAGCTGAGGATAAAAAAATTTCTGCAGAAAAAAAAAAAGAGAAAAAAGGAAGATGGAGAACAGCAAAAAAACCTAAATAAAGCACGTGGAGCAGAGGGACATGTAAAAAAACTATGCTTGCTTTTTGGTCTTGAACTAGTTGGAACAGATGTGGGTGAGAAACCCGTGAAGAGGTTAGCAATGGCAGCTTTCATCTTAATTTTAATTTTGCTCTTTTCCTCCCAAATTTGTCTGACTCTTTCTGACCCTTTTCTATGGGTATCTACTAAAAGGTCCTTTAAATGTGTGCTAGGTTTTTGGGCCTTGCTTTGGGCCAATCCTATTTGGCTAGACTTTTACCCTCAAGAAGATAAGTAACTTTAAATGCTTAACTTAGTAACTATATTCTTTATTCTTTCTTTATTGTACCCTAGTTGTATTAAAGTTCCTTTCCATTAAAAGTTTTGTATATTTGTCTTAATGCGGCAAATGGCAAAACCCATTCAAAAAAAACAAGCTTAAAACTTCTAAGTGCTCCTCTCCCTGCCCTGTAACAGGACGAGGCTCTGAATGCACTCTGTGCCACATTTTGTTCTCCTGTCAAGTACCTGACCCCTGTGAGAGAGATATTTGGTAAAAGCAGGAGTAGTATTAGTATTACTATTCAGAATAGGAATAGTGTTAGTAATAATACTAGGCTGACTTGGAGAATGTGGCCTTAAGAGCAAACCATCTTGCAGGCACGTTGAACCCACCTGTTTATAAGAGGAAAATTATTCCTAAAGGTCAGGGAGGAGAATTTTTGAAGCAAAACAAAGACAGTTTGTGGGAACAGAAAACTTGCTCCTTCCCTGCGACAGGGAAAGAAATCCAGTAAAGGAAGCTCATTTTCTCATCTCCTCCTTGAAGGTTTGCACATAAGCTCCCTCCATGCTCTTCCCCTAATTCCAGACTTTCAGAGTCCAGTTAACATACCAGGTGTTGCATAAAAACTGTTCTGATTGTCCCCAAGGACAGGGATCTCTCACTCTACAACTTTTATTTATCATTCTTTAAAGTTGGGCTTCCCCAAAACAAGAATTTGAGGGAAAACAATTTGTTTGCAAGGGCGTTTCACTCAGGGAGCGGAGAAGTGAGACGGGAAGGAAGGAGGGCAACATGGAGAGAACTGATGCCTCTACTGATGGAAAAGCAACGCGGTCCCACTGAGGACCTTGGAGGTGGCATAGAATAATCTTCTTAACGTGTTGCCTCTCAAAATAAAAAATATTAGTAAAAGACATCTTTAAACATGTATTTAAAAATGAAAATTAAGAATGTAATTAAGGGTCTCCCTGGTGCCAGAGGGGGTTAAGTCACAGCACTATGAAGTTGCTCGCAGTCACTGCAGCACGAGTTCGATCCCGGCAAGGGAGGGGACCCACATGGTGCAGCAGACCTCTCCTGCCTCCCCTGCTGCTCCCCTCAGCAGTGTATCAGTCAGTCTGCCTGTTCTGCTCCCCCATCTGTCTCTGGTGAATCCTCTCACCCTCCCTACCCTGTACCTCTGGCCTGCACCCCAGTTCTTGTATGCATAAATAAATCTTTAAAAAAGAATGAAATTAAAACAAGTCAAATGAAACATTACTTTAAAAACTTGAGCATTTTAAAAAGGCTGAAAGAAAATAGCCACAAACAATCCTATACAACCCTATAGCAAACAAGAATAACCATTTAAATTAAGATAGAATAAGACCATTTTCTGGCAAACAATAACCAAGATAATTTATCACTATCAGACCGGCAAGGAAAGAAATAATGAAAAGAGGGCTTCAGGCTATGGTTCCAGAGAGAGGTGAAGGACCTCAGAAAAGAATGTAGAATGAAAGTAAAGATTAATATGTGAGCAAACGTAAAGGAATATTGACTCGAAAATAATATTAACAATAATATTTTGTGGCATTTAAAGTATATGGGAAATTCAAATATGTGACAAAAGTTATTTTTTTAAAAAAAGAGTCAATTGAGTTAAAATTTCTAAAGATCTTTCAAAATTGAAGAAATGATTAGAGTGTTGATTTATACTAGACTCTAAAAAGTCAAGGATGCATACTGAAATCTCTTGGGTAACCACTAAAAGAAAAAATCATTAACAAGCTGATAGAAGGGAGAAAATGAAATAACAGAGGCAGCAATGACAATAATAATAACTAAAATGGTAAAATGAAAAACTGCAAGGAAGGAGATAAAAGGAATATAGGGAGGTAACAAATCATAAGCTAGAATTAAACCCTGAAGATAATAGTATGTAATAACATTTATGTAAATGAACTAATTTCTCCATTAAAAGACAAAGGTTAGCAGACAGCATTAAAGAAAATAGAAGTTAATTAAATACCATTGCAAAAAGATGTATCATTTTCTTTTTTTATATCCTTTAAAGTCTCTACAATTAACTCATAACGTGTCTTGTTTTAGTCACAAAAAACATCATTTAAAACGATTTATGGATGCCATAGTAATGAAAAGTTGGAAGAGCTTCCTCACTTAATTGAAGTTCCTACATGTACAGAAGCCTGAAAATATGAGGAATCCCTCGATTTCCCAGGGGGACACTGTCGACAGATGCTGAAGGTGGCGGGTTAGGCAGGTAATCATGGCTTGGACACAGGTACCAGAAACCCAGCTGGCTAATGCTGCAGATCTCTGGAGCTCTGCTGATGAATGACATCTGTGACAAAGCTGCCTTTTCCCCAGGCTTATGCTACTCAGGGTGTACAAGTTTAGAAAGAAAGGTTTTTTGAAAAAGCTTTTGTGTTTTCTTTATGGAAGCTGTTATAATATGCTCAGCGTGGGCAAACGTAAAAGGCACTATAAGCTAAACAGCACAATTTAAAAGTACCTTACTTCTACCATCCAGCGAGCACCTCAGTTAACCCTTTGCTGTATCCCCTTCCAAAGTGTTTTCTCCACTTGGGTACACCAGTATGCAAGTGAAGGTTACAATGGTGCACACTGTTTTGCAACCTGACTTTTCACTTACCAATGGGTCACAAGCGTCTTGGTAAGAAGAGTATTGGGGAAGTGACAGCGATTCTCATGAGAACTACAAATACACGGAAATGAGGTTGCTGACTCATCCGCCTTGGCCAAAACCACTTTCTTTTAAGTGCCTTGGAGATGAATCCAGACGTTTTAAACTATCATTTTCTATTTTTAAAAAGCCCCTGCTTTTCTTTGTTACCATGGGTAAATGTTTTTACTTTGTTCAAATTAATATATTTTATTCCACTGGGATGAGTCGAATTGTACAGTAATGTGAACTAATTGCTCATTCTTTCAAATCATAGAGAAATTGTTTATTTTATAGAGTTTAAAGAGGCAATGTTTTTGTTCAATCTCCTATTTTATGGGTCAAAAAATTGAGGTCCAAGATAGATGAAACTGGGTTGTAAAACTGGCAAGCGCCACATCTGCAGACGGCAGAAATGATTTACACATTTTCCAAATGCTTTTGTCTTGTGGGAACAGCATAAGGAAAAAGATCTCGGAATATTGTAACATTGTGACAGGGGAGGGATTCCTGATGGAACTTCCATTTAAAGTCACTCTGGGGGCTTCCTTGGTGGCGCAAGGTGCTAAGTAGCAGCACTATGAAGCTACCTGCAGCTATTGCAGCACGAGTTCAGTTCCATCCCAGCCAGGGAGGTGACCTCTGGTGCAGCAGACCTCTCCTGTCTCACCTGCTGCTCCCCTCAGCAGTGTATTTCAGTTCATCTGCCTGTTCTGCTCCTCACTCTGTCTCTGGTGAATCCTCTCACCCCCTACACCTCTGGCCTAGACCCCAGTCCTTCTATGCATAAATAAATAAATCTTTTAAAAAAATAAAGTCACTCTAGCTATAACCTCTTTCCCTGTAGAAGTCCAAACAACTGTGGTAGAAGCTGTGGTCACGTGGGCTGGTGAGAGAATAGCACCTCCTAGCCACACTGGGGTCCCCGCAGTTCAAACTAGAGGAAGATGGAGCAAGAGGGCCAACATAAAGCCGTGTCCAGAGGGCGGGTTCAGGTGTATGTAAACACAGAAGTCAAATGGTTATCAGATGCAGGATAAACCAGTGCTCAGGAGCTGTGGGGGAGGGACACTTCTGGAGGAAAAGGCACCAGATGCTGTGTGGTTGTCACAGAGTGTGGGGGACAGGTAGCCTCATCAGCACCAGCTGGGAACTTGGACTTCATCCAGAGCAGCTGAGTCAGCAGCTCGGGCAAACATCAGTCTGTTTTTGTTTTAACAAGCCTGTTTGGTGATTCTGATGCAAATTTAAGCTTGAGAACTGCCAGCCCACTAGAGCACAGTGCTTCTCAAGTGAGCATCGCATTGCATTGCACTCCTCGGCCTTCCCCACACATTGTAACATGAGTAATATGAAGAGTATCAGTACCCCACTCCCCAAAGTTCCCAGGTGATTCTGATGGGCTCCCAAGGCTGAGACCCACCGATGGAGGTGAGCGAAACGAGACTGGAGAGGCCTCTGCTGCCTCTCCACTGTGGTTTCTCTGGGTAACTTAGCTGGTGCCACGGGGGATGGGTGGGCGATAGGAAGAGGAATTGCTTGTCCAGAAGCTCTCACTTGAGGCTCCTGACCCTTCCTGTGACTTCCTCTCTCCATCCTGCCTTGCACAGAGCAGCACAGGCCATTGTGAAGGGGATGGTTTCTCTTACAACCATGGGTGTAACAGAACAATGACAAAGTGACGTTTCTTCACCAATCTTCCAGCTCATTATTTTCTACTTCCACTCAGATGACGTTTCCTTTGATTTGAATATTTGGGGCTATGTGCTGTATTAGGAGAGGGGAGGAAGCATCTAGGGTGCATGCATGTGTGTGTGTAGGGGTAACTTCCTGTAAGATAAACACAACTCCAAGTGCTTGAAGATCAGGTAGAAGTTATATTAAATCCGCCACGGGGTTAAGTTATGGTGTTGTTTCGTCCTCAGTGGTGTAAAAATCACACAGTTCTCATCAATGCAGAAAATATGAGTTGAAGAAAATCTGGGGACACTGTGGTATGGCCCAGTGTCAAGGACATGGCGTCACGTCCACTCCAGCCAGCATGCTGCTGTGCATGCTTGCTGGATCTTGTCAACACGTGTGCAGCATCGCAAGTGTTGGTTGGTACACAGGTGTCTTGATCTCCTTCAGCATTTTTGTTTTTGGTAGTGATTGGTTGGAATGTGTTTCTTACAGTTATCTGAAAAGTCGGAAAACAGAAGTCTACCTTCTCCCACCCCCTCTCCTTCAGCAACACTTAATGGAGCTATTCCGTTAGCAGCATCTGGATCTATCTCATTCATTTTCTATTTACATTTATTTATCCCTCCAGGTATCATCTACTTTCCCTCTCTCCTTATCCCTGAGAGGTTTCAGAGGAAGGACTGGGGTTCCATGGTTAGGAGAAGCGATTATACCTTGGAGGCAAGATTCAGGACAAAGGACAGCAGCCCACGTGTTCTGCTGCACAACCGAACGCTTCAATTTGATCACAGGACAAACATGCAGACGTTGGCCCTGTGCCTATTCTTGCTAGTGCATTTTGCTTCCATGCCAGGTCCATGCTAATTTGCCGCTCACTTCAGGGGATCTATTGGAAGCAACCCACTTTTCTCTCTGAACCTCAGAAACTTTCAATTCACTACTAATACTATGCCTCCAGAACTCATCATAATCTCTACCTTTAGATAACCTGAGCTTATGTCTCCTTGGTTGTTGCTTTTATTACTTTTCTGGGAGCCAGTACTGCAGCCAGTTCACTGTCATTAGTTTTTTACTGTCTCCTCCTCTTAGTTCTCAACAATGTCCAACAAATGTTTATTGACTGTTTACTATTTTCCAAGTCCTGTACCTGCTCAGGGATAACAAAGGATGGAGTTTGGGGGGGCAATAAGGGGGAGAAGTGAGAATGGAGAAGGAGGCAAGGGTTAGACCAACAAGAGCCTTTAAAACCAAATGAAGAGTTTTAGTTTATAAAGATTCGTAGCCAGGGGTCTGGGGCAGAGCCCAAGAAGCCACATTTCTAATGAGCTCCCACATGATGTAAATACTGATACTGCGACCTGGGGACCCCACTTGGAGCAGCTGTCTTAGGTCCTTCTGCCCGGTATTGTGGTCATCAGGCCCATGTGTCCCAGTGAGCACTTGGAATGTGGCTGGGGATACTGAAGAGCCAGATTTACAGATTTTATTTCAGTTCATTTAAATTTAAGATTTAAAACATACTCGATTTGTTGTTAAAGAACTTGGAGTATGTTTGCATTAACTTGCATATGTGACCCGATAATTTCAACTGTAAATTTTATAGAGTCTCAATAGAGAGTAAGCATTTCTGCTGAGTTTAGTATCTGTCTTGAGAAGTACTTGAAAAGTAAATACGCACCAGAATTCAAAGATTTATGATGAAAAGATCATAAAATATCTCATTACTATTTATATTGCTTACGTGTTAAGATGGTGTTTTGGATATATGCGGTTAAATATAAATAATGGAAATACATTTCACTTATTTCTTTGAATTTTTAAACATGTGTTTAGTAGAAAACATGAAGTTACATCAGCGGGACATCAGTGGCTCATGTCCCATTGCTACAGGATGGCACTGCCATAGATGAAGGGGATAATGTTTCTTCTCTTTCATCTGGGAGCATTTCTGGGAGTTTGTTTTCTCCATTTGGATAGTTTCTAGCTCATGGTTATTCTCCCCTGTTTTCAGTGGGCTTGGGGAAATGGTGTGATGTGTCCTAGACGCTACTGTTGACTGCGGGAAGAGGACATTTATTTGAAGAGAATCTCAAATCTCCCTGGCCTGCATCTGTCAATAGGCCATACCTTGCTGGGAGATGCCATTAACTCTCACTGCCTTCCCAAGCCAGGACAAGAAGACAAATGGGTGTATCTTTAAGACATGCAGCCCAGGGAGCTCAGAGTATCACAGCATAGGCTGTCACAGCTCACTTTCAGGTTCACCTGTAACCATGACAACTACATTGATGCAAGTTGCCATGGAGTGTAATTCAAGCTGGATCAGATTTGTTAAAAAGAAAGAATGGAAAAGTACTCAGCTTTGTCTCAAGAGAGTACTGGAGATGGGGTTTCTGGCGCTATGCTCATAACTACCACACTCATTTGATTACTTTTGCTTATGATTTCTCTGGGGAGGTATTTTTGCCAGGAATGATTTCCCGGGAAGCGGGGAGGGTTTTCATGGAAATGGTTGGTGTTAAGGAATCCAGTGGCTTACATGACCTTGAGCTGGTCCTTGATGGGAAAGTTCCACCACATCCTCTGGAGTCTCTCCTATTTCTTCAGTGTTAGCTCTATTGGGAGAAATATCAAACTCTTCATTGCTTATCAGAGTCATAAGGTGTTCAGATGAGAAAGTAAGGTGAAGGAAAGAGGAGAGGGATCTGAACCCACTGGAGGTTTATTTCTTGGGCCTGTACATCCAAAAGTGGAGAGGGAGAAAAAGCTAGGAGGGTATGCAAAGGAAGAGATACATTCTGAAATGCCAGTATTTTCCAAGATACTGGAAAAGCACTGTGAGCCTACATTTAACTAGGAATACCAGCAAGTCATCATTTCTTTTAAAAAATACGTATGCTTCCTAGCTCTGCTTGCTGAAAAGGTCTAGGGCCAGTTAATGGTATTCATACCTGAATTACAGTCTCTACATATTTCCCAGTCAAAAGAATTTGGGCTCCTTGAGAATGGTTGATTCCACCCCTGAAGCAGAAAATGTGGACATCTTGGGGCAGTTTCAAGAGTGCCACTTCCTAAAGTTTACCCACAGATAGGGATTGGGATGCCCCCTTTCCCAAGGTTTTCATTACTTAGAACTCAGCCGGAGGTGCAGGAGGCAGGACACAGAACCCCCCAGACCAAGCCAACCAGTTCCATACATTTTTTTTCTGCTCTTAGTCTCCTTCTTTCAACCTGGGAAATGTATAATTTTGGCGTCAGGATACTTTGCACTTACATTACCATGTGTCCTCCCAAATCTATTATCTCTGTCATATCCCTAGCAGAGTCCCATGGGTCTAAACTTTAGAAACTCAAAACCCAGGAAAATTTTCCTTTAACTCCAATCTATACTCCTTCCCTGAAGCAATGAAAGTGAGCGTAATCAAGACTGACTGATTGAATGGGAATAGGGGTGAGAAAGGGCCCCCAGTACAGGGAAATATGGTAAGAAACACTCAGTCCATATTTTGCAATTTTAACCCACTTCACAGAAACAAGATAAGTAAGGGACGAAGAGATTGAATTTCGTGATCAAGACTCACACAGTTAATAAACACAAGGGCTGGGACCTGCACCCAATGATATGGGCCATTTAGCCAAAAGATTGGCTCCCAGAATGTGTGTTGAAATCCAATATCCCACGTATAATTAGAGTCCCTGAAGAGTAAGGGCTCAGTGTCCGAAACATTCAATCAAACTCTGTCTTTCAGAGACTAGTGTTGGCAGGGACTTAAGAAAACCTTTGCAGTGCAGGTTTATTCATTGTAAAGAACAGTAACTGCAGTCGATCAGGCTTGGCTCTTTGTCATGGAGACGTCTTCCCCATGGCACTGAACAGCCTGGGAGTGAGAACATTAGCCAGCTCACCCAGAGATTTCACAGAGGGGTCTCCGCTGGTCTCCAGCTTCATCTTGCCTCTGCGTAGGGGCAGGGCTTGTAAGGAGCAGCTGAGCCAGACTTGGGCACTGAGAATGGGAGATGAGGACGTGGTGTCTGGATGCATACATGCTGGGCTTCCCTTGGGGTCGCCGAAGTATTCGGATTAGAAATGGATAATGATTCCCCGCTCCACGGTACCAGTCCCTTCCAGTCTCTTGGGGTTTATTCTGGTTCTTTGCCACTGAAGACAGTGCGGGCCCTGGTCACCCTCCTTGGAAGCTGTGGTCACAACTGGTCACTCTCAGTTGCGAAGGCACATTCACCCCTACTCCCAGTCCCCTTGGAGGAGGATGGGCGGGCGTCACACTGAGAGTGTGAGGCCGTGGGTAGGGGTAGGGAGGTGAGGATCAACACCTGTGCAGGACCAGAGTAGGGGGCACGTGGCCTTTCAGCGCTGAAACAGGTGGACTCCTGGTAACCCTCTGGAGGGCAGGGTCACGGAACCTGCAAGGACAGGCGCTCACGGAGATGTGAGAGGCACCAGCCCATGTATGACAAGAGGACGCAATCAGATTTGTGAGGCTGCCACAGTCCTGTTTGTTATTGGCCTGGATCTTTCAGCGGGGAGGGTGTGCCTACAGATGGTTCCTCGTTGCTGCCCTCTCCTGGCGTCCCATGGAACTACGACCTCTGCAACCGCAGCTTCATCTTCCAAGAAAGGATGAACTGTTAGCGGGGGCACGCGTCCGCATACTGGGGGGGTATCAGCGCAGGGAGTGACCTCAGGAATAATCTTTAAAATAAATTATATTTATTGGGGGTGATGATAGTTTCCAACACCGTATGTGTTTTAGGGATATAGGGATTTAGGAATATTACACCTCTTACAAATATATGTCACCACACCGCACCCACCACCAAAACCCCAATATCCTCTGCCATAATTCCCCTGGGATCCTCCCTATTTCGCTCCCGTTCCCTTTGTGGTAGCTCCAGTTACTCAGTCAGACTTCAAGGTTCTCTTTTGGCCTGTGCCTTTGCTTTGTTTATATTCCACACGTGAGTGAAATGATGTGGTATTTGTATTTCTTCTTCTAATTGATCTTGCTCACTATAATCCCCTGTAGTTCCATTCATATGGTCAAATGTGACAAGACTTTATCTTTTTATAGCTTAGTAGTACTCCATTTTTTATAGCTATCACACCTTTTATCGACTTCTCTGTCGTTGTTTCCAGAGCTTGGCCATTGTAACTGGTGCTACGGCAGGAATGCATTTATTCCTTTGAATTAGTATTTTTGCATTCTTTGGGTAGATACCTAGGAGAGGAGGTACCTAGGCTCTCGTAGGGCAGACCCATTTATAATGTTTTGAGAAACCTTCATACTCTTTTCCATACAGGCTGGACAAGTCTACATTCCCACCAGGAGGGTGAGGGTCCCTGTTTCTCCTCACTTCACCAACACCTATTGCTTAAATCTTTTGAGTTGGACCATTCTCACAGGTGTGAGGTGGCGTCTCATCGTGGTTTCGATTTGCGGTTCCCTGATGGTAAATGATTATAAACACTTTTCTTTTTCATGTACCTGTCGGCTACCTGTATGTCTTCTTCAGAGTCATGTCTATTTAGCTCTTCTGCCCATTTTTTAAATAGGATTTTTGTTTCTTTTTGTTGAGTCACATGAGTTCTTTGTAGATCTTGGCTATAGTCTCTTGTTGGCTGTATGATGTGCAACTATTTCCTCTCCTTCTATGGGGTGTCTTTGTTTTAATGATAATTTCTTTTACACTGCAGAAGCTTTTGATTTTTGTCTGAGAAGCCAAGGTCCCGTTACTCTTAGTTTTGAAGCGTGTCCTTCTCCCCTGAAATCCAGCCACATAAGCAGGCCTCTGACTCTTTTGCACATAAAATGAAATATTTATAGTCTATGGCATACTAAGGGTGAAATAAGATCCTGTCTCAACCTCCCCTGGCCCCTGAAATTGCTGGAGTTGCATCAGACCAGAGAAAAGAGAAATCTCTCTTCGTTCTTCTCTCTGAATGGTAGTTATCCATTGTGGGCACTATCAAGCCCAAGTGGAAGGAGCTGACAGGAGTAAGGAGAGAAAAGGAGAGCTTTCTGTGTCTAAATGCTGTTCGAGCAGCCTGGGTCTTACCTTCTTAGTGAGAGGCTACAGGGGGAGCTTTGAAACGTGCAGACGTGTCATTGACCCATCCTGGGCCTACTGTAGTAGGTGTGTCTTCCAGGTTGAGATAAAGCAGGAATCCAGGAATGACTCCTAAGCAAATCATGGGTAATGTGAGGACCGAGCTATGGTGCCCACAGAGAGTGGGAACCAAACAGGAAGAGGTGGTGGGGCACAGATAAAACTCACATAAATAGGAGCTGCTGAGAGGCCAGTTTCACATTTCCAAGATGACTGTTGTGGAACTGAGGATTGTGGCAAGCCTGCTCTCTCCTTCTTCTTTCTCTCCCAGGATACACAGCTAGACCACATTTCCCATCCTCCTTTGCAGGTAGAGGTAGTCATGTGAAGACTTCTAGCCAATGGAATAAGAGCATGCTCCATGGAAACATCCCCCATCCCAAGTGACCCTTTCTCTATTCCTATGCGTCAGCTCAAGGTCAGTCTCAAGGTTAACTTTGGGAACTACCTGGTAAAGATGATAGAGCTGTTATCAAACTGGGTCCCCGGACGACTGGGTAGAGCAGATACTCCGTTCACCTCATTACACCATCCCAGTCTAGAAATACCTATTTTGTACTGTGACACGAGTAAGATATTTACCTTCGTTGTGTGGTTATGAAAGTTTAGAGGTTATTATAACATACATTTATATAAGCAACACGGGGCCTGCCCTGGTGGCGCAGTGGGTTAAGCAATGCACTATGAAACAAACTGCAACCACTGTGGCACGAGTTCAATTCCTGCTACCGGCCAGGGAGGGGACCCACATGGCGCAGCAGACCTCTCCTGCCTCGCCCGCTGCTCCCCTCAGCAGTGTATTTCAGTCTGTCTGCCTGTTCTGTTCCTCACTCTGTCTCTGGTGGATCCTCTTACCCCCTGTACTTCTGGCCTGTACCTCAGTTCTTGTATGAATAAAAAAATAAATTTTATTAAGCAATACAATTATATAAGAAGTAAGTCTCAGAGTCTCTTAAAATTGCTTTAAGTATTAATAGAGTGATAATGGTTACATTACCAGCCATTTATGCAACCCTCTACAGTTAATCGGGAACATTCCTACCTAGGAGGGGTGCAAGCAGAGGAGATGTCATTACCTCTAGTTTCACAGTTGACTGTGTTGAGGTTTAAAGAGACACAGTAACTTGACACCTAGCAAGTCCTTTGTCAGACTCAAACTCACATTTCCAGAAGGTCTATGGAGTATTGTATGGGCAGGGCCCCTCATACACATCCGTTCGGGACTTTGTTAAAATTCCACCTGTATCACCTTGGATCCCTTCACCCTCCTCTCTCTCAACAGGCAGCCTCTGTGTCTGTCTGGGGACTGAGTGCCCACAGGCTGCTGGAGTCCCCCTGACCTGGACACATCTGGCTCTGGGAGTTCCTGGGAGTTGGTATCTCCCCAAAGGTGCCCAGTGCACTGCCAGTGCAGAAGTAAAAGTCCTTTGCTCTCTCCCTGCCATGCCAGACATCATGGGGTGTGCCTCACTCTCCCTGGGGTTCTCTGTGGAATGGAGCCAGGGGAGTGTCCAGGAGACCTGCCCGATTCTGCACTCTTCAATGGCCTCCAGCTTCCTTGGCCCCACTCCGGCATAGCTCTGCCAGTTTACCTTCCTCATAAGCTGCGACTGTTGATGCTTGTCTTAGCGTAGGCGCCACCCCCAAGATGCGTCCGTCACAGAATTCACTCTGTCTCCTCATCTACGGCGAAGACGCTGATGGGCAGAGAGGGGACAGGACTTTCTGGAGGTGACACAGAGAAGGGGTCAGGGCCCAGAAACCGGAGCTTCACACTTGGCTGCTTTGGCAGCTGGCACTATGAAGGAATCTCCACTCCCCAAATCTGCAGTGTCAGCTGCAATCACTGAGTCAAGATTAGGGCTCAAAATTGAGCAAAACCCACTACATCACCCAGACAACCACTCCCTAGACTCCTGATGCTCTGAGATGCGCACACTGTACTGAGGTAACAGGTAGTCATTTAACTAACAGATATTTATAGAGCATCTGCTGGTGCCAGGCAGTGTTCTGGGTGCTGGCGAATCAAGTGAAAAAGACAATTCACACATCTGCCTCTCACGAAGGAGGGAGAGAATATCGCACCAGCGAGTGATAATTGCTACAAAGACAAAGAAACAGGGACCAGGGTTTGAGAGTGATGGCACCAGCCGTGCTGTGTAGGGGCCAGGGGACATGAACTATGTACAAAATGAAGCCCCTTTTCCATCTGAGCACGTTTTCTCTGGACCCTCTCTCCCAAGGCAGGAGATTGCTGTCTTTTAGCACGGCTGCGGCGTCAGCGAGCCTCTGGGCTGGCGTTGGGATGGTGGCTGGCTCTCCTTGGCTCCCCGGCGGCCCTGTGCCCTTGCTGCAGAGCGGAAGGAGCACTGGCTGTGGCTGGAGAGTGCAAAGGAGGCCTGCTGGGAGCTAGGGGCAGCGGCTTGTGATTGCACAGGGAGCTCGTGGCCCTCCGGAAGGGCCTTCCAGACCCCAAAGGGTGGAGTCGCAGTTGTCCTCAGCTCTCAGACGAGCCATTATCTCAAAAAGGAGATTTAGAGTCACACACTGGGTGTCCCCTCCATGCCATCCGATGGTCCTGTGGTCTCCTAAGTCCTCGAAAGTGGGGCAGGGACTTTTGCATCTCAAACTGTCCCGGTCTTAGGGTTCGCCCTTGTGCAACTGGCTACTAGGCAAGTCCTGGCTCAGCCCCTGTGCTGTGTGCTCTTGGAGTCCACACACCCTCTCTGAGCGCAGACCTGAAAGATGAGTGTTCCAAGCTGAGTCAAGAGTCAGTTCCAAGCTTCAGAAATGAGCTCACATATTCAGGGGGCCTTGTGGAGAGGGGTATGAAGGCTTTTCCCTCCGAGGGATGTTCTGAGGGTCCACACAACTGGCTATACCTCCTGCTTCACCCAAGTCATCCATGCTCCCCTCTGCAGGCAACTGTCCTCCAGACAAGGGCCCCCACCAAATTCAGCACCCCTACTCTGATTGATTGATTGATTGATTTTCAGCTTCTTTGATCTGCCATTGGCTTACAATACTGTGCACACATTTTGGGGACTGTAACGTCACATCTCGATATTTGTACATATCACACCACACGCACTACTAGAGCTCTAGTGCCATCACCATCATCGGATTGATCCCCTTTACCTCTCTCCACCGCACCCTCCCCTCCCACTCCGGTAATCACCCCGGTTTTCTTTGTGTCTGAGAGTTATTTTGTTGTACTTTGTTAATTCGTTTGCTTATTCCACATTTCGAGTGAAACCACCCCTCTCTGTCCTAGTCCCCACCAGGCTGGCCTTCTGTGTGTATACAGAGGGCCTTGCAAAGAGACTTACCTCTAAGTTTTGCTTTTATAAACAAAGAAAGTACAGAGAAAACCTTCCTAGTTCTTGGGTGTATTTCTCTCCCATTTTTAAAAAAACAACAAATATTCTCACATAGTGAGAAATCACCACACTTTTCTTTCCCTCTTCCTGCCAGTTGGTTCATTTTCTTGGCCTGCCACTCCCTATAAAAGGGACAGCATATGGTTGCGGAATTTTCCTCTACCTGGGATTTTGGAAATAATTCAAAATGATTCATTGGCCATTGTGGGCTGACATGTGTGCTTTATATTATGAAACCTGCTACTTAGAATCAAGGGTCATAAAACTGAACATGGTCTAGGGAACAGAGATTCACTGCCGTGACACCAAAAGTTGGAACCCCAAATGCCTGCAGTAATTTTGCTTCAAATCTTCTCTCCTTTTTGCTTATTTGCATTTTAGCTTTTTCCCCAATAAACATGTAATATTTGTATAATAAATTGAAGCTATTTAAAAATTTAGAAGGATAAGAGGGAAAAGGACAAGTCAAAGGGAGGGAATTTTATGCATATAACAACTTAGTGTGATGGGGTAATACATGCTCCACCAAGAAGTGGTCCAGCCATGTAATAAGTAGGAAAGCACTGAGTTAAACAAAGCTAAACTGATTTTTCCCAATGGAACTTCTCAAAACCTTTAATATGCTGGTGAATATTATGACCTCCAAGAGAAAGCTATAGCTTAGCAGTGGAGGAGTGGATAAAGATGGTGTGGTAGATGTACACAGTGGAATACTATGCAGCCATAAAATAGAAGAAATCTTGCCATTTGCAACAACCTGGATGGACCTTGAAGGGATTGAGCTAAGTGAAATAAACAAGGAGGAAAACAAATACCATATGATTTCACTCATGCATGGAGTATAAGGAAATAAAAACAATCCTTAGACTCTGATATCAGAATGATGGTTACCAGAGGGGAAAGAGGAGGGAGAGTGGATTAGAAGGGGCTGGTTGGTTGGTGGTAGATGGCAACTGGACATGTACTGGCAGGTATGGTGAGAAAATATAATCTTGGAACCTATATGGCACTATATATATATATCAGATATATGTATGTGATATACATATATATCTCAATTCAAAAAAAAGGACAGGGGCTATGGGTAACAAGACTACCAATCTCTGATCTTCTCTTGTGAGGAGTAGCTCTGTCCACTGGTTATCTGTGGAGTGCACACTGGAAAATCATATTACAAAGCACTGACTACATGCAGAATCAGGGAGATGTCCAGGTCCCCTCAGGCCGTGTTCTGATGTGATCTGTGAGGCTGAACGAAGTTCCGTTCTCTGGGGAAATCTGAGAGCACATCGGTTCTCAGATCAAGAGCACCACCGCGATCTCACAGTAGATTAACAAGCGCGGCCAGATCCCTTATGGATCTTGGGAGAAGGATCAGGACAGGGGTGTGAAGAGCACAAGGGACTATGGTGGTGGGGCCCGAGTGATGGGTGGTGGGACTTCACGGGGACATCATACACTGTGCAAACATGAAGGGTGATGTAATAAATGTATATTAAAAATGACTTTAAAAGGAGATCTAGAAAGTAGAAAAACTCCCTTGGGCATTTGGTTAGTAGGAACACGAGCTCGGCAGAGACTGTGGGCTTTGAGTAGACAGAGGGCAGATGGCCTGGAAGTCCAGGCGCATAGAACACACCTGCAGACGAAACAGCGCAAAGGAGGGTGAAAGGAACAGTGGAGAGTGGCGAGCAGAGAGGTCATGGCTGTGGCTATCCGCCTGGGCCTCGAAGTGGCAAGGACTGGACCTCTATCTCTGCAGAGGCCTCTGGCCACTGGGGTCGGCGGTGGCCCGCAGGCCAGAGGTGCACAAGAGCTGGTGCAGAGCTGACTGTGGCCAGTGGCTGATGGGAGTGAGGGTGTGAATGTCCCGGCTCCCTCTTCCCTTGGGCAGGATGACTGAGGGGCACAGGCTGCCCAGGCTCCCCCGAGAGCCGAACCTCCTGTCGTCCAGTCACCCCTGCCAGATATCACACGTTTTATTGGCCGCCTTCCCGCCTGGCCCAATGACCGCCACAGAGGCCAGAGAGGGCCACACAGTCGTGCAGACACTTCCCGCCTTCCCAATGTACGTCCTGCAGAAGTTTCTTTCCTAGTAATATTGTCGGTAAGAAAACCCATTTTTCAGGATGACGGTCCTTCTCCAAACCAAGATTCAGACCGTTTGGGTGAGGTACCAGCAGTTCCCTTTTCTTTCTGACAGAGGGCAGCATTTAGTTTTCTACGGCACTGAGCTGTATTCCTGGGGCTTGCAAATGACTCCAGCTCAAAATAAAGAAAAACAAATTGAAATGAGGATTTTAATCACTGTGAAGGGAATGAAAGGCTGCGTCAGCGTTTCCATGGTAAGTGCTGTCTTTCAGGGCCTTATCCCAGCTGTAAAAATATGCTTTATGCTCGGATTTGGCAAGAGCTAGCCTTTAGTCACTTAAAATCTATATATTATTAAAGATTCTACTTTCAATCAAGTCAAAAAACGTGACTCCGTAGAAATGGCACAGACGCCCCTCTCCCGTGGTGATGGCGGATGGTGCCCCCTGCATTCTCTGCCACATCTGCTCAGTACCGGCTCCCAGAACTGGCCTCCCCTCCGGCTGGCAGAGCCTGAGGTTTCCTAGGGGCCCTCCTCAGAGGCGGCTTTGCTTCTGGAAATGGTCACACTGAGGAGGAGCATCGTTCTCTGAGGAGACACAGTGGTGGCTCCACCCCGTGGCCTCCCATGTGGTGACTGTCCTGCCTCCTCTCTGAGCACCTCGCTGGCTCCCTCCCCTGCATGCTGGTCCCAGGGCCAGAGGACAGAGAGGGCCACATGGTCTGCAGACACTTGGCCACTTGGGCCCTGCTGCGCAGGCCTCTGACAACATCACAAGTGGAAGAATCGCAGGTTGAATTGACTGGAAACCTTGGATTCATTCTGATTTCAGCTTGCAGTCTGAGCACCTGTGATGTGAGGGGAATAAAGCAGCCAGATCATATGATCAGCCAAAAGATGAGGCAATTTGGGCCAAACAGGCCCCAATCTGAGCCTTTGTCATATCTCATCAAAGCCACTCTGCTTGGCTTCAAAATCACATCGACTGAAATTTTGGTATGCCCTTTATTTGAAACGGTGGTAGGAGTCAAGGGGGGTCCTTTACAATAAAAAGAATAAAGGTGGGAGCAGAATGGCAACTGTTCACGATCTGAAATGAATCCTTCATCCGTGCCAATTGGTGCTGGTCAGGAGGGAAGTGTCAGCACAGTCTCCCCCCAGCACAGTGAATGGCAGGTACCATTCTTCCCATCTTAAGATAGACAAGTCAACACTCACAGGTTAGGCAGTGCCCACAGGGGCTCCTGGAGAGCAGATGCTGGCGCAGCCCTGCAAGGCAGACCTTTCTGACGCCAAAGCGCGCAGCTCTGTGGATGCACCCGGAGCAGGTCTGATGCCCTCCCCTGAAGCAACGCAGGCTCAGGGCCCCAGCAGCCAGTCACCTTGTCCTTCCCTGGGAAGGGGCACCCTGACCCAGCTCTTGGTGGGCCTCCACCCAGTGGTTTCCTGCTGCTGAGTAAGATGTTGGCTGCAGAGGGGGGCTAGGAGCAATGGCAAAACTCTAAAGGGGCAGAGTGGTTTTTAATGCTACCATTTTTTGAGCACTCACTGTCTCCTAAGCACAGTTGGAAAGACTATATATGATATATATGTTATCAAATTCACAACCACTCCCAGCAGCTGCCTGAGATCAGTATTAATATCATCTCCAGAGGAAGGGAGAAATTGAATCATTTGCACAAGGTCACACACCAGCCTGTAGGAGATGGAGATGGGGTTCCAGCCCAGGCAGCATGACTCCTAAACCAGGGACTGTTGCCCTGTAGTGTATAGATGGCAGGGTATGGGGGAGGCTGAGTTTCCCCAGCCCAGAAGGTTAAGCAAAATCTTTACATTCATAGTAGCTGGACTTGGCAGGACTTTGAGCCCACTGGCCCCACTCCTCAGTTTCCTGTTGACCAAGCTGATTCTGGAAGGGAAGAGGTCATTGCCTTAGGCCATCGTCTTTGCCTCCAGGGGTGAAGTCAGAGCGGGCATCTGAGTCTCCTAGGTCTTCTGCTCCTACTTAAGATGGGACCTTGTGCTGGGCCCTCATGTTGAGCAGGTAAGACAGGGTCTTGCACGTGGTGCCCAAGCACGTCAAGGCAAGATGGAAGCTGTGCCTGGCAGGTTGCACCCACGGCCTGGACGGGGTGCTGTCAGCCTGACTTGTGCCCTGTAGACTAGACGAGGGGTTTATCCCCCCCACCTCTTAGCTTGAAGAAGAAAATACCTAACAAAAAGCTTGCAGTGGGATGCGTATTGGGTATATTGAGTGGTTCTAAAGAAGAAAACTGGAGAAGAAAACTGATTCTTGCTAGGATGAGAGTAATTTGTGTTACCCCAGTAAATTGGGATGAGGGAATAACTACACAAAGCAATGAGGCTCCTGATTCTGAAGCTGCAATGTCTTGGCTGCACCAAGATGTATTGGTTATGACATTATTGTATGTTTTTGAGTTGGTCTAAGGTAGTTGTCCATTGGCACTTAGCTGTATTAGTTTACAGAGCAATTAATGGGCTGGAACCTTCTAAAGAGTACAAGTCCTATATTGGGGGAGGGAGAGGAGTATTGAGCAGAGGCTAGAAGATGAACAAGATAAGAACAAAAATCAAGAAAGTGGGATTTCAATATTGCTCTTACCACAAAAAAGAGGGGAGTGTTTTAAAGGATGACTGTAAACCATTGGATAACAAGAAACTGGATATAATTTACATAAATGATTAAATTCCTAGAAAGGCATAAACTAAAAAAAATGGACGCAGGAAGAAATCAACATTCTGAACAGACATAATAAGTAGAAAGCATGAACTAGACCTGAAAAACTTCCCTTAAAAAAATGCAGATCCATATGGCTTCATGTTGAATTAATACCAAACATCTAAAGAATAGATATCCATTTTCACAAACTCTTCCAAGAACTAGAGGACCCTACCCAGTTTATTAAATAAGGTCAGTATTAACTTGATAATAAAACCCTTGACTTAAGATTCAACCCAGAAGCAATCAAAGTCTCAGCTTGTTCTTTTGCAGAAATTGACACACATCATGAAAACACAAACGATCCAGGATAGAAAATACACAGTGTTGGGGAAGATGTGGAGGAAATGGAAACTAATATGCTGCAAGTAGAAAGGACCCCAGAGTGGCCACTTTGCAGAACAGTTTGGCAGTTCTTCAAAAAGTCTGACATAGTCTCTCCATGTGATCAGCCAGTCTACTTTGAGAATTAAAAGCAGGTTCACACATAAACTTGTACATGAATGCTTGTAGCAGTAGTAATTATTACAACCCCAAATTGGGAAAACCCAAACATACATCTGCTGATAAATGGATAAACAAAATGCGGGACATCCATTCAGTGGGATATTATTCATCAAGAAAAAGAAATGAAGTACTGATTTGTGCTATAAAATGGACGAACTTGGAAACATTATGCTAAGTGAAAGAAGCCAGGCACAGAAGACCATATGGTGCATGATTCCATTTACAAGAAATGTCTAGGACAGGCAAATCTATAGAGACAGAAAGTAGATTAGTGGTTGCTCAGGCCTGGGAGAGGGGTGGAGTGGAGAATGACTGCTAATGGGCATGGGTTTTCTATTGAGGCTGATGAAAATGTTCTAAAATTACATTGTGGTAATTGTTGTACAACTCCGTGAATATATACTGAAGCCCACTGACTAATACACTTTCAGGGGGTGAATTTTATGGCAGGTGAATGTCAATAAAACTGTAAAAAATTACAGAGGATTAGTTTAAGATATTATGGTAAAATTCCCATGGATTACTCTGCAGCTATTCAATTAATTAAAGTAACAATGTAATTTAAATACATTGACATAGAAAACTATCCAAGTATAATAAATGGAGGTTATATAAAGACAGTTTATAAATGCAGCTTCTAATTCATTATAACATGATCTTAGTTTGTATATGTGCAGAAAATAAAAATTAGAAGAAATATGTTAAAGGGAACTTTTGCTACGTATTACATGATAAGCTATTCTTTTACAAATTTTTATTTAATCTTTGAAAAAGTAATAAAATCACATGGCATAAAATTCTAAAGCTTTAAAAGACTAGGGAAAAATCTCCAAGGTACCCGGTTCTCTTTCCAGAGAACAACTAATGTCACCGGTCACCTGCATGACCTTGGGAGCATTTGACAGAATCACTGGCTGCTCTGGGTGCTGTCCAGCGCCTGACTATTTTTGTGTAACCTTGGATTTCATCCACATCAAAACATAAGAAAAAGCCTCAATCTTTTATTTCAAAGAACAACTTGCTCTCTGATCCTTACATGCATCCTTTGAAAGATTTTTCATATTCATACAAATCATTCATTTTCTGATTTGCTTTTGCATTTAGCGGGTATTTAGTTGGTAATCAGGAAGGACTGAAACTATTTTCCCAAAAGGAGTTCATGCATTGAGGATTCAGATTGAAGAAGAGGGAGTCCCCAGGTGGGTGAGCACATCTGCCTGAGCTGGTCACTGAGGAGAACCAGATCCCCTAGATGAGATTGCAAAAGGACAGCAGAAGAGGGGGTGACCTCCACCGTCAGGGAGGGACCCAGGAGATGCTCAGATAGAAACAGGAGTTCCAACAGCATTTGAGAATCAATCTGCCTCCTCTTTGCCACTGTTAATTTCCCTAAATATAAGGAGAATTTGAGCTGTAGTGGCAACAAAGGAGCTGGAATTCATTCCCCCGAGGCCGTTCCTGCTTTGACTTTCTCACAACAATCTCACCTGCTCTCCAGTCTACCCTAAAGAGGGATGCTCTGCCCTTGCCTTGGTGCTGAGGTGCTTGGGAGTTATAGTCTACGTTTTCCCGACTGCCTTGGGCCATTTTACTTAAACTCTGCAGAAGTTTTAGAAACTACCAGGTTTTTTGCTATCTGCTTCCCTCTTCCTAGCTGTGTGACCTTGAACAAACTGTCCAACACTTCTGAGACTCAGTTTCCTATCTCACCAGGTAGAAGTCAGGGACCATTTAGCTGTCAGCATGGTCATCCCGTTTAACGGAGAGTGGTCACATGCCATCCCATCTGTTGGCTGCACACAGCCCTTTGCGGAGCAAGGGGACGCCGATCATGAATGAATAGGGGAGCAACGGACCCCTCTGGTGAGTGAACCCTCCTTTCTTGCCCCTGCCTTATGTCTTTCTTGTCCTCTATTTGTTAAAACTCTGCAGGAAATTTCCTTCTGGTTCTTCTTTCCAGCTGGTGGCCACAAGCCTTGCTGTGAGCGGAGCCAGAAAAGTGGAAGAAAGGGAGAGATTTTTATTGTGACAGCTTTTGCTAAGCAAAGACCAGTTCCTGGTCAAGTTCATATCCTACACCTTGCGGGATTTGTTCTGCTTTTACTGAGTCAAGACAAAATTAAAACCCTCAGGCCTTGTGGTTGCCCTGCCACTTTTCTAAATGAATTCTCCCTTTCTTTATCCCTCCCATGCCACCTCTTGCTTTGTCTCAGCGCCTGCCTGCCAGAGCTTGCCCCAGTGATATCTCCAGTGCTGCCCCCTACTGACCACTGCTCTAGGCCGGCCTCAGTTCTACAGGTACAAACATCTCTGTCACTGAGCTGGTTTCTTTGTAAATATCCATACTAGTTATGATTTCTGACACACCCGGTCATTGCACCTTTGGGTCAATAACTTCAGAGGTTCTACCAAGAGCCACCTGGGACCCTTTCTCTGGGCTGAGCACAAACACCCGGTATCTGGATGCTGGGTGTTGATTGGCATGTAGCCATGGTTAAGCCTCTGCCTCCCTGGAGAGGTTTGCTAGGAATTTCTGATGAATATAATGTCAAATACGAAAAGGAAGTCATAAGAAACAACACCCCAGCTATGGAAGAAGTTAAATTTCTGGAAGTTGGCCCAGAACAAGGAGCAGATATTTTCTTTCATGGTTATTAACACTTGCCCAAGCTCAGAAGGAAGAATCGTCTTGCAGAGACTCAGCCTGGAGCTGGCAACAGGGGTCCAGGCCCATCATTCCTGAGAAAACAATCCCAAGCAAGCTTTTCATCTGAGCATCTTGAAGGGCTTTATAAATAATAGAGAATCTTCACAGAAACCTCCACAGAGAGCAGGTAGGAAGGAGACTTCTTTCTTTGGAGATGGCGTTACCAAACTGGGAAGTGATTTATCTGAGAGAGCATGAAATGCCATCAAATGCTACCAAGCAGGAAAAAGGATGCTTTTATAAGCACCTGACTGAATCCATGATTCTTTGATGCTGACAAACCACTTATTGGAAACAAAGCTGACTAATAGCATTTATCAAGAAACTTTTATAAGGTAGACAGGTGAACATGCTTTGCACAATTCACCCTCACAGTATTGTTAAATGTTGACGTCATCTCTGCGCTCTTTTCATTGAAGAGGAAACTGAGGTTCAGAGAGGCTCCCTGATTCACGTAGATTACACTTAGGTAACAAGTGACTAGTGAAGGAACTAAGACTGTAACCCAGTTCTCTCCCTGCCAAAGCCACTGTCTTCCTTCTGTTCTGTTCCTTACTCTAGTGAGCTGTTTAAAATATGTATCGACAATCTCAGAAGTGTTCTTACTCTTTGATACAACAGTATATCTTAAGTGTCTTAAAATTCAACAAGGCTAAGGATACACTGATGTGTATCCCTCTTCTTCCCCAAATCACACCGAAATGGAGAAGAAATACAGGAATAAAGATGGAGTCACAGTGGTTGTGGTCAGGAGGAAGGGGACCAATGACCAATGTCCAGAAGATTAAGGAATTTCTGGGAAATATAAGAAAGATATTAGAACAGATTGATGGGGAAGTGAAATGGAAGCTGTAACACCACAGCGCTGAATGCATACTCAGTGCAGAGTGAATTCTCCAGGCAGAATTACAACACCCAGTAAGTGAAAGAGCGAGTTAGGGTTGAGCTGAAGGATGGTTGAGCTAGCTCCTTTACACTATCCACTAAGCACTCCCTGCCCTCACAGGAGCTGAAGCTGGCTGCACTCCCTGCCAGAGATAATGGGTTCTCAAGGGGGTACAGAAATGTCCTCCAGTCACCACCACTCTTCAGCTTGCATACTCATCTACAAAAACCAAGAATTGACAGGTATTTTGGAAAGACCAGAGTCTTAGAGAGATGCAAATAGACTGACTCTAAGAAAACAGAACTGATACCTAAAACAAAAGAAATCTTCAATTACAGCGAATATCCTAGAGAAAATTAGGAGAATAACACACCCATCTGGACTGCAGAATTGGAAGTACCAGAGGGGTGCGGTATGGGAGCAAAGGGCGGAAGGGGCCCAGTGGACTGTGGCGGAGGACTGCGAGTGCCTTGGTGGTGGGTGTGGTGCGGTGACATGCATCTGGGAAGGTGTGACCCTATATCTCTGAATCACGTACAGTCTTGTAAACTGATGGAACATCAATAAAAATGAAAATAATAATAGCAAAATAAAGACTATGAAAATGATCGAATCAGAGTTTTTAGAAATTAAAGCCATGATTGCCAAAATTAAAAACTCAATCAATGGGCTGATTAGACAAATGAAAACCAAACGAGTAAGTTGGAAAATCAAGCTAAGGGACTCTTCATAAATGAATTAGAAAAAAAGAGAGATTTTTAAAAGTTAAGTGATATGAAGTATAGAATCAAATATTGATGTATCTTTCATATAGGAGCTCCAGAAGTGAGAACACAAAGAATTGTTATCAGGAAATTTAAAAAGATATAGTAGAAGAAAATGCCCTAGTGCTGAAGAATTACTTTGGGTATAAAAGTGCCCATAGATGCTTTAGTGATGGCTACACCTTAAAGGGGAAAATCCTACATTGTCAAAATAATATTAAAACATATGTAAACAAATTGTACTTCATTAATAAAATAAACAAATACATAATTGTGCCCACAGAAAGCTGACCAGAGTACAAAGCAAGCTTCTAGAACTCAATTTTTTAAAAAGGCATTAAGTCTAACAGAAAACATAAATGGATAGTTAAGTCACAGAGGAAAATATAAATATAGCTAGTAAATAGGTTAAAAGAGCTCACTCTTACACATCATCAGGAAAACGAAAATTTTATTTTACACCCATCCACTTGGCATAAGTGAAATACATCCTAACTTCCCTTGTTGATATGATAAATGAGCAATTTCACAAATGTCATTTGTTGACATTTGTGGATGCTCTGGAAGAGGGCATCTTGGCAACAGATATGAAAAATCTTACATGTAATTCAGTACTTATATATCTGGAAATCCATTTTGTGGAAATATTCATCCGTGTCTACAAAGATATGGACAAGGATATTCATTGACCATTGTTTGTAATAGTGACTAATGGAAATCATATGTGTTCATTAACAGAAAACAATTAAATAAATTCTTTAATGTGCATGTGTTATGCACTTCTCTGAAACCACAAAAAAGACTCAGGCAGATGTTTGTATTGTGATATGTTTTTTTTTTTTTAAGATTTTATTTATTTATGCACACAAGAGCTGCGGTACAGGACAGAGGCGCAGGACGTGAGAGGATTCACCGGAGACAGAGCGGGGAGCAGAACAGGCAGATAGACTGAAGTACACTGCTGAGGGGAGCAGCGGGCGAGGCAGGAGAGGTCTGCTGAACCATGTGGGTCCCCTCCCTGGCCAGGGATCGAACTTGTGCTGCTGTGGCTGCAGAAGCCCCACAGGGGCGCTCAACCCCTTGAGCCACCAGGGAGGCCCTGATATAAGATTTTCAAGTGAAAAAGTGTCAGTATCAAGGTGTGGGGTTGCTTTTCCTTTTCTTGCCAGTGTTTCTTCTGTTTAAGGAGGTTTCCTTTGACTGTCTTTTCTCTCTCACGTTTTATAGAACAGGTTCATTCCAAGTTCGTTTGTTCTTTTAAAGGCATATTAGATATATTTAAATTTTGTAATTTTTGGAACACTGTAACAAACTTATACAGATTCTCTTTTTGCATATTTTATTGCATTTAATTTTTTTTATTTTATTTAACACTGGTTGACAACACTGTATGATTCAGAGATATAGGTTCACACCCTTTCAGATGTCTGCTGATTATTTCTTTTACTCTGCTGGGAATCCTAGTAAATGAGTGTTCAAACTCCTAGACCGTCATCTCTTAATTTTTCCCTCATGCTTTCCACATCTTGCCCATTTGTGTGCCCTTTCTGGTAGAAAGCTCGCCCAGATTTCATGCAACCGGGTTTTGCCATTCATACTCGTTCTTTGGTGCTTCCATTCTGAATCGCTGAGTTAAATTTTTTTTAATTGGTCAAACTTTTGTCTCCATGTTCTCTTATTGTTTTTTATTTTCATGTCAGCCTCCTCTTGTATTGACATAATATTCTCTTCTGCATCTGCAAATAATAAAGTCTCCTTGCATTAACTTTGTTAATCTTCTTTCTCTGGTGTTTGGGCCCACCAGCTGTGGGATCAGGTACCCCCATTTCATGATACTGGCGCTTAAATAGTTTGATTTCCCGCTTCCCTTTGCCTTGGCATCAGCAAGGAATTTAAAGCTGGATGATCACAGAGTTGTCTAGGGTGTGGGGATGAGAATTCTCTGCACACTTGTGGTGGGAGTGCAAATGAATAGTCATTTGGAGAATGATTTGGCAAATCTTCAAATTTAAATATGCATAACTTTTGATTTAGTCATTCCCCTTTTAGTTCCGGGCCTTAGAGAAATGCTCACCTGTGTGCACAAACATGTTTACGGCAACTTTGTTTGCAACTACTTAAATGAGAAGCACCCTAAATAGTTATCAGTTTGGGAATAGTCCAGTAACTCAAAAACAATGAGATACTGACGTGCACTGATAGGAAAAGATCGCTAAGACGTGTTAAATGGGAAGAAGGTGCAGAACAGTATGTAGAGTGTGCTACTTAAAGAAAACAAACATGCCCATAAACAAAATCTGCATTTCCGTAGGAACTGACGTAGGTGAATAGAAGCATAGGAGACAGTGAAGGTTTAGGTACCAGAATGATCATGGCTGTATCTAGGCGGCTGGTGATGGTCGGGGTGGTTTATTGTTTCGTTGTTTCTAAGACTATGTTAACTTGTATAATTAAAAATAAATACAATTTTAAAGACAAACTAGTGGCATGGGAGCTGCGTTCAAGGCCTTGGGACAGGCACCGGGACAGGCACCGGCCACGGCTTCTCCCCTAAAGGCAAGTGCCTGTGTTTGGTTTAAGCTCACTGTGGGGCCTCAGCTCACTACAGCGGTACAGGGTGTCACGTGTCCCTGCAGCAAACACAGGCCACCTGAGCTAGCTGGTATTCCCGGTGGAGAACTCTTTCCCAAAGCCCTGTCCTTCCCAGTGCTCCCTGTCCACAGGAAGCTTCTAACTGGACTTGAGGAGATATTTTAATTTATTTATCAGGATACCTGAACAATAGTTCCTGAAATTCTCATACCTCATAAAAAACTGCAGAAAAGAGTGGCCCTGAGTTAAGTAGCTCGGGACATACTCCACACGGGTCCGTGGACATCAGGGTACATACCAGGATCCGGAAGACTGGGAAGCCATAGTTCAGTTTTTTTAACCAGGGAGCCCCACCCCCTTCTCTAGCAATTGCAATAAACACATCTAATACCAGGTTGGGAAACATCCCCCTCAGCCTGCGCCCCGCAAATGGACGTGAATGGGGTCAGTTAGGGAGGCGGGCACAGCAGGGGAGGTTGGGGGAGAGGAGCGTGGCTTAGTGCTTGCCTCGGATGCTCGGACACTGTTGGAAACTCGTGAAGGAGCTGTGTCCTCTGGAGTTCATGAGCCGTGTCCGCCTTGCTGCCCAGGGGTCCACAGTGATTCTCGAACGACGAGGATGGAGGGGTCAGGCCACTGGGTACCTGGAGGAACCGGCTGGGTCCAGGACAGGTGCTGCAGCAGCGGGGCTGAGGTGGGCCCCCCACTGCTCTACCCCCCGTGGTGGAACTTTCCAGGGCGGGAGCCTGGGGAAGAAGAGCCTGAGATTCTCCTCCAGAAACACCTCAGGGCAGCCGAGTTCTGCGTGGGGCCAGACACCGGGCGTGAGTATGGATTGTTGCCGTTAAGTGGACCCACAGAGTCAGGGACTCTGGTTACTTTTTAAAAGGTGGCCGCGGGTCTTTCTGGAACCCAGCGCTGTTCAGCGTGTGGTTCCTGAGCACAGAAAGCGGCCAGTCTGAACTGAGATGCGCTGTAAGTACGAAATGCACACCAGATCTGAAATAGCTTGTTACAGAGCAGCATAAGATAGCTCACTCATGACGGATATTGAAAAAAGGTAAGCATGGAAAGGATACTACTTGGTGTCTATTAGGTTAAGGAGAGCCTATAAAATTAATTTCACCTGTTTCTTCTCATTTTTTTTAGTGGCGCTCTAGGAACACATGGGGTTTACTTATGGTTCACATCCTATTTCTGCCTGGGGCACCGATCAGGACATTCTGTGGGAACCTGCTAGGGAGAAAATAGCCCTTTATTGCAAAGAACAAGGCATGGGTCCACGCTTGGGAGAGACTCTGAGGGGAAAAGGAAGTCAGCTGTTTTGTTCACGAAAGCAAAAGAAAGGGAAAGCACTAGAACAGGTCGAGGACAGGCAAGGTGGCAAGGAGCTGGGTCTCAGGGGAGAGAGGAAATGGAGAGAGGAGAGGAGGGAGGCCCGGCAACCACAGACCAGGAGACAGATGGCCAACACAGGGCTCTCTGCGTCCCTGAGGCAGGGCTGGCAGAGTGACTTTTTCCAGAAGCGAAGTCTGTTGATAAATTTTAAATGGGTCCCTCTTCTATGCCATAATACTTTCCCGCTGTCCCCAAACCCCAAGGCCAGATGGTTTCCCATGTGCCATGGGTTAGAGGCCCCACGTGGGGTCAGGGTATGGGTGATGGGGACGCTGTGGCAGAGCAGACTGGGTGAGGCTGGCAGTGATGTTCCGAGTGGTGACCCAGAGCAGGGGCGAGGAGGCAAGGCAGGAGAGGTGCAGGATGAGGGGTCTGGCCGCTGCGAGGAGACAGGGACACCCGGAAACCGCGGATGTATTCAAGAGAACAAACAACAGGCAGGGCAAAGCAAGGTGGCTGAGTGTGAAGAGGGGGTTACCCCCCAGCTGACAGAGGCCCTAGGTTGTATTTTACCAGGATGGTGTCGTGTCCTTGGGAGTCGTGGACTTCTGAGGAATTTGGTGGCAAGGTCGGCTGGGAAGGGGAGGACTGAAACAAAGCACTGTTGGAATCCACACTAGCAACAACAGGAAAGAGCTCCAGCACCCCCTGTCAGGTGATCGAGAAGCAGGGTCTCCTTGTGGGCCTCTGCACTCACAGGCGTCCCACCTCTCCGCAGGCCGGGGCCCCGCCCCAGGACTCATGGCAGGAATTGGCCCCTGGGGGTCTTGCAGAAGACCCAGAGGAAGGGGTGTTTAGTCCTTGACTCCATCCCTGCAGCTACTCAACAGCTTGTGCCCCTCCCTCCCTCCCTCCCTCCCTCCCTCCCTCCCTTCCTCCTTCCCTCCCTCCCTCCCTCCCTCCCTCCCTCCCTCCCTCCCTCCCTCCCTCCCTCCCTCCCTCCCTCCCTCCTTCTCTCTTCCCCAGCATCTATCTGCTCCCATCCCTCTCTCCCCACAGACACCAGCCCTGGGGGGTAGTATTTATTCCTTATTGTGCCCCTGCTTCCCATCCCCTCCTTTGTCAGCCACCCTTTATTAACCTGCCTTGGTTACCCAGCTCCCTACAGGCCCTGACAGGCTCACAGGGCACGTCCTAGGCTAGGTTTTAAGCACTTAAGGCAGGAGGCAGAGTGAAAATATGTATTTGAATTTGCATAAATAAATAGGATGGACACTAAGAACCGAATAAAAGTAGCTTACCACAGTGGGAAATAGGTTACAGAGGGAGAGGAAAACAGCAAGCCAGGGTAGAGGTGGAGCAAGACTATCTAATTTATATTGTTTTGATTTTCGAACCATGTGAGTGATTATCAGACAAAATTAAAGTAGAAAGAATGTGCTCTGTCCCTAGTGGAATTACTGGGGGAGTCAATTTAATCCTTTCCAGAACTTTCACCAAGGAAGCTCCAAATCCTGGGCCGGAAAAGCCACAGCATGGAGGGAAGTGGCTTCTCCCAGTTGGCCACCAAACTGGGCCACTGCCAGCAGCCCCATCTGCCTCTTCTTCTCTTCCTGTCCTTCTGGAAATTGGGCCTCGGCCACCAGTGTCCTTGAGGTGGTGCCACAGGTTTTTTCCAAGTGACCAGGAACGATTGTAAAACCAAATTACATAAGAAAGTTGACTGTGGAAAACCCGGGGAATCCTGAAAAACTGCATCTCCACAGACAGCGTCATTTCTGCTCCCTTGAAACCTGAGAGGCTCAGTCTGCTCTTTGCTTCAGGAGACTTCCAAAGGGCCCGGCGAGATCCTTTCCTTCAGCTGACTCACCATGGACAATGCCCCAGACATGTGGCCTAGAGAATGTTCGACCTCCGGCCTCCCCCTTTTTGTGTGTCCTCTGGGTCTGGATGGTGACGCAGCCGCAGAGGTAGGAACCGCACTGGGAGAGGTGCCTTCCCTTAAAGAGAACTTTGACCTTTGTAAGTTCATATCTGCTTGGTGGAGTCCTCGGGAACCAGCATGAGAACAAAGCTGGCTTTCACAATGCTTCGCGCTCCCTCCCTCATTCATGCTCTGCGTCACCATGACGTGGGCAGGGAGAGGCCAGATGCTATTGTAGCTTAGGCATAACGCTGGGGCGATGGCCTGCCCTGTGTCTGCCTGAGTCACGAGAGAGGGCCATCTACACCCTGATCTCTAGACCCTGTGCAGCCTCCTAGCCTGACCCTCAGCTACGAGGGCGGAGGCACAGGACACGTGCACACGCAGTTGTTGAGGGACCCCTTTGCTCCCTGTCCACGGCTCCCCGCTTGCCGAGGGGAGATAGACATAGTGCACTCACACTCACCCAAGCAGTGTGACCTCAAGTTCAAGGACAGAGATCTTCCTCCAAGGGCTGACTGCTACCTGGAGGCTACCTTGAGAAAGGCTGGCTTGAGCCTTCTTTGGGAGTAGGGCACAGTTCATAGGATTGTCACAAGGACACTCCTGCCGGAGACATTTGAGGAACACTGGATAAGGGTCAGCTGAGTATCCCTGGTAAAACATTACCTCACTCTATAAAAGTGTCAGTCAAAGTCGGTCCATTGGTCCAGCTGTATCCTGGGCAGAGATGGGCACAGGTCAGCTTTTACTTGGGTAGGGGGGAGCATGGAAGCCCCCGTGATGAGGTGACCCCAGTCATCTCAGAGGCAGACCTGGAGGCGGGAGGAAGCCACGTGTGAGATAAAGGCTGTGGGCAGAGACAGAGAGGAGTAGCCAGTCCTTCAAAAGCATGCCAGCGGGCACCAAAGCCTGCCTGCACCGCAGGCTCACACTTAGCTTCGGGTGGAAGCCTCAGCCCCGTTCTTTCCCGTTTATCGCCCCTTTAGCTTGTGCCAGGCTCTTTGCCAAATAACTTTCCTGTGTTCTCACAGTTTCCAGATGGAAATCTGACACTCAGAGAGGTAAACTGCCCGTGTTTGCATAGCTGGGAATTGATTGAACAGGAATTCGAACTTCTGTCTGTCTGGAGTCTAACATTCCCACTTCCCAGAACATCACTGCACATTTACCCACAGATCTGAGCAAGTTATAGGGAGGTGGAGCGGGAGGGGTGAAGGGAACCACCTCAGAGGCAGAGAGGAAATGGAGAGGCAGCAGCGCGGGAAGCCCTGGCCGTGCGTGTGCACGGTCAGCTCATCCAATGCGGAGCTATGTGAATGTCAAGGCCAGGATGTCGCCCAACAGAACGGGAAAGGCAGATGTGTCTGCTTCTGCATTTGGCCTTAAAGTAGATTTTTCTTCACCAGTTGGATCCTTGGTTAACATCTGGATCTGCCTAAATTGAGACTTTTTTTCAGGCAACAAGGCCAATTTGCTTTCGCCTTGTGGCCAAAGGTCTTCTGTCCTCGGAGATCCAGAATCCCTGCTTGCCTGGTTCCGCCTTTTAATGAACTTGCTGGAAGGAACTCCAGAAAAGAGGGGACACTCTGAGAGATGATGCAAGAGGAAGGCAGATCTAGCAGGGTTTGGTGATCACATATTTGGTGGCTCTTGCAAAGTCCCTGGATGGTTGGCCTCATTGGACTCGTCTGCATTCCTCTGGGGTCCCTCCCTCTGCCAGGGCATGTGGCTATGGAGGTTACTGGAGTTATGTCCACTTTGAGGGGTTGGCCTCCCATTCTTCCTTCAAAGCTATGTAGGAAAAGTTCCCATGTAAGTCAGGCTGAAAATGGCAACCAATTGCAGCGACAGTCTCTTCTAGCTCTGCCATGCCAGAGGCCTTGAACAAATTGTATGGTTTCTCCCTGCTTCTTATCTGGGGAGATAAATAACTTTGCCAAGGTCATGGGGTTTGGAGATCAGGAGTCGGAGTTGGAGCACACAGTGACCTGAATAATCCTACACCTCCTCCCTGAAGCCCACCAGGACTAAATTCTTATTCCTGACTCTTGTTTAGGTGGTTTGGCAATGAAACCACAGCCCCGAAGGCAGGACTAGGAAACCATGACACTTACACACAGCCACTGCGAACAGATCTTTTCTGCCATTCACAAGTCCAGCTGGGGGTGGGGGACAGTGGGGAGTGAAGGGAAGTTACATGGAGGAAGCAAAGTGAGAACTAAACTAGAAGGCCTGGCACGAAGGGACATATTTCAGCAGAACATCTCTGTATTTTCCGCCTCTGAGTCGCCCCCTGGGAAAGCAGGCCCCGGCTCCAGTGAACGGGGGAGGCCTGCATGTGGGCCATGGCACAGGCTGGCCCTGTGGCTGTGACCTCACTCCGTGTCCACATCAGCCCTACGCGATGAGGAGATAAGTCTGTGCATCTACGGGCTGGGCAACTGAAGCCCATTAAAGTTAAACGATTCACTCGAAGTTACATAGGCGAGGAGGATTTAACCCAGGCTCTCTGACCCAGTCTCCATGTTTCCTGGGATGGCCTGCCCCCCTGAGACCAGCTGATGTGACCAGCCTGCAAAGGCCGGCCCCCCGCTGTGCCCAGTGAATAACACTCCAGCTGACAGGAACAAGGAAACCAAGGCAGGGCTAGAATTCAGGAGGACAAGGTATGGAGAGCATAGGAAAGAGGTAACAGCAAAGTTAAAGACGAGGAGAAGGAAGGAAGTTCGGGGAATAGGGAGTTCAGAGCCCCTCAACACCAGGCCATCCAAGTTCCCGAGCACAGTCTTGGGATGAGGGGAAGAAGAGCCGCGCTCCGTGGATGGTGAGCCGCAAGCGGTCTCGTAGGGCCCCGGGGGTCCCCGGACACTCAGCACCGTACTGGAGGGGGTGAGAGCCAGCTGCCCAAGGGGCCCATGTGCTCCCACCTGCCCCAGCAGGACTAGGGTGAGAGCAGGGGAGGGAGGTGGGGCCTTCAGGCCAGCGTGGCGTTGGCATAAGCATGGTGGTTCCTGCCTGAGAAACAGGAAAGTCGGAGACCAGCCCATCGGAGGGTCGGGGCAGCGGCTGCTGCCCCCACGGGCCAGTCCTCCCTCTCCCGGATGCCTGGGCCGGACCCCAGAGGGAGTCGCTGTGATTGGTGTGGCTCTAAAACTCCCTCCTCATGGGTCATCGCCACCGACAGAGGATAAGCGAGGCTCCCTGGGTTCACCTGTCGCCCAGCCATGGTCCCCCCAAGATGGTGTGCACGGCAACAGGCATCCCAGCTGAGGGGTGTGGTCACACTGGTATGGGGCTCAGTGAGCCCTGCCAGGATGCCCCCCCAAACCCTCACCACCATCTCCCCCTAGTGCCAGTGGTCCCTCATCCGAGCTCCTTTGCTGCATTAGAGGTCTTTGTTGCCACTGGTGTATTTCCTGCTTGGCCTTAGGCAGAGGTGATGAAAGTGTCCCGTGAAACGCCATATGCACAAAATGGTATCTAAGGCTTTAAAAAGAAAGAAAAGCGTAAGGAGGCATGTGGACAGGAGATGGTTTGATTTATAGTCGCATAGTCATTTGTTTACATCGGGAATGTCAATAATAAGGATCTTTTGAATAGCTGCGTATTGTTGTTCTTGCAAAAACTAATCACCTAGATGATGGGAGCAAATTGTACTCCTCTGAGCAGGCCTTGAAGCTCAGCTTCATCAGGATGTTCGGGGTCATCTAATAAATGGCCCAACTCCAAACTGAAGAGCACCTGGGGCTTAGTGCCTTCGTGGTGCTGGCTGCTCCCTGCAGCCTGGGCCAGGTCCCCAGAGCTGCCGCAGAGGCACCGTGCACAGAACTGCCCCAGTGAGCGACCGCCTGCCGCTGGTTCTCACTGAGAAGAGCTGCCCCCACTGGGCTAATCCCCACCGCCCAGCCCCTGTCAACCGCCCATGGTGGAGCAGATCATCACTTGTTAAGCCGGTAGACAACCCTGTCACCCACCCACACGTGGGCCCAACTCAGAGGCAGCGCAGCCTGGCAGGTGGCCTGGGGCCTTTGTGGCCACACTGCAGGGGGCACGCCCAAGTTAGGCCATGTGGCTGTGTGTGTGTGTGTGTGTGTGTGTGTGAACCAGCAAGTTATTTAACCCCTCTGTGCCTTAGTTTTCTCCTGGGCATAATAAAAGTACTTAGCCATAGAATCGCTGGTGGATTGAATGAGTAAACATATGAAACCCTGAGTACAGCCCTGGAAGTAAATGCATCATCCTACTTTACAGGGGAAGAAACTGCTCAGAGATTAAATAGGCCCTCCTGCCTTTGTTCTGGACCAACCCCTGGCCTGCGGGTTTCTGCGGGTGAGCAACATCTTCTCCCTGAGTGCACGCAGGTCCTCCTCCCCTTCAGCCCTGAGCTGAGTCCCTCTTCTTACCCACCACCACCTTAGTGGGGAGACTGGCCTGCCAGCCCTCCGCGCAGGAGCCAGACCTGGATGCCGCTCTATGCTCATTACCTTCGTGACCAGCAGCAGGTTATAGGATTGCTCTGGCATCAGTTTCCCCTTCTGTGAAATGGAAGCAAATGAAGCATTAGTTGATAGTTTGGGAAGTTTAATACTAAGCATTATTTAATCATGACTTTTATTGATAGCATTATTATTGTCACAGTTTTCTTTGCTTTTCCAGGAACCAGCTCCTCCCCCTTGTTGCCTCCTTAAGCGTCAGATGGCCCAGCACTTATTCATTCATCAAACCCATCAAATATTTATGGAGTGTTGACCGTGGGGCTATACCCTGGGGATATAATGCTGTGGATTTTGAAGGAGACCCAGTGGTCTTTATATCTGTTTCTTTGGGATTCTGTTCTGGCCTTCTGGGTGTCTGCACCTGGTAGACTGATGCTGGACTAACATAGAGTGGGCTAACATAAAAAATTAACTGCCAGGTAATTTTAAAAAATATTTTTATTTATTTATGCATACAAGAGCTGGGGTACAGGCTAGAGTCCAGGGAGGTGAGAGGATTCACCAGACAGAGTGGGGAGCAGAACAGGCAGATCTGCTGAAACACACTGCTGAGGGCAGCAGCAGGCGAGGCAGGAGAGGTCTGCTGCACCATGTGGGTCTCCTCCCTGGCCGGCGGCATGGATCAAACTCGTGCGGCAATGGCTGCAGCTTCTTTCATAGTGTGTTGCTAACCTGCTGCGCCACCAGGGAGGGCACGCCAGGTAATTTTTTTTTTTAAAGATTTATTTATTTATGCATACAAGCACTGGGGTACAGGCCAGAGGTGTGGGGGGGTGAGAGGATTCACCACAGAGAGCAGGGAGCAGAACAGGCAGATCAACCAAAGTACACTGCTGAGGGGAGCAGCGGGCACAGCAGGAGAGGTCTGCCGCGCCATGTGGGTCCCCCCGCTGGCCGGCAGCAGGGATCGAACTCATGCTGCAGTGGCTGCGTTTTGCTTCATGGTGCGTTGCTTAACCCACTGCGCCACCAGGGAGGCCCCCGCCAGGTAATTTTTATGCACATTACCCAGTTGGCTCCTTATCCAACCTTGAGTGCAAGCTTTGCTACCTTCACTTCCTGCTAAGGCACCGACAGGTCAGGTAACTTGCCCACGTGTCTACGGCGAGGAGTGAGCATCAGGGTTTGACAGAGGCCTTTCTGACTTCCAACCTCTCTACCATGCTCTGGGAAGCCTGGGAGGGGGACGGTCTCCTCCTGTTCTGGATCCCACAGCCCTGATCTGGGCACAGGAGGCTCCCCACCCCCTGCCTCTCCAGCTCTGAGAAGCTACAAACACTTCACAGCTTCTATTCTCAGCCACCAGAAAAGCTTTCCTGGGAGCGGGAGGGTCAGCAGTCAGTTCTCTCCATGGGACTCGCGCGTTCATGTTTTCTTTGGAGGTGCTTCTTGGAAAATATTAGCCCATGAGCTAAACAACTGTCCAGAGATATGATCCAGAGAGTCATAAGCATTCCAGGAATCGTTGAGAGTGAAATGGATCACCAGGGTCCAGGGTCCAGGCACAAATCTGGGGACAAAGCAAATGCTATGTCTGTCCTTGAGTCCACAAACAGCTGCTCTGGTGGCAGGTCGCTGGGTTAATCTCAAGACAAATTCAGAGACTGTTGCTTTGCAGATTGTAGATCAGCTCAGAGAAGGAGCAAGGGTGGGGTGGTGGGGGATGGTGGCCCAGAAACCAACGTACCTACTTCTACTCAGCTAGAGACACCCCTACTCACTCTTGAAAATGAACTTGCCTAACATCCCTACCTACTGGTTCTCCACACTCAGCCCATCAGCCCACATGCCATGAGCTGGAATTCGGAGGTGCCCAGTTCCGTTAAGGGTCTCTGGGGGTCACGGAAGTCCACTGTGGGGGCTCACAGCCTGTAAGGGAAGCTGGCGCCTTGGTTTATTCTCTTTGTGCTTGCACACTGGACTGTGTCAATGACATCTGCTGCTTCATTTTGCAAAATGTAGCCCACGTGTTAAAAACATGCCCGCCCTTTACCCCAGTCATTCCAATGTCAGGAATTTGGCTGAAGGAAATAATCAAGTGCAGCAGCCAATATTGAGACAAGAAGGTTCAGACAATGTTTTTTTAATTTGTGTTTACTAGTAGCAAAGGATCAGAAACAAGTCAAATAACCAATCACAAGGAGCTGGTTACCAAAAGATGGGTACAGCACACCTTGAAGTGAGACTTGGGCATTAAAATGATTTTGTAAACATATACTTATTGGAAAGGCCGTCTTGATAGATTTTTAGCAAGTGAAAGGAACAGTCATAAAATATGTTAAACTCACAGTACAAGTCACTTGTGTGTGAACGTGCGTGCACACTCCTCTCTGCTCGCAAAGTCTACATGTGACATGGTGCTTGGGCTTTTATTATCCTAACAAGAGCTGTACCAGGGCCCCCTTTATCTCTTTCTTTCTTTCTTGTGCCCATATAAGTAGGGGTACACCATTGCTGCGCTCTCTGCACCCCACCAGCTCCTCAACTTTGTCATCCTCCCTAGAGGGAGAGGCTTAATCTGATCGTGTTTTTGGAAGGAGTTTAGACAGAAATAGACTAAACCCTCAAGAACTACTTTTGCAGGTTGTAGGTCTCACAGGGAGACGCCTCTTGGTCCAGCTCCGCCACGATTGGGTGGGCTCCTATTTCTGGGGCTGAGTATTGGACGGATATATAGGCAATACAGCTTCTTTCTTCAACACAAGCTTTATTTGTATTAATAAGCTTCTGATTTCTATCTTCCTTATTATTCCCTTGTTTCATTTCTCAATTGGTTCAGCACTCAGATGAGGAAGTAAAAGAGGGGGTTGCTATTCACTAGAAGGCCCTAAACCCCACCTTAAAAATTTGAGCCCTTCCTTGCTTGGAAGCAAGCAACACTGTTGCAAGAAAGGTTGTAGAATCCACCCCTTTTGTCTGCTTCAAGGGTTAGAAACCTACGCCTCTCATTGTTGGGCCCTATCCCTGGAGAGGGAATGGAAACAGAAAACTGGACATCAAAGGGCTTCTGAATCTATACTCCAAGAACAGATGGAGTGGTGTGGGCCTGGCTGTGTGGACCCTCATGAATGACTTTGGGTCTTGAGTTGGCAGGGCCATGTTTGTGTGGCGCTGGAGGATCTGGGGTCACTGTGTGCCCTTGGGCAACTGAGAGGGCTGTGCAAAGAGTGAGGTCCTCAAGGGCCATCTGCGGTCAGAGGTCTGTGACCACAGCCTCTCATCTCGCACTGACTCGTGTGGTCATTAAAGGCAGGAGGAGGACTGGTTAGAGTGGGATTGTAGGGGTCAGGGGTCTCCCCACTTAAGAGTGGAAATCAGACCATCTCTGGATAAACCCAGGGTCTGTTGCTGGAACACCCAGGGACATGGGGGAGCCCCCAGAGGGAGATGTGGTTCTACCTGCTAATCTAGGCCCTGCTCCTGGCAACTTTTCTCTGTCTCCAGGCACTTCCCTGATGAACTTATGGCTTGAAATATTAACATTTGCTTTTGAAATTCAAATTTATGTCTCTATGCCAGCCTCTCTCCAAACCCAGACTGACTTTCTTGACATCCCCTTTGCTATTTATGGTTTCAAATACAACTTTTTAAAATCCAATTCTAATCCCTTCCTCCACTCTGGTTCTCCTGCTGTCTCCCCCTTCTCCATCCTTCGGCTGCTCAGAGCAGCCTTGGTGTCCACCTTTCTCTCCTATCTCGTGTTTCCAACAGGAAATTGTTTCAGTTTTATCTTCAAATATATGAAGGTGCCATTTCACCTCACCACCTCTGCTGTCCTTCTGGCCCAAGTAACCATTGTCTCTCACCTGCATTCTTACGTAACAGTAACAGGTCCCTCTCCTACCTTTATTCGCCTGTATTATTTTTTCCTAACCTTTACAAATATTGTGTAACTGCTCTGCTCAAGCCCTCAATGCCTTCCCATCTTAATCAGAAAATAGCTGAATTCTTTCACTGCTATTCAAGGCCCTGGACAATCAGACTCTCCCCACTCCACTTCTCATCTTCTACCCCCCTACTCTGACATCTCCTCTTTCAGACACACTAAAATTCCTAGATCTGCTATTCCTAGGTCATGCCAGGCATACTGCTACCCTAGGACCTTTGTATGTGCTGTTTTCTTTGCTGGAACACTTTTGCCCCTGATCTTTAGACGCTAGGTCCTCCATCTCCTTCAGGTGGTGGCTTTTAGACTTACCCTGATCATTCCATTTTAAATATCAGTTTGCCCAAGTCTCCCATTCCATGCTGTAAACACAATTCCATTGTATTTATTCCCAGCTATCTACTGTATTCTTGTATTCATCTGTTTATTGTCTCTCTTCCTGACTAGAAAGTCAAGGAGGTATGGGCAGAGACTTTTGTCCTCTCTCACCATCTCCCTAGCACTCAGAGTAGAGCCTGGGCATAAAAAGCATCATTAAATATCTGCTGAATGAGTGAGTGGGTCTAAGAGGTGGTGACTGAGACAGTTGTAACTTAATTTGAAAAAATTAAAGAACTGTAACCTACTATGCACAAAAATGACGTGGAGGAGTTCACACTGAGAAAAATCAGTTTGTACTGACACTAAAATATCATCGTGATTTTCAGTGGATGGGGTTGCAAATGATTCCCTCTCTCCCTTGTTTAATCAATGTATAATAAGTATATTATTTGTGTAACGAAGTAAAAGCAGAGGAATGATGTTTTTTTTTTTTTGAAGTGGTGCTTGCTATAGATTATGAGGTGCCCAGGGACAAGGGTTTTGTGTAGGCAAATGGGCATTTCTAAGTCCCTCAATAGAGATGTTCCATCACCTAGGATGCTCCACTTCTGGCAGGACTGCTAATTCCCTACTCGCGTGTTATTTATGCAGACCATCCCTGCCGTCTCTGAGTGTACATGAGTGAGAATGTTTGGACCAGTGTATCAGTAAAACTGCTGTCACTGAGAAAGGAAGATACACCAAAATTCAGACAACCAATGGCCACTTTGCTTGGTATCTTAGCTAACATGGAGCCATGAGAAACAGTCATAAATTTCACTCAACTCTGTAGCTATAAAGCATTTTCACATGTATCATAGTATTACATCCTTACTGTAGTTTGTATGTTACCTGCTATTTCCTTCCCAAAGAAGACTTAGAGGGATCGAGTCATCTGCCCAAAATCCTGTAGACTTCTTCCACAGAAATCCAGGAACTAACAAAGAGTTAACCCTTTCCTAAAAGGAGTAGTGTTTAGGGGGTGTTTATTATAGTAAACTCTTGGAGTGCCTTAGGGAGACTAAGATGGAGAGCTGCAGTAAGGGTTTGGTTAGGAAATGAGCTGTAATGACCCTATTAGCACTAAGGCAATGCCTCTAAGGAGCATTGCTCCTTACAAATCTTGGGGTAGGATGTTTGACCTTGAAGCTGAAGTTACTTCCACATTTAAAAAAAAAAAGTGAGGATGGTGATTTGTTTGTTTGTTTAGCATGCAGGAAAGCTTTTGAAAAGTAAGAGTTTTTGAAGAGAAAGTAGAGGGGAAAAAGGCAAGACAGAGAGAGGAGGAGAGAGTGGGAGAATGTCAGTGTGAGGCAGCCAGGGGCTAGAGATACTCTCCAGAGAGATTTTGAAGTGTTGCCATAACAGAAACTCTCTTATTTTCTAGTCCTTTCACTCCTGAAATAGTTGAAAAACTCTCTTTAGCTCATAAGTATATTGTGGGGCCTCCCTGGTGGTGCAGTGGGTTGAGCGCTGCACTGTGAAGCATCCTTGACACAGCAGCGCGAGTTTGATCCCTGGCCGGGGAAGGGACCCACATGGCGCAGCAGACCTCTCCTGCCTCGCCCGCTGCTCCCCTCAGCAGTGTGTTTCAGTCAGTCTGCCTGTTCTGCTCCCCAGTCTGTCTCTGACGGATACTCTCACCTCCCACAACTTTGGCCTGTACCCCAAACCATATGCATAAACAAATAAATAAACAAACCTTAAATAAATAGATATTTTGTGCGTGAGAGAGATTCTTGAACTACTTGACAGAAACTGTGGCATATAACAATATAAAGTAAGAACCACACGCAGGCAAGCAGGGGCCAGGCAGGTCAGACACGGAGTGACAGAAGGAGCCACAAGCACGTGAGCCCTTAAGGATGTGCAGAAATCTTGGGGAGAGCTTTAGGGTTCTAAAGGCCACAAACATGATGGCTCAAGCCAAATTTACCTGGACCTCTACCAGATAAGGAGGGGTGTGGGGGCTGGAGGCTAACTGGCTTACAACCACAGGTAAGTACTGAGATAGGCATTTAGCAGAAATTTATTTCCCCCTCAGATCAAGTTTCCTTGTTTGTGTAAAGAACAGCAAATTTGTTCCCTGCTCCATTTCCTGTCTTTCTTGGGAATAAGACATAACAGACGCTCTTTTCTTTTGATTGATGCCCTGATTGACTAAGCACGTGAATCACTAATTCATGTGCTTCACCTTGATTTTATTTTTGTACCAGGGAAGATTTGCAGATTTCAAAGAACTTAAAGAATATAGCACAGATGCTTAAAGAAGCATTTGGGTTTATCCATCAGACCCTTGTGAGTTTGGTCAACATGGGTCAGTTCTCTGGTTTGCTCCCCATTTGTCTCCATAGATTGATGACTGGCAGCACTAGACATAAAGTGGAATTTTCCACTGGAAACATTTTTCTTCCTCAGACTGGGCTTAGGCATGAGATCACACACAGCTATTACCAGTACAGAAGTAATACAAGGTCCAGCCTTTCCTGTGGCCACTCCCAGTAGAAAAGGCCAGAGGCCTCCTCCTTCTCCTGTCCCATTTCAGCCTCTTCTTGACAGTGCTCCCCTCCAAGGAACCTTTCAGAAAGCCCTTGTGCCCAGAATAGTCAGTCTCTCTCCTCCAAGAGGCGCCTGGGTCCATAAGGGGGGCGACTGAGACATGGCTTTACACGCTACCAAGCACTGATACCATCCTTTAACAATGGTAAATTAGCCAAGGAAGTCCTTGCCATTACAGGGCAGGCTCCTGGCCAAGTGAGTGACAGTTGGGAGTTAAACCCAGATTTGTGGTTAGGACTTTTCATGCTGTTCCTTCCTGTTTATTATTAAGTCTGCTCCGTGGATGCCCCAAGTGTTGACCTACACCCTCTGCCACTGACCCGAGTACTTCCTGCCCCTCTTTGCCTGGTGCCCTGGGCTTGACCTCTGTGGACAGCATCGCCCACTGGCTGACTTCCCTGTGGCCTTGGTGGTTCTGGGCTCCTGACAGTGCTTGTAGCTGCAGCCCCAGCCCCTCCTCCAGGCTCCCTCTCCTTCAGGCTGATTCCTTGGTTCTTGCTCTTGTGCTTGAGGTGCCATCTGCTTCCCACTGTTGCTTTGGGGACCTCCCTTTCCCCAGGGCTGGTCCCTGCCCAGCTCCCCTGGATATACCCCTTCCTTAATTTTTCTTCACAACACCACTTTGAAGGGTCACTCTGCTCCTTTTGGGCCCCTATAGTATGTATTTAGTATGTGAATGGGATAAAACAGACCAGTTCTGGGGTACCATTGATTCCTTTGATGGCCCCAGGACACTGCTAAAAAAATCTAAGCGTCCCACAAGAGCAATTTGCAACCACTGACCTACGCATGTGCCAGGTGATAAGGACACTGCTCTGCTGTGCCAGCATGTCGGCCAGCTGTGGGGCAGCCCCTTCAGGACAGCCTGGAGGGACTTGGGACACCGGCCCCTCCCTCCCTCCTGCTCTCCCTCTTCCCATCATCTCACAAAGGGGCCAGCAGCCTCCACTTCCCTGAGCTCTGGAAACACATCCCACACATTTCCGGACAGCTGCTCCTCTAAGATAGGTCCAGTTTCCTTTCATCCTCGGGCTCTCCTGACCTGTGCAACGTGTGGGTGGGGCCCAGTCAAGGAGAGGAAGAGGTTTCTGGAGGTTGCCAGCTGGCCTTGACCTCACAGTAGCAGTTTCAGCCTCAGCGCCTCCTGCTGCAGCGGCCCCACCCGATTCACTCCCACGCCAGCCAGGCCGGGGGCTGACCCGCCCGATGCACCGTGAACTTGGCCTATGCCACCTCTCTCCCTCCCTGCAAGTGGTTTGGAAAGGCGCTCGCGGGCGGAAAGCACTGGTTCAGCTGCTGCACCTGTGCTTTTGCAGGAGGCAGGAGGCTCGGATGTGCTCACACATGCACACTCACAAACACACAAACGCGCCTCACTTCCTTGATAGTCAGCACTTGGGGGATGCCCACGCTGAAGGAGGAGACCCCACTGACCAGCCACTGTACGCCTCCCAGCCTTCTCCCAAGTTGCATTTCTCAGGAAAAGTCCCCATGCTTGCCCATCTGTCGCCAGTGAGTGACCCCTGGGAACCTGTCCCCACGAGCCTTATTTTAAATATTTTTTAAGTGCTTGGCTGGCTGTTCTTGTGTGTACTCGTTGGGCATTGGCTCGCTTACTATCCTGAGGCGCGTGGTAGAACCTGCAGGGTAGGCACGAGGAACCAAAGCTGCCCTGGCCCACCGGAGGCTTGCCATCAGCTCGAGGGCTAGGCCTAGAGCAGCCTGGTGCAGGAGCTATTGGGAGGGCGTTGCAGGTGTGTGTCTGCGTGTCTGTGCGCGTGAGCAGGAACTTCCTGAGGGAGGGGGCTGCCCGCCTCTCCACGAGTCCCTCCTCCCTCTGTGCCACTGTTCTCCCTTTTCCTTTCCCTCCTTTTCCTTGTGTGACAGTCTGTCCCCATGCTCCAGTCTCTCCCTGCCACAACAATCTTGTCTCCTCTGATTCTCTTCTCTCACCCCGCCCCCACATTCCCATGCATCATCCAATCCCTCTGAAATTCTCTGCAATCGCAAGCAAGGAAACAGCCATTCCCAAAAGACAAGGGCAGACCTAGGACGGAGGGCCAGAGTCATGTCAAACAGTTCCCAGGGGAAGGGAGAAGGCCACAGATGATAACAAAAATGCTGCTTGCTGCCATGACAACTGCAAGGTTTGGCGGCAACCAAATCAATTGAGGTTTATTTTCCCAGCACGGCCAGCCTCCCTAAGGACACAGCAACGAAGGAGGAGAAGTCTTGGGGTCTCCACCTGTCACCTACTGAAGAACTAGGGCGCTCAGTGGGGACTGGCTGACGTTGGTCCAATCTACCATCTGCGTCCTGCATCTAACCCTTCACCTGGGTAGCCCGTTTAGCTAAAGTCACGGGGAACCCACTGCAAGCCCAGGTGACGGTTCTCTGTCCCCAGCGGGGGTGAGGAACCCCTGCTTTGAGATACAGGCAGAGCCCCAACCGGCATCAGGGTGGCCACAGCACCGAGAGGGCCCAGAGCAGATCAAGTACCCAGACGATGTTGTGGATGGGGAGGTAGGAGGCGGAATGCCCACACAACTAAACAGGAAACAGCATTGTTATTAGGACTAAAGCTAAAAAAAAATAAATAAATAAAGTTTAAAAACAATGAGAAACTAATAATAATTAGCAGGGTCCCTGTTCCAGCTGCAGTCAAAATCACACAGCGAAAGATTTATCTGGCCTAGCTAAGAAAAGGCCATGGGGAATCATTCCCCACTTCTGTTCTGGGAAGTTTACGAGGGTGGACACAACGTTCTATAATGACTTCCTCAAGCTGTCTGGTGAGCTGAGCCAGAGCAGCTTCAGCAAGGCCATCGCGGAGGGCGAGGTGGCCACCGTCTTCACAGGGCTGCCCTCTCCCTGGGCTTTTGGCAGGCGCTGGTCCTCTGGAGGGCCCAGGGCCTCTGAACCCTAATTTATTCTGCTTTGTTATGACAAATGAGACTGAAGAGGAGAGAGAATTAGCATCCTCCTCCTTGGGCTACCTTCCTCCCCACCATCCCATGTGTTATGTAACTTTCAAGGGTCTCCGCCTTAAATGAAGTTGCCAAGTGTTGGAGGTCTCAATCTGTGTGAGATATTAAAGGAAGTATAAAGATGCTGCCTGGTGTGTATGACTGTCATAAGGAAACTCCTTTAAGAGCATCCATCTGTGCCAGGACATTTGGGAAGGGGGAAGGAGGTGGTTACAGGCAGAAACCGCTGTACATGCTATTAAACACACAAAGAGGTTCAGAGCGGTGGGCATTGGAGAACCCTACTTGTCCATTGGCTAAATGGAGCTCGATTTGTGTGTAGATCAAAGGAAAGCTACTTATCCCTACTGGATATTACCTTCTCACTCGCCAGCATTGTTCAGCAGGGAAAGGTGAAACAAAGGCTAAATTTATTCACAGACAGGAGCTTCAAAGTCAAAACATCAAGGAAACAGCTCAAAACTTCAAAAAACAGCTCTGACCTAAGTTCTGCAAAATTTCATATTTTCAAAAACCACAAGAAAAGAGTGAACTGTCCAAAGAGAGCAACTTCACTTTCATTTCTGTTTAAATGCTTCAAAGCCAAAAGTCCAAGGATTTTGACTCTTCCCCCACTGCTGTCAGGCGAGTTAGGAACCCCTCCTAATTTCCCCTCTTATTTTTCCATCTTGTAGTGAAAGTCTGCTTTCTAAAGCGATGAAAGTTGACATCATCCTTATCAACATGACAGTAGCCATAGAATGCTTGGCTTTTTGGTATTTGCACCCAAACATCTCACAGATTTACCACATTGTCACATGAATCTACAATCAAAACCAAAACCTAAACCAGAACAAATAAAAAAACTGACTTTAAACAAATGTCAGTGAAAAGCATTTTGGCCGGTACTTAAAAAGTTATACCTATCCATGTCATAGGTTCCAGCTACTTCATTCTTAGGTATTTACCCAAGAAAAGACAAAGCGCACATCCATACTAAGTCTTTTGCATGACTGTTTATAACAACTCTCAATTCAAATGTCCATTAAGAAAGTAAAAGAAAGAAAGAAAGGAGGGAAGGTTGGAAAGGAAGAAGGAAGGAAGGAAGAAGGGGAGAAAGGAGGGAGGGAGAGAGAAAGAAGGGAATAAACAAAATGGCTACATAAATGATTGCAAGCCACACAGTGGAACACCACTCAGCAATGAAAAAGGAGAATAAGTGATATAAATAACAACATTAATCAGAATAATTAAGCTGTGTGAAAGAAGCTGACAAAAAGGAATTACATATAAAACTTTACAAAAGGCAAACCCATCTACGGTGATTAAAAGTTTGCCTTGGGAGGAAAAATCCAGGAAACCAGAAAGAGGGATTGCAGGTTATGATGAGAAACTCTATGTGATGGATATGTTTACTCTCTTGAACGTGGTGATGACTTCATGTGTTCGAACATTTATCAAGACTTGCCCATCGTGAACTTTAAAATATGTGAGCTTTATTATGTCAATTATGCCTCAATAAAACTGTTTAAAAATAAAATAAAGTGCATGCCTTGATACAATAACAGACACTAAATTTATACCCTGGCCTTAAACAACTAGAAAACAGGAAAAAAAAGTGTGTAGACAACAAATTTCAAAATTGTAAAACAGTCAAGACAGGATTGTGATCCCTAACAGAAAGGAAACAAACAAATGAGTCCTATGGAGAGCCCAAATGAATCCTGATGGCCCCTCAGGGTTGAGAAGTCAGAGGGGCGAGCTCTGAGAGACCAAGGCAGCTCAAGTTGGCAGGGCTGAGCAGCAGTGAGGGAGTTCTACACACAGAGAAAACTCCAGAGATTATCAGATGAAATCTCAAGTCTCTGATCTCTTATCAGTGCCTACCTATAAAGAAATTCCTCAAGAAGGCCAAAGGACTACCTAAAAGGGGGAAGTAGAATAATTCTTGGAGTACTTACAGGAGTAGAAATAGTTGGTGTTCTCACCAGTTGAGTGGGCAGTGGGTTATTCATGGGTAGTGTCCTCAGAAGGGTGTTGCCTCAATATCAGCGTTACATTAATCCTAGACTAAAGATTATTCTTGACTCAGCATAATAAAATTTAAAAACAAGCTCTGAAAAGAACAGAAGATTCCCACATAACCGTGTCAGAGCAAAGTCCTATATTCTTTCAAGGAATAAAACAAAATCTAAATAAATAAACACTGTAAAATTTCCATTATCCATATTCTATAATTTTCCAGTAGAAAATTACCAGGCATGCAAACCAGCAGAAAATATGATTTGTAAGTAGGAGGAAAAGATTGAAAGAAACCAGAAGTGGCAGAGATGATGGAACTAGCAGACCAGGGTATTAAAATAGCTATTATAAATCTTACCAATAGATCTAAGCATGTTAAAGGAAGCATGAAATCAATTATGAGAGAAAGACAATTTAAAGAAAATCCAAATGGAGCTTCTGGAGATGGAAAATACAATATCTGAAAAACAAATATATTGTGAACAAAAATCATCTTCTTGTTAATAGTGAAACTCACTTTCAGGCTATCATGTGATAATAAAATTATTATTTCCTTGGAGAAGCCTCCCTGGCTGGAACAAATTCAATGCTTTAGTCTCCTATGTGGCAAGAGAGCTGTAATGTCTTCCTTATTTGTGGGACCACACAATGTATGCCTGTCTTCCCCTAGATGCTACTAGATCTATGAAAACAGGAAGACATTTTTTCTCACCTGTGTGCCAGTGCCCAGAACATTGCCAGAAGATCATAGCATTTGATTGAATAAATGAACTCCCATAATCAACTCTGCAATGAATTCATTCAGCAGCTCTTGCTGAAGCATCAACTCTGACTTCCTTCATCAGCATCCTGATGCTAGTTGATCATAGGCTACCATTTTCTCATGGTCTCATAAAACGCGCTTTCTGCAGGCATTCTTGAGTCCCAAATTAAGTGTGAATGGACAATGCACTGAGTACCTGGAGCAAATTGCTTAATGTCACTGACCTTTGCGATTCTCTGCTACTAAATGAGGATGTTGAAGTCAATGATATCTAAGAACTCTGCCAACTCTGATATCCAGGCTTCTACTCTAGTTCATTCTCCAAAAATGCTTCTCCTCCCAGGATCCACACCTTCTAGTATCCAATGATCTCCCTTCACTGGATCTAGGGTTTCTGTGTAACCAGTGAAGCAAGAAGGATACAAAGTTGTGTGACTTGTGAAGCTAAGTCATAAAGGGTGCTGTGGCTTCTGTTTTGGTGTCTTGCTTTGCTTGTGCTAGGGGTTGCCAGCGACCATGGTATGAGATCACTCAAGTAGCCCCGAGGAGAGGTCCTCACGGAGATTAATTAGACTTCCTGCCAACAGCCTCCTGTGTGAGCCATCTTGGAGTTGGGTCCTGCAGCTCCAGAATGACCTTTAGTTGACTTTAGCCCACCCAATGTCTGAACTTAACATTGGGAGAAACCCAGGCCAGATCTGTCCACCCAAGCTGCTGGCAGATTCCTGTCACAGAACTGTGAGAGGTAACAGTTTACTGTTGTTTTAAACTTAATTTTAGAGTAATTTGTTATGCAGTAATAGATAACTAAAGCTGCCCCTCTTTCACTCTTTAATTAGTTCTGCTATGAAGGAAACACTAAATCATGCTCTAAGTAAATACCTGTAACAGAAATCTTTCTTAACTTAGGGACTAAGTTGGGTGCCTGGAATCTAGACCAAAACTCACAAAAGTTATAGAACCCCTCTTCTCTGTAGTCCCTGGAGAGCTGATGCCCTCCCATCTTCCCCACTTTCCTTCTGTACCTCACTGTCAATTTTTTACTCTAGTTTCAACAATTCTACTTCCATTCTGCTTCTGATTTTTGAGGTGACCTTTGAACAGATTTTCTGAATGAGACTTCCAAGGTCTATAATCAGTTTTGAATATATTCACAGCACCTGTGGGCACATAGCAGGTGTCAAACAAATATTATTTATTGTTTCAGAAATCTGAACCTGAGCAAGGACTAAGGTTCTAATAGTTTGGTTAGAAGGTGTAAGCCAGGAGCATTGGAGGGGAGGACAATAAAGGAGGTGAGATAAGAGAAACCAGGCGATGCAGGGGCACACAGGGCTGGGATGGCCTCTGTTTGACCCAGAGCAGTGAGGGAACACCAGCCTCACTAGCAAGGAGCTTAACTGGACAGCCTGAAAGAAGGAATCACATCCAGTGACAGAGGAGAAAGGAAGGAGTTTGCCTCTCAGCCTCACCTTCTATCTCCTGGTCAATATTCACTCCAGGGGGAGTTAGCTCAGATGTATGATCCAGGCCCTATGGTAGCCCCAGAAGTCAGATTCCATCCACTCTGCAGGTGAAGAAGTTCATCCATGTCCAAAGTCAAAAGCACTTGGAGCATGTGGGGCACCAGCCCAGAGGGAGAACAAGGTCCCTGAAGTGCTGAAGAAGACACACAAGACACGTGTCCCTTTTTAGCTACCTTCTTGGTCTCTTTCCTAGTTCCTCAGATATTCTCTTGCCAGTATCGCCATAGGAAGGCCTAGTGTCTTGTTTACACTACAGCCGTGTAGTGTGTGTGTGGGGAGCTACAGTAAAGCTGCATATTAATCTGAGCTGACCCTGCAGGCTTCAAACAGATGAACACCCTCAAACACTGCCATGTAAAATGCAAGATTTCCTCCCTTCAGCTGGCTAAAAGGGAGATCTTAAATTGCTGGGGTGTCTCTGAAACAGCGTATTCACCCACCAGCTTAAAAATGCAATTTAATTGAGTAAAAGTAGAGCTTTTGAGCAGCCAATGAGCTGTTTTACATAAAATAAAAGGTCTGGAATTTTTTTTCTCATTTGTTTGTTTTTGTTAGAAAGACAGATTTTTCTTCTAGAGACCTCCAAAGTCCTCTTCGAAGCAACCTTATGAAAGTAACCGTGAGCAGTAGATGGAGGCCCCTTAGTGCCTCAGAATTCCAGGGTGCCAGGAGGATCACTCTCATCCTCATTAATGGTGGGAATGGGCGGATGGCTGAACGCAGTAGCTGTTTAGTTTTGTGCATGTCTAAGAGGCATTGCCCAGGCATCCAATACCCGTAAATGCCCCCTTGCAATGGGAAGTCAAGGAAAAGCATCATGTGGTTTTCCACTGTCTCGAATCAGCCTCTCCAACATGCCTTCTCCCCGTCCCTGACTCCAACCGCCACCCTTCTGGCTTGTTACCAGCGCCATGCTGTCTCTTTGCATTAAAGTGACAAGAAGCAGCACAGAGCTGACAACAGGAGGCTAGAGCCGTAATTTGCACTGACATTCGCTGGCGTTATCCACTTATCGCCTGGTAAGCCAAACAGGAGATCTGTCTGATCCCAAGAAGAGAAATGACAATGCCGCTCCGCTCCTGTCATCCGAAACAAGGTGCCAGGCTGGTCCTCAGGCTGAAGTCCTGGGCGGCAGGGCCCACCTGCTTGGTGTGAGGCGTTAGCATTGCTTTTTCTTTCCTCTAGCTGGGAAGGGGCTGTGGTTGGGAGGTGGGTGGATATGGTGCTATTCTCTCAGCTGGGGAGGGTACTATTCAGGTCGCCAAGGGCCTCCCAGGGCTCCCTGGGGGAATGCAGTGCCCCTGGGAAGTCAGACCTCAGCTGAAAATACCTCAGCAGCCCTCCCTCTGCCTCTCCTACCTCTCTCTTTAGACTCTCCTTTAAGAGAAGCCAGACTCCATGACAGGCTTGTGAGGCGTCAGCTGGTGGGTGGAGCCTGCTGCAAAATTTGAGGCCCAGTACTTACTAAAAATGTGGGACCTCTTGTTCAAAAAAGCAGCATAAGGGTTTCCCTTTCTGCCGTGGTCTCTCTGACTTTTCATAATGTGTTTTATTTGCTATGTGATGCTATAAAAATAAAGAGAACTATTAATTATCAACAAGAATCTTACCATTCATCTTTATACTAGGCAGGGTAGTTTTAAATACACATATAAGAGTACTTAACTCAGAATCACCAAAATGACAGAATTTAGATATCCTAGATAATTATCATGGATAATTCCTATCCATGTCCTTTCCACCAGCGCTGTTCCTCATCGTCCTGGTCTGGAGGGAAGGACTGAGAGGAAATGAAACAGTAGTTGTCCTGTCTTTCCCTTGCCTTCTTTGTCATCATTTTCAGTGATCAGTTAATACAGGGAAGTCACATAAGACTCTAATAGGGTCCTTCACCTTTCTTAGAATGCCTTGCTCTCCTCTGCACTCAAGGCAAGTCATGGTTGACCAGAAAGATCGCCCCTCTTGGCTGTCGGTGGTACAGCCTCCACTTGCCCACGAACAGGTACTGTCCAGTCACACAGGTGCTCGCCTTGGGTCTCCCACATTGTGGGTCCACAGATTTCATGCTGCATGGAAAGGGGCAGCGGAGAGTAGCAGATGTGAGCATCGCTCACTTGCATTCTCCATTATCTCATTGGTTTTGCTTATAAGACACAAGTTCAAAGACAAAATTATCAAGAATTTCAAGATGATAACAACCAAGCATTGAATTCAGCGTGGGGTCCTGGAGTGGGGGAACAGAAGGGCTAACACAGAGAGTAACTACAACGAGCAGGCATGATTCAAATGCTTTCTATGCATCAACTCCTCGAATCCTCTTGACCATCCCGTTAGATACATTATTGCATCTTTTTCAGATATAAAACTTGAGGCACTGGGCGGTCCATGACATGTGTAGGGCCACAGAGCATGGCGCTGGCAGAACCGAGGTGCAGACCTAAGGGGTCTGATCCTGGGGTCCAGGCCCCAAATCAGCAGGGACACTGCTTCTCACAATAAATCGACGAATGACATGGCTGGGAGGGCGGGGAATCACTCATTTCTTTTTCTTATGGTGTCTGTTTCCAAGTCTATATATCAGGGTTCGGGCATCTTTGGTTTTTTTTTTGTTTGTTTTCTGTTTGAGTGCTCTTTGTGTTCCTTTTTTAAAACGAATGAATGAATTATTATATATTGTTCTTTTTTGTACAGTGCATGCTTTCGCAGGTGCAGGCCCTGTAAAATTCCCACCACCAGTTCACCCGTGGACCATCACATAGTCTCTTGTGCTCTTCTCCCCCCTGTTTTGATCCCTCTCGCTCCTCCTCTTCCCTTGTAGAATGGCTCTGACTTATAGTGGCCTGTTCATTTTGGTTTTATATTTATTATTATTTCCTATAAGTGAAACCATCCGATGTTTTTCTTTTTCCTTCTGGCTTACTTCAAAGTTAACTGTTCAAGCCCAGGTCAATCGGCTTAGAAACATTTTAAAGATTGGCAGGGGGGGGGGGGGCGGACGTGAGGCCATGGGGCCTGCTGGGGTCCAAATAAGTATGGGGAGGAGCCCTGGGGTTCTGAGGAAGCCTTTCCTCCCAGCTGCTGGTATCCTCCAGAGCGGGGGCGTTTTGTGCAGGAACCGAGCCAGGGAAGCCCTGGCTTGGTTTCTCTTGTCCTTTAGTAAAATGACACGTGCACATGGCACAGCACGCAGCTCTGCCTCCAGGCCACATTCTTAGATACTGTGGTCCTTCCCCACCCCCGATCTTGACTTTTCCAAAGCTCAAAAACAATCTTACCTGCTGGCTGCCCAGGGAGGTGTGGCCCAGCAGGCTTGTAGGATCAAAAGAAAAACCCTTTGCACCATCCTGCCTGTGTCAGGAGAGGGAAGGAGGACCAGGAGGGCAGGGGATGACAACTCCCCATTGGTGTTTGTGTGGGCAGGAGAATGGATAGTGGGCAGAGGCTCGTGGAAGGGAATGAGGGCTCAGGGAGGGCAGAGAAGGCAAGCAGATCAGATCAGCACTTTGCACAAGGTCCCCAGAAGACAGAGGGCTCAACATGATACCCAGTGGTTTGCCATCAGCTCTAAATGGCTTCTCAGTAACCAGATGATCTCAGCCTACCTAGAGGTAATTAGTAGCCAGATACTTTTGCTCTAAAGCAGTGTGTGCTCTTCAATGAGCCATCCAAGCAAGGCTTCTTCGAATAGAAGCTGTGTCTTCTCTCTGTTAGCATGAAGGTGACAGGCAGAAACCCCCAGGCCCACCAACCATGTAGATTTCCGTATCACTGTGCATTAATACAGAGTTGGGATTTTTTTCCATAAATATTCCTGCAGACACAAACTGAAATGTCCCGTCATTTAGGAATTAAAAACAGAACATAAAACATAACTGGACATAGACTAGTACAGCTTGGATGCCCGGATTGAAGAAAGCACAGCAGTGTAGGGAAGCCTTAAAGCAATCGTTACCACAGTTCTGACAGCAGGAGCCTCTCTCTGCAATGGTTTTTCATTTTCCCAGAATGCAGAAGACTTTCTCTGCATTTTTTTTTCTACCTTCCATTGTGCTGTGCCTTCAGGGGAATCTTCGAGACCAGCAGCAGCTGGGAGCAGAATTCTCTTTGCTCTCTTGTTTCCTTTTTTGGGTTGATGCTCTGTATCTCTCTGGACATGTTGTTTGGAAACCAACAGGCATGTATTTGATGCATGACACAAATGTCATATGGTGTTGTTAATGTCACACCATTGAAAAAAGAAGACAAAGACAGGCACCCAGCAGATGGATTGGTTTTACATTTCGCATCACACACACTTGATTCCTGACAGCTCCGAGCAGAGAGCAGCCACTTGGCCAGTGGAAAAAAGGCAAGTTTTCGTGTCATCCCAAGCAAGAGTTCCCAAATGGCTATTTTGAGGATCTTTATCCACTTCTCAGGAAATTTTCTCCTTCAAGTTTCTCTTTTTCCTGCTCAAAAACGCTGACAGTTTCAGGACTTTGGGACAATAATCGTTGTCCTCTCTCAACATAAAGGGTAGGATCCTGCCACAAAGTAGGCCTTGTGGCCCAAAAAGTGTTGGGCAGAAATGCCGTCTGCTACAGGACAGCAGAAAATAACTCACTCTCTGGTTAATAACTCACTCCCTGGTTGTCACATTTGGTCAGTTTGAGTGAGCAAAGGGGGCTTGTGGGTGAAAGAGCAAGTGAAGCCAAACAAATGTGGTCTCCTGGTTGTCTTTTTATAGGGGGACAAAAGGGACCCCAAATGGCAGTGAATGCTGGACCTGGAAAGGATGTATTTTCTTCTTTTATTTATAGTTTTCTGTTAATAACATTTTTAAGTTATCAGTGAAATTTCTTACACTGTCATGATGCAGTTTATGTTTATAGAAGATGGAGAACCTGCTTTGGTCCTAGCTGATTTTCTTTGGGTTTTGGCACAGGAGAGCTGGGGTGCAAAATACCAAATAGTTAGGGGATGAGCCCCTGTTCTGAATTCCTCTCTGCTAGCCACCAATCAGGTAAGAAGCATCACTTGGCCGTGAGGCCACTGCAGACCACTCCTTTAAGTTGTTGTGGGTTACCATGGAAACAAGGATGTCTGAATGTTAAGAGTAATTTGGTCCTTCATGAAAATGGTCTCTCTCTTAAGGAAAGTTAACATGGAAACCATTCTAGTCACCCCTATTTGCTGCCCCCATTTTCTTCCCGCCCTACTTTCTTCTGCTTGCCTCGAGGTCTTAATTTTCATGATCTATGAGGTGTCAGCCAGAAGGTCTTGTGCTCTGCCGTGAAGCACTATAAAAAGGCAGATGTATGACTGTGTCATCCGCAAATACCCTAGAAAGTTAAGTGTTAAACCAATGTTAATAATAAATGTTTTCCTCTGAAGTAGGTTATAACAGTAGCACCAAAGCCCTTTAAAATGTAACAAACTGATAGAGCCTCAGGGGGTTCGGGGCACATCACCCTGTCATTGTTCTTAGATTCAGGGAACTGAACCTGTCTCCCAACCTGTCTGCCCAAACCCTTAGCGTGGAAAGGAAGATGGTCCCTCCCACGCCTGAATGTGATCGCCACGGACCAGAAGCCTGGGGATCAGAAAGCCCTCTCTATACCAACCATGGACCCATCACACTGACTCACTTTCCCTCCTCCCCCACCCCCACTATCTTCCCCGGGCAGCCCTCTTGATCTAAATGGGGAGGCAAAGAAACTCTCTTCCTAGGTCCTGCCTGACCTCCCATCATAGGGTCGGAACTTGGTCTCTCAGAAAATGCTGGTCTCAGCTCTGGCTCCTGCAGAGTTTTGTCTGAAGAGAGGCCCCCAGTAAGAAGGGCCACCCATTTGTGTGCACACGAATTTGAAGCTTAATTTGCAGTGGTTCACACAATTCCAAGCTGAAATACCATATTCTGGCCCTACTGGCGCTGCAGTCCTGTTTCCCATATTTTATTGTTTGTCATCCAGTAGTAACAAGTAGCTCTTGTTGCTATTGTTGCTTTCTTTTAGAAGGTCCTTCCTGGTGCAGGAAAAAGAATCAGCCTCTTAGGGCATAGGAGCCATGGCCAAGAAGGAAATGTTCCAGTTTCAAGCTAGGTTCCTTAGAAGCAGACCCCAAGAGAAGATTCTAGAGAAAGGGACTCATTAGGAAGGGTTCTTGGTATTCTAAGTGTTTCTTAGTGTAGGGAGGCAGGACCGAGGAGGGAAGGAGGACAAACTAGGGTCTGTTGTCAAGCCAAGTGCCTCAGAGGTGATGCTGGCACAGTCCCTCCAGACAGGTATAGGTCTCACTTGTGGTCCTCATCAGGGATGAGGGAGTTGGGACTCACTGGTGAAGGGCTGCAGGGCCGGGACATACAGGGCATGCAGCCTAAGCTGTTCCAGAAGCCTGTGGCTTGTTCTCTGACAAGGAGATGCAGACACTGCTACATCGGAAATCCCAGGAGAGTCCCTATTTCAGCAATCTGAATGTTGACTCCATGGACAGCAACTTCTGCAGAACCCACTCACAAGAAAATAAAGCCAAGGAAGGAAAAACAAAGTTCATTTTTAGCTCACTTATTTGTTCACTTATTCATTCAGCAAGTATTTTTTTTGAGCAGTTGCTATGCTTCAGTCATTGTGCTAAATGTGGAGGATTTTTTCCAAAGGTTGCACTGACCTTGAGAGGCTAACAGTGCAATGAGGTGGGGCGGGATGGTAAACATGTGCCCAGTTGCGCATCACCTGGCTTACGTTTGGACCAAATTTTTGTACTCTTTTCCAGCTCTGTCCCATGAAAGGCTAAGTCTTCTACCTCGAAGAAGCGCTCTATACAATTACATAATCCAGGGTGACAGGCTGTGCTGTTTCATGTTAATACAGCACCTAGTGATCGCTGGATGAAAGGCACGACATGAGTGAGGGTATTATTAGTAATAAAAGTGGTGTTCAGTAACAGCAACATAAATAAGCTGACACAGGAGTTTTGCTTTGCATTTAGGAAAGTGTTCTGGGTCTCCTAGGCCCTTTATCTAAGAATCAAATGCTCCCAACAGCTATAAAACATTCTTGCCCTGGTTTGTCTTAGGGCCTGAGCGTTTTCTGGCATCCACACTTTGGTAAATGCCTGCTGATTCCAAGGAGTGTGGCTGCACAGGCAGCATTTCAAAAGCAACCCGGGCAGATGGGTTATTTAAGGTCACATGCATCTATTGCCCAGGACCTGCAGGCCAGGATGGAGTGAGTGGAGCCTGATAGCAGAGCATTTCTCAAGCCTAGGGTAAAACAGGTTAGGAAAAGTACACGCTCTCTTCCTGTCCCTCCATTCTTTTTTTTTTTTTTTTTTTTAAAGATTTATTTATTTATGCACACAAGCA
>JAGFMF010011466.1:8172365-8294097 GCA_019455555.1 Galemys pyrenaicus
CTCCCTGGCCGGCAGCAGGGATCGAACTCGTGCTGCAGTGACTGCGGTTTGCTTCATAGTGCGTTGCTTAACCCACTGCGCCACCAGGGAGGCCCCTGTCCCTCCATTCTTAAGGCCAAAGATCAGAACAGGCGCCCAAGTTATAGTTGACAGATCAAATATAGAGCATACAGTTGATTTTGAGCTTCAGATAGACAATGGGTGGTGTTTTTTTTTTGGTATAAGTATACCTCAAATATCTCATGGGGTATACTTATACTAAAACATTATTTGTTGCTTATCGTAAATGTAAATGAAACTTATTCTTTTATTGTACTTTTATTAGCCAGAGTTATCTGGTAACCCTACCCCAAGGGCTTTACTAGAAGTATTTTACTCCTTCAATTTCCAGCCCAGAACAGAACTAGAAGGCCAAGCAACTCCATTTCAGGCCAAAACATGGGAGGTGTGGATCTCTTCAATAGAGCCTGAAGTCAACTAAAATCACTTTTAAATTAAGATCCTTAGCTGTTCTTAGACCTAGGAGTATGGAGCCAAAACTGCTCTTCAATTCACACTTGAGTTCTTTCGTGCCAGGAGGAAAGCCCAGCCCTCTTTTGGAAAGCAGGAGGCAAATGTTTGTGACAGGGAAAACGGAAGCCAAGGCGTAAGCAAGGTAAGGTCCCTTTGCAGGGCCTCTGAGTCCAGATTTCCTTTCTTGACTATAATTCCTTAGATTTTTCAGTGTGCAATGGGCTTGCCTTAAGCTTAAAAGAGGTTAAATGATGCTTTATTTTTTTAACTACAAGAATGAAAAGTTCATCTAACTAAAATTAAATGCTACATGCAAATTTTAATGCCACAGAGGAGGATAATCATCTCCAAACCTCAACTTTGCTCAGCATCATCCTCCTGGCATCCCACTTTCCCAGCAGCTACTTCCCTTGAACTGTGGCATAGCCTGGGGCTGGGCACCATAAATGTTTTCCAGCCTTTTGGCAGGTGAGGCAGGTGAGGTCAATGCAGGTGGAGGGGTCAGAGGTCAGTCTAGAGTGACAGGAGCGGTAACAGAGCCTCATTTGTGGCCCCAGCTCTTCCCATCTGAATAATAAGCTGTTAGGAAGTAAACGTGGAGCCTGATTCTGGATTTTGGAGTCGAGGTCTGAGTTATGTCATTTAAGGATCCCAGACCTTGCCTTCTACAGAGGTTGTACGTTCATTCTGTAAATTTTCATCAAACATGCATAATGTTCTGGGCACATTCCAGGTGCCAGGGACACAGCTGGGAAAGGCAGACAAGGTTCCAGTGGTCGTGGGCCTTGCATCCTGGATGTGATGTCAGATGGTATGAAGGGTTCTGAATGCTGGAGAAGGAGTAGGTGGGGAGGCAATATGGCGAAAAGGAACCTCTTTCTGGAGAAGGCATCCCTGTCCTCCAGTCGCATGCCCATCCATGGCCCCAGCTTTGCAGGTGAAGAGACTGCAGAGCCCCAGATGGGAACAAGCTTGGTGTCAGAGGGACCGCAGGAAAGCCAGCCAGACAGGTGGAGCTGGCAAGCCGGACAGCAGGACAATGAGGTAGGAGCATCAGGCCAGGCTCAGGCCATGAGAGTTCGGATCTTACTTGAATTGTGATACAGCGAAATTGCTGGAAAGCAAATCTTAGCCCATCACCTTTTCCTATAAAGATCAAGAAAGAAGAGGTGAGGGCTTAAGTACAGACTGGGCGGGGCTGGGAATACACAGAGACCTTCACAGATGACAGCCAGGTGTCTCTTTGGAGAATGTTGGCTTCTGGAAGGGGGCGGATGAGACACCTGGCTGCTGCCTCATTAGAAAAGTTGGCTCTTGAGTTTGGGATTTTCCCAGAATGTAAAATCCTCTGGAACTTTGTGTGCTTCTTCAACAAACTAGTAGATACACTGGCAAGGTTACAATCCTTGTGATTTGGGGGCCCTGATGGCCTTTAACAGGCCAAGATGGCTCGGTCTGCCTGTGCAGACTGCCAGAGAGAGACTGCCTGAGTCTGATGTCGGGATGAACCGAGCTGGCCCTGGCACAGTGACCAAGTGCTTTCACGCCCAGTTCCTCGGACGTGGGAGAGGGTCAGTCTGGCACCTTGTCCAGGGGCCCGTTTAAAACATTTAGACCAGCGGGCCTCCAAGTGTGGGCTCCAGACCAGCAGCAGCAGCAGCAGCAGCAGCAGCAGCAGCAGCAGCAGCAGCAGCAGCAGCAGCAGCAGCAGCAGCAGGTAAAACTTATTAAAAATGTTGACTCAGAAACTCCAGGAGTCAAGCTCTGCTTTCTGTTTTAACAAGTTCTCCAACTGAGTCTCAGTGAAGTTTGAGAACTACTGGTTTAGAAGAAAGCTGGGTAGGTAATTAAAAAACAAGGCTCCCCTTGCTGAGACTTGGTTCTCAATGTAGAGTCAAATCAAAGCAACAGCAGAAACCTTCAGGGCACAGACAAGGATGTATGAAGTAGTCTCTGCCCCAAACCCAACCAACTACAGAGTCCAATATTTGTGTTGTAACTTTTCTATCCAACAAGCCTCCATGATGAGACATATTAATAAAGAATGAACTCTGACCATTTCTCCCAGCCCTGGCCCTAGACTATTCTTAGTACATTCCCGATACTCCTGGGGAATTCATTCATCCCCATACTCTCAGCTGCTAAAGGTATGAAGATAAGAAGATCCTATCTCCACCCTGGAGGGGAGTGTGCCTTGAGAATGAATAATTACAGCCCAAGAAAATAAGTACTATAAGAGAGCTCTGGGCTGGGGTGGAGCTCCCTGCATAGGGAGGAGGGAAGAAAGAGGAGGGAGCAAAAACCAGGGAAGAGGGAGGAAGAGGAGAGAGCAAGAGGGAGGAGAAACCAGAGAGGAGGAATAAGGGAGGAGGGATGATGTTTCAGCCAGGTCTGGAAACAAGAGTAAAGCAGGGGTTAGTTAGTCCAGTTCAGCCAGTCTAGTGGCTGAGTCAACTCATGACACAGTCAACAGGGAACCTTCCTTCTCTCTGAGAACACAACTGTCTAGTTCTGCTAGAACCAAGGCTGAAAGTGTGCTTGGGGTGCAGAGGGAGACTGGAGGAGTGAGAGAGTCACTGGCAGCCCAGCCCCCAAATGGCTGACTGGAGACTGAGTTTCCAGCATCTTTTGCGGATTAGGATTCTCAGGTTGGTTGGCGAGCGCCAGAGCCCAGCAGCTACTTCTCACCGCCATCACCCCAGCAGATACTCCAGACCTCACTTCCGAACCAGAATCCCAGCCATCTGATTTTGGATTGAACAAGGAAGTATTTGAAGTAAATTCCTATCCACATAGTCAATACTTCAGCACTTCTAATCCTGTGGATCAGGCTTGGCGATCCTGTCATACCCACAGGGGATCCATTCATTCAAAACCATTTATTAAGCCAGGCCCTGACCCAAGCCCCCCCAGAGCCATTCTGTTACTGATGCTTAATAAGTTTGCAGAAATTGTTAACCTCACTTGTAATAAAAAATTTGATAATGCACTACTATTTTTTCATCTATCGATTTAGCAATGCTTTGTCTTAAAATGCTCAGCAGCCGGGAGGAGGCTGTGAGGTGGGCATCTGGAACACCAGCTTTAGAAACAGAATTCGCTACATCCTTTTTAAAAAGTGATTGGACAAAAACGATTTCAATGTTCAAACTCAATTAACCCAGCAAGTTCACCTGAAAGTTTCTTTGTAGGAAATATCAGGAGTTTAGACAAATATTTATACTAGTTGTCAGTTATGACATCCATTCCATGTGTCACGCAAATACACAAATTATGTCTTATACCAACAAAAATGTCACCAACACATTGTATTTAATAGCAAAAAATTAGAAACAATATACGTGTACAATAATAGAGATGGTTTAGACAAGCTCATAAAGTATAATCATGTGCATTAAAAACTACATGTCTTTAAAGACTGTTTTTTAAAGATTTATTTATTTATGTATACAAGAGCTGGGGTACAGGCCAGAATCGCAGGAGGTGAGAGGATTCACCAGACAGAGCGGGGAGCAGAACAAGCAGTTTAACTGAAATACACAGTTGAGCCGAGCAGTGAAGGCAGGAGAGGTCTGTTGCGCCATGTGGGTCCCCTCCCTGGCTGGGAATCAAACTCATGCTGCTGTGCTGTGGATGCGTCACAGGGCGGCGCTCAACTCACTGCGCCACCAGGGAAGCCCCTTTAAAGACACTTAATGTCATGAGACACACTCTTACATACCACATGAGTCTAACATAAAATACACATGCATCATAACACTACCGAGTATTATGGGAACTTTTATTTTTTCTCCATTTTCCTATTTTTTTTATCATTGTTCTGTATCTTTTATAATGCAAAGGTTATAAATAGTAGGATACACAGGCACGTGTGCACATACACGCTCACACACACGCGACTTCCTCTGGGTAGAAGGGACTCCTTAACTCCTTCTTCCTCCAGACAACTGCCTCTGGTCAAGTCCTGGTGAGTCACCCACCTTGTTTGAGTCTTTTATTTTCTCTGTGCAAAATGGACATGATCATCTTGCCCTTCCACCTCATAAGCAGTGAGATGTCACAGCTACCTCCTGCTTATAAAATCCCAGATGAACTCTAATTACCATTATTATTAATACACTAAAGTTTTCTGGGGGAGGTGAGTCACATACTGTGACATCACTTGTGAGGCTCCCATAAGGAAGGAGTGGTCCTCTGGGAGAGAATTTCAAACGAAGGCTCCTCTTCCCAGAATCCTCCCTCCTGTGCAGGTTTCCAAGAGGGAGTGGAAGCAAAGTCGCACATCCGGCTGGTGCTGGGTACCAACCACGTGAGCCTCAGCAGCACACCACCGAGCGTCTGTGCACTGCAGTTCCACCACCATGCAGTGTGGCTGATCGTGGCCAGGATCGGCTGGGCTGGGCTGCAGGCTGCTGTTCTTGCTTCTCATCCTCCCGGGGCCAGCAAGCCAGCTGGGGCATGTTCTTCTCATGGCAATGGCAAGGCCCGAGAGGACACGCCCGATCACACAAGGACATTTCAGCCGCGGGCTGCATCACCACGGCTCGTCTCCTCAGGCCAAGCCCAAAGTGGAGGGGTGGGGAAGTGCTCCTTTGCCAAGATGGTGGGCGGCCCTGCCCAGTCACGTGGCAAAGGGTGGGATGTAGCAAAAGGTGCAGAACGGAGGCCAGTCTTTCAGCCTAGCATGAGGAGGGTCAGGAAGGAAGCACAGCCATGAAGTGCCGACCCATCCCACTATCCAGACGGATCGGGGAGCAGGGAGAGAAGTCAGACTGTGGCCTGTGGGAGGCAGCTGAGCAATGCCGTCTATGTCACACAAATAGTTGCTGGGGCTTGTGCTTGGATCTAGGGAGGTTTTGAGCTGGGACCCAATACAGCTGAGAACAAAGGCAGGATTCTCTTTCCTCTGGTTGTTTTCCTAGTAAACTTTATTTTCAAACCTGCAGTCGGTAGTCATATTTTAAATGCACTTCAATTTGCAGCTTTCCTGCTTCTTGTGTTGCCATGGTTTTGAAAGGTTATGTGTATTTTTATCATCTCAAGACCACACCTCAAGCACTTTTCTCATGCGTAAACATCTTTATGATCACAGTCCTCCCTCCTATGTGTCTCCAGCCTCGACTTTAAGGATCCTTCTGATGGAAGGCTTCTTTTCACCTGGGATGGTGGGACCACCTGCTAGGACAGCACCTGAGGGAGGCAGGGAGTGGAGGAGCTTCGGCAGGTGTTCACACGCAGGGCTAACTGAGGAGATGCCTCCACAGAGACAGCAGAGACAAGAGTGAAGGGACAGAGCCAAGGTCAGGAGCTGGGAGGGCCGGCCACGCATGAGATGTGGATTATGGCTCTGGGTTAAGTGGGAAGCAACAAAGGCATGAGGAAGTGTTGGCTGCTGCAGGAGATTAGTGGATCCGAATGACAAATGAGTGGGTAGGGCACTGCCCTAGAGGGTCAAGTCCCAGACAGTATTCCCTGCCCACTTTTTTGAGTCATGGCTCAAATCTTAACAGAGACGAGCAGGGCGAGGCTGGGGACTGACAGAGCAAGCTGTGGCCTGGAAATATGGAGACTTCATGGCCTAAGCCAGCCAGAGAGCCTGGGTTAAAATGATTCGTTTCATTGGAACCATTTGACCTGGCACAACCACAAAACAGGAGTCTCCTTTTCTTGTGCAATGAAACAAAAATGTAAGAAAACAATACCTGGAGAGTGGCAGCACCACCAGACTTTCCTCTTAGAGCTGCAGCTGCCTTGCGGGAATTTGCTGTACCTGTTAAAAGTCAAGAGTTGAGTCCCAGTCTAACGGTGAGAGAAATGATCAGACACATCCCAAAACACCGGACTAGCACTCCTCAAAACCAGCAAGGTCATCAAGAACAAGGAAAGATGGAGAAACTGCCGCAGCCAAGAGGAGCCCCAGGAGACAGGAGAACAGGAGAACTAATGTGGGATCCCGGAAGAGAAAATGACATTAGGTAAAAAGTAAAGCAATACAAATAATAGTATTATAAAGTAATGTTATTCCTTTGCTCAGTAATAATATGTCACAATCAGATCATTCATTGTAACAAACATACCATTTTAGTGGAAGGTTTCTGGAGGAGAGCAATCTGGGCATGGCATGTATATTGCTATAAATCTAAAATCATTCTTAAAACTAAAGTCTGTTCTTAAAAAATATCAAGTCAAGGGTCAAGGCACAGACTTAGAAGCCAAGTTACCTGGGCCCCGATCCTGTTCCTCCTCACGGTAGACCAGCCACGTAACCCTCCATGCCTGGTTTCCTTGCTATATAATGGGGATAATCACACTACTTCTGTAGGTCATGGGGACTCGATGAGTTTAAATTTGTCAAACTCTGCAAGAGTGCCTGGCACTTAATAAAGCCTGCAAGTACTAATTTAATAAATAAAACTAAAAGTGTTTTATGTTCTGTGAAACAGAAAGAAGAGTACATTAGTTCAGTCTTTGCTTTTCTTTAAAAAAAAAAAAAATGAGCCTGGCCAGGACTCAGTTGGGTTTCACTGTCCCACAAGACCCTGCCCCTTCCCTCCAGCTTGACCTGAGTTTGGCTTGTCCTGCTTTTCTTCCCGATGGTCCCATTCTCTCTAAGGCCCAGGTGGGATGGCCCTGCCAGGACAGGGGACAGGCTACACAATTACATTTTGCTTGTCCAATCCCTTCCTTCTTCCCTGCGAGTGTCACACTGAATCTGGGATCCATCAATACCCCTCAGATCCCTCCAATCCCAACAGCCCCCTCCAGACACATGGTGCAGGCTTCAGAATGACTGGCTGCTTCTTCTGCTTGGAGACCCTTGGTAAGGAAGGGGATATCACCGCCCAACAGGATGCTTGGGAAATGCGTGTGTTCCTTATTGCTCAGGAAGAGGTCTCCCTAAAGAACAATCCTGAACTTTATCCAAGTGGTTGAAAGCTTGACATAAGTCATTTTCCTGTGAAAAAAGCCTGTTTCCAAGCAGAATCAGACGTACATCTGCTGTTTCCTTCCGCAGTGACCTTGCATTCCTGGAGCTGTTTCCTGCTCCCACTTAGGCCCACACTCCCTCTCTGGACTTCTAGGTCAAACAAATCCAAACACCGCAATGATATGGTAGTGCCTGAAACACAAAAGCTCCAGCATGAAATCTCCCCATGCTATTTCCCAGTGGGCTTCCCTACTTTCTTCCAAAGAGGCTATTTCTTGTCAAAAATCCTGAGACCCTAGTGAAAGGGGTGGGTAGTTTGATCCTCATTTTACAGGTCAGGAAATCAAGTCCTTCCTAGAGGCAAAAGGAAAAAGGGGCGTGTTTCCTGTTGGAGGAAGGGAGGCTATTCTTCATCCACGTTCTATCAGGGGTGAGCACATCTGCTTTGTTTTGTTTTTCTTAATTTTCCATCATGCCAGTACTTGGCAATGACCTACATAGACCACATGCCTAATAATAACTTGAGCTTTATTAGCACCCAACATTCAAGGGCCTCTGGGGATTCGGCAAAGAGCAATATTTACTAAATCATCTGCTGGTTGCAAACAAAACTTCATGCCTTTAGGGCAGGCTTTGAAGAGAGGAGGCTGCCAGTTGGGTGTATCCAGCACAGCAGTGATTTGTCTGACTTTCTTTTCTTTTTCATTTTTTAAAATATGGATATCTCTAAGAACACAGCTCCCTTGCACAGGGCTGATATTTAAGACATATAACACTTAGTATGGTTCATCTCTCAAGTGGATATGGCCGGGGCCAACCAGAGCTCTACGCCCACTCCCTACCCTTTGGTGGGCCAGGCACTGATCCTGAAGTTTCAGGGTTAGGGGAAGATCTGGGAGCTCCAGATAAGGTGCCTGGGAGGTGGGACAATGGCTGTCCAAAGTGATACAGAAATAATTCAATACTTGAACACCCACCTGTCAATCCTAAATGCACACATGTTCTCAACTCCTGCAAAGTCCAGAGGAATGCTATACGGTGTGACTTGTCCCTAAGCATACATGTTGGCACAGTGTCTGGATTCAAGTCTTGGAGTATTTCATGTTACTGCACTCCACCATCCCTCCGGTCCGCTAGAGCTAGTGATGGAACTACAGGTAGGCCAAATGAGTAATAATCTGAAATGGACAAGAGTGTCTATAACAAGAGTGTGGATGCAAATCACAAATGATAGCATGAGATGGCCGAAGCTGGGGAAGCCCAAGAGGATCTCCAAGTCCAAAGGGCAAGTGTGGAATCAGGACTGAGAGACAGGACAAAACAGGGCAGATACTGGGGAGATCTGAGGACAAGGAGGTCAAGAGGCCAGAGCACAGTGAAGCAAGATGCTCTAAAGTCATTCCTCAAAAGCTTGCCATGCCTCACCAGTGGAAACTGAGCTCTGAATAAACGTGTGGGAAGGGGTAGAGCTATTCAATACTCATTGTGAAAGATTTCCTCCAAGCGTGTGCAGCTGACACAGCAAGTTCTTTCTAGAAAAGATGTCTCAGATGCCAAAACTGAAGCATCAAAAGGACCTTCATTGTTTGAATGGCTGCTTCCCCCTGGGAAAAAGCATGAATGGATGAGCAATCTTTTCTGACATAGAGTACAAATTCTCTAGGACTTTGGCAATACCGAATACTATTGGTGAGAGGCAATAATTCTCCTGATGGATACAAACTTCATTGAATCCTTTCTTCTGCTAACAGCTTCTTAACAGTAACTAATTAAATGAATCATTATAGATGACTGGTTTTGGAATTTGCCAGCCAAAATTAGCATGTATTTGGCCCTTTACCCAAAATCCTGTCAATCCTTGGAACCTATGACAACTTTCAAAGCTTCCCCTGTGCATATACAACATACCTTCCTCATGGTGGATGCAAAAGATACCCAAGCTCAAGTCAAACCACACAAGCACATTAAAGTTCTCTGTTTATTTCAGGAAAGTGGAGAATTGAGGCTCACAATCCAATTTATCACAGCCCTCCAATCTCAGAAGGCTACAAAACATCTGGATCATTGACTTGAAATGAAAACATGGAAAGCACTCTGAGTTATTACTTGTTGAGTTGTGGTTAGGTCAAAGGAATATAGAACTTCAGGACTGTAAGAGACCTTTTCACATTCAAGTGATTTCCATTCATCCCACTAAATACCATTTATTGGGTATCCACTATGTATGAGGCACTGAGCTAGGAATAGGAGGAAGGTGGACAGGTGCAAATAAAAAAAGACATACAGTACTTAGAGTCTGTGGGGTGATAGGCATTAACCAAATAACCACATACTAAGGAACTGGCCAAATAAGTTATAATAGATCAACATATTGGACTACTATACAGCAATAAAAAGGGATAAAGTAATTTCTATATCGTTATCTGGCATGATCTCCATAGTAATAACGGAGTGGTGAAAATAACAGGTAGAATGGTGCATCTAACACGTCACCTTTTGTGTAAGAATGGAGGGGGTACGAATATATATTGGTGTGAAGAAATTATTATAAGCCTATTATAGGAATAAGCCAATAGTGTTAGTGTTGTAAAAAACTAAGAGAAAAAAGATATATAGAATTTAAAATTTTATGTAAAAAATGCTGTAACTTGAAATTTGCATTGGAAATAGTATGTGAAATTATATTTTTTCCCTTTAAAAATATATCTTTGTAGTTCTACCCTATGAAAAGACCTGGAGGTGATGAGCACTTCTATTGCCCAGCTTTGAGTTTCTAAATACCACTTCCCAGTATAAGAAGCAGAGCTCTGGGAAAAAATGATTGATTTTGAAGGTGGATAGGAAATGTACAAGATAATCCTGTGACTTTTTAGACCAGAAAGAAAACTGTGGAAGTATTTCAAATTGTAAAAATAAATGGTGTTTATGTCAAAGGGAGTCAGGGATCAGCTTAAAGGGATTTCCACTGGAAGAAAATGAGACAATTTTTGTAAAAAAAATAAACAATGAAGCAGTGTATTTAAAACATATCAAATGTATAAAACATTCATTAGCTCAAAGAAGAAAGGAAAGGAAACGATCATGGGTCTCCACGAGAGGTGGCTGGCCTTCCACTCCATACTTTAAAAGTTGGGAGAGAAAGAAAAAGCATCAACATTTATTCTGCCTTTCTAGTCTGTATAACTATTTCAACTCTTTGAAAGAGTTGCTAGGACATTTCTTCTTAACGTAAGAATACCTGCTATTAAAAGCAGAAGGAATGATAGAATTCCATTTGTGATCCTTAATGAAATAGTAAGTTTAGTAACAATTGTCACTGGATGATGAAAGTCTTTGGGGAAATGGCTGACATCGCCTTCGTCTGATGTAGATGTGATGATCTACAAGTGTGAGAACAGATCTTGTGCGCTTCCGAGATGATGCAATATGAAATACACAGCACTTAAAAAACAAGACTGGTCCTGAGTCTAATTAAGCCTTTATATCTCCTACTAGTTTACAGGAAATCTAAGGGACTAATGAACAAATGAAGCAATCCTTCCAGAAGTAACCCACTCAATCCAGAATGTCAGATAAATGACCTTGGTCTTCAACAAATCAATGGTATGGAAAAGGTCAGAGAGACCTTAACGAATGAACAATCGAGAGGATTGTTAACGATAGGAACAATCGAGAGAAATGTATGAGCCTTGTTTGGATCCTGATTTGAGGCAATAAAAACAGCCTTACAGACACATCTTTAATAGTCCTAATCTTGTACTAAGGAATAACTTAATTTTGTTAGGTTGGATAATGGTGTACTGGTTATATTTCTAAGAAGTCTTTACCAATTACAGATGCCCTGAAGTATTTATGGGTGAAATGAAATGAGGTCTGGGATTCAAAGGGTCAGGGAATAACAGGGGACAGAGTTAAATTTGTGGGCGCTAGGTGCTTATGTTTTCATTGTACTCTGCTATAGTGTAGAGTTTCGAAATTTTTCATGATGAAACATTTCCTGATAAGCACAAATATAAGACTAGAAATTGTGTTGTTAAGTGCAGATCAAACCTCTCTGGTGGGACCTCAGCGCCTGCTGGATTTACCAGTTCTTGCATCTGTGGTCCGACAGGCAGGTCCATGCAGCTTCGACCTGCTTCACCTTACAGGTCTCTCTGACTTGTAAGGGATGCCAGCTAGAGGTGGCTCAGGACACGTCCTGCTGTGTTTTGAGGAGTCCATAAGTGTAGGGCAGTTAGTGCCTCATAGGAATAAGCCAGGGCTTGGGGGTCAGCAGCCTTGGGCAACTGCCTGAGCTTCCTAGACCCCATGCCCTTAGGGAGGGAGCAGCAAATTAGGAGATGCATCACCATGGGGAACCTGACACTCCCCCCCTCCCCCAAGACTCCTTATCACAGAGGATCTATAGGAGAAGTCACAACGGACAGAGCCCCTTTGGGCCAGGAATCTGGCTCCAAAAGGAGCATAAACAGACTGTGATGTGAAGGGACTCTGTCATGACCGCTGGGGTGACAGATGGGTTAGGGATTCTGACATGATGACTTGTGCGTGGCCCAGCAGAGGGCTTTGCCCCATAGATCCTCAATAAGGATGATTAAATAAATGCCTGAGCCAAAAAAAAAAAAAGACCATAACAACACAATTAATGGTAGAGGTTTCTAAAAGTTGGTCTATTTTGTTCCATATGACTGACTTTAAGATCTCAAAATATCATTTGAGAAAGTAAGTATAAAGGAAGACAGTCTCCTGTCCACAGCAGTCTCCTTCTAAATAGGTGGTAAGACACCAAGCTCATGTCTCTCAGCTCCAACTTTAACATGAAGAACACAAATGTCCATGCACACAGGTGTGTGTGTGTTCCATACTATTGCAGATAAAAATAGCTCAGGAGCTTGGAAAAACAATCTGCTTTAATTCTAGGAATTTGAAAAACACATGTAGCCAAGAATAGAATCTCAGTTTTTAAGATAATTGGCATTTCCTCTAACCACAAATATTTAAAATATTAACCTACATGAGATAACACAGAGGCAAGTCCTGGTAATCATGAGAGTCCATAACCCCCTTCTTTCTCTTTCCACTTTCTCCTGGGACACTCAGGGAGCTATGATAGATCTTTAGGATTGCCAAGTTTTAGAAAAGTAAACTATCCTTGGCTATCAGGTAAAAATATGCAAAAGATATCTACATCCTTTCTTTTCTGCAAGAACAAGGCAGGAAATATTTTTTCATTAGAATCTAGATGTTAAAATTTTCTTGGTAAAAGGAATTGTGAGCCCTTACCATGAATAAATGTATTAATAAAATCTACTTCTCAAACGATAAACTGGCAAGATGAAAGCTAGTTGACTGATAAAGGTTCCCAGTTGCATAGGTAACCTGTTTTGCCAGAACGAGATGGTCAGGGGGCTGGTGAGGAGATAACAGGTACTCTGTACCTAGGTCAGTGGTGAAGCCAACCTAGGTTACGAGTAATAGAGTTGTTTGAGCAGATGTGCATTCAGAGGCTAGTGGGGATGCCAGGATGTTCTGAAACACAGACAGATGTTCATTTGGCTCTGATTTGGCTCCTTTGGGGGCAGCCTTTGATTGAATTCTCAGATGGTTTGCAGAAGGAAAGCTTTCTATACCGTATATCTGCAACTGTGGTTCGTGCCCCGAAGGATTACAGACAGGCTTTAACTTTGCAGAAGTTAAAAACCAAACACAGTGGCTCATATAAACAGAATGCAGGGAATCCTCTCATACACTGTAGACATGATTGTAAATTACTACAACTTTTCTACAGATAAACTTGGTCTGATATTTAAAATACCCTAAAAGTTTAACAAAGCCATTTGCCCAGTTTTCTACTTCTAGTTTATTCTAAGGTGATAATGATGATGTGCCCTACGATCTTAAAGAGAAATCTGTCTTCTTCCATACGCTTCTAAGGAAGTCAGCCTTGGACTTGATGAGAAGCCGGGTGGTCCTTGCACAGTGATGCAGAGACGCCGTGCCCTTTAGAGCTGTTTTGAGCCCAGTCTGCTCCTCAAGACTCCTCCACTGCAGTGGGGGGCTTGGTGGGCCGTTCCTAGGCAGGAACAAAAAGCAGGCCACTGATCTCTTTCTTAATATCCTAATACCTTGAGGGTGTTCTTTGAATATATGGAAGGAGCCCATAGAACTTTCTAGAGAGTACAAAGTTAGTCAAAGTCAAAAGGTTCTTTTCTGCCTTCTTGGTTTTGGGTGTTCCCTCCTAACAGATGTCTCAGCATGGGGGCGGCCCGGTCTGGCTTGCTGCTCCTTTTCCTCTTTAGCCCTGTAAGGTCTGCGATGAACACCCTCCCACCCTTTAACACATGTGTGTCTGTGAAAAAGAAAGCAGAGCAGTCAAATCCAGGATGAGTAAATCTGCCTTGGATCTACTACTATCAGTTCAAAGAGCCAGCAGCTGGCCAACCTAGTATTTTTTAGCCTCTTGGGTAAAGTGGGGGCTGGGTGATGTGCACAGCTTGCCACCAAGGGACTCCTGCTCTCTTTCTTTTTATGGTGGGCTTTGGAATTAGGAAGACATCTATGTTCAGAGATGACCATACTTAGAACTGAGAGACTCACAAAGGACCAACACAACTACCCCCAGCCCAGAATCTACTTACCTCCTCTTGGTGCCACAGAGGAAGGGGTGTGGGGACCACTCGGGTCTGATTCTGAAGAATTTGGAGACCGACAGTACAGTTTATGTAGTGGCCTTGAATAAGTGACAAAAGCTTGGAATCTTAGTACCTTTGTTTGATGAAGTAGAAAAAACATAAACCCGGGAAGTTGTAAGGACTAAATGAGGTGTCTCATGTAGAAGATTAGCAGTGCCTGTGCTGAGTAAGATTTCCCAGGTCCTGTCTTCTGACCCAACTTCCTGGTTTCATAGATGCTCATGATCTACCTCCATATCAGCCCTCCCTTTCTTAGCTGGACAACAGTTCCCTGAAATAGCAAACCATTTCCCAAGTGCACTTACTACTAGGTGTGGTCATGAGAATATGTTCTGGTGAACGGAATGTAAATGGGAGCGTCTTCTGTGCAACTTCTGTTATTGGAGGGAGTGGCCCTCTTCACCCCTTCCTCTTTCCCTTGGGCCAGGACACAGACGCAATGACCAAAGTTTGACTAGTCAAATCATCATGTTGGCCATGAGTTGAGACAGAAGGACTCTGGGCCCCTAACCACCTCACAGAGTCAGCACACCAGCCCCCTACCTCTGGATTCTTTCATGAGAGGGAAAGATAAACCTCTGTTAATGAAGTCACTGTTGCTTGGAATTTTCACTCAGAGTCGGTAAAACTAATTCTCACTTTAATATCCTTCATGTAGTGGGAAAAGATGGTTTCATTTTTGTTGTGTTCTCTTGGTCTTGTATTTCCCCCTTTTTGTGAATATAATGACAGCAGCTGACCGCCCTCTTAGTAGCCCTTCACATGTGTGAAATCACCTAACATGGCTCTCCCCACTCACACAGCTGATACCATATTGTCCACGCCTCTCCGTGGTCCATTCCTATTTGTAGTGTAAGATCATCAGACACCCGCCCACCCTGAGGGCGTCCCAGGTGATTGAAGGGACAGGGTTCACCTGGGGCAGCCACCACAAGGAGATCCCAAGGTCACTGCGTGTCCTTGAACATCAAAGAAAATTCATGTTCGTAAGGAAGAAGTATGAGTGTCTGGGGAGCGGGAGGAGGTTATAGTAGTTTAAAATCAAACTACAGCATTTCAGAGGCATTTTTAAGGATCCGGCAAGACATGCTGATAATTTTTAGGAATGATTTTTTTCCTTTCAACAGACTTATTTTAGCCTCCCATTTCCTTTTTCTCTGTTTGTGTTATGATAAGGTGCTCTGATCTGATAAAAAGAAGCTTGTTTGTACTAATTTTCTTTTCTAAAAACATTTGTCTCTAACAGTGTTTTATACAACATAAAAGTTATTTTCTTGGCTTGATTTATTTGAAGGGGCCTATTTCCCAGCTAGGATTGCATGGTTTGTTTTGGCGATTGCTGATGGTACTTGCTGGTTGTTGTGTGTGGTAAAACACACAACACATCTGATTTACCATTTGAACCATGTTTAAGTGTCTGGTTTACTGGCATTAAATGCATTCACATTGTTGTACAATCATCACCGTCCATCTCCTGAATTACGTTACTTCCCCAAATGTAAATCCTGTTCCCATTATATAAGCTCCCAGTCCTCAGGCCCCAGTAACCCTTATTTGACTCATCTCTGAATTTAACTACTCTAGAAGCTTCATATAAGTAGAATCATACAATATTTGTCCTCTATTTCATTTAGCATAATGTCTTCCAGATTTATCCAAGATGAGCATGTGTCCAAATTTCACTGTTTAAGGTTGAATAAACTGTCCTTTTATGCATAGACCACCTTTTGTTTATCCATTCCTCATTTATTGACTATTGTGAGTATCGCTGCTAGGAAGGTGGATGTACAGATACGTATGTGTTCAAGAGCTTATTTTCAATTCTTGTGGGTATATACCAGGAATAGAATTGCTAGTTTACGTGATAATTCTATATTTAATTTTTTTGAGGAAACATCACACTGTTAAGGACTACTCAGAGTTAGAGAAGGAGAAGTTAGAGTTATTCCAGTCATAGAAAAACAATGGTTGCAAAACCAGATTATGCATCAAAATTACCTAAGCACTTAAATATAAGTTCCCAAGTGTCCTACTCTCAGAGTATTAAGTGGGATTACCTAGGGGAGGTGCCAGCAGTTTGAGAAGCATTTGGGAACTTTAAGGTCTGAGAGGAGGGTCTCAGCTGCCTGGGTAATGTTTACTATACACACCAACGAAACCAAGCTTTATTTACACTGCATCCCACTCTGTCCGGATCTTCATTTGTGGTAGAAGCTTCTTCTAGGAAAGTAAAGGAGCAAAGAAAACCATTTCTGTGGATTCACAAGGAACCAGAATAATAGGTCTCATTGTTGAGACTTCACTTAATGGCTTGGTTGTCCTTGTTAACCGATCTGGTTGGACAGAGTTAGGCAGAGAAACCTCCTCGGGGAGTTTTCATGCACATTCCCTGGGACAGGATCTGACTGGTCCTGTTTTCTGTTATTCAATGTCTTGGGTTAAGCCTTCTCACAGGTGGTTGATTTTCCTTCCACTCTGCCTATCAGAGCCTTTAGCTGAGATTCCTGACTCAGTGGGTTGTGGCCCTGTGCAGAAGGAACATCTGTTCCAATACCACATTCTTACAGGAGTACACTTAAGGGATCTGTGGGCCCTGCAGGATAGACAGTATTCAATGTTAGGATTCTTGTGAAGTTTTATATATAAAGTTATTTATATTGAGCTTAGAAAGTTTGGGAACTAGAGAAAAATGGAAGGAAAGAGAAAAAAATCACTCTTAATTCCTCTCTCTGGAGTCTACTGTTGTAGTGAATTTTCTTGTCCCTTTTTTCTCTGCTCACATCATTCTATCATAAACATTCCTCCATATAAAGATGAGAGTGGGTGTGGATCTACCATGGTTTACTTAACTGTTTCCCTACTGTTGACCATTTTTGGTTTCTAATTTTTCCCTAGTGCAAACAGCACTAGAGTGAGCATCTTTACATAGAAAGCTTCTTACCAATTTTTTCCTGGAAGCAGAGTCCAAAAAATGAGATTATTAAGTTGAAATCATAAACATAGTAAAGCCTATGACATGTAACCCACCTAATTTATGAAAGTACCAACTTATGATTGGTATAAATTATATAACTATTAGCAAAGTACAAAAATGGACATCATTACCCACATTCTAGCCCAACAGGTCACAACTACAGGTGATTTTGACCTGACAATATCTGGAGGCACTTTTGGTTCTCACAGTGGTGAGAGGACTCCTATGGCATTTGTTTGTGGAAGTCCTACTTTGCCTATTATGGTCATAGACAAGCTGTCTATGGTGCCAACGTTGAGAAAATTTACTGAAATCATCACTATATCATGGCCCATTCAGAAAGAAAAATACAGAATTTTATCAGTCCAATTTTGGGGCCCCTTGTCAGCTGCTATTATTTCTGTTAGTGCCATGTGCTATATAGGTTGAAAACTGGTCTTACCCCAGCTCAGCGTACCTTTGGCCAGGATTGGCATACTTCTGCAGGAGCAGATCTTTAATCGGCCAGAGTACCACTTGGAGCGCCCCTTCCCTTGGCAACTGAGAAGTCTTACCTATCAGCCTCCAGATGCTCTTAGTTCAGACCACTGCCACCCACCAGAAATGTCCTAAATAATTGCACTTCAATAATGGAAATTCATGAGCTCTGATTTTGAGATGTTTTTAAGCAAATTTACCCACACATACTTGCACCTCAATGCATAGGAACCCCTATACAACACCCTCAAATCCTAGGACTGAGGACACAGTTAGAAACCAATGATCTAATCTGTGGTAGAGATAGTGATACCCAATACCCATTCTTCCTTTTCTCCAATTTTTATCTAGTCAATGAACGCCTCATCTCCCAGATTCTCTTGCAGCTACTCGATGGCTTGTAGGCGGGGAGCGTTGAGCTTTTCTGTTAGTGCCATTTCAGAAAGCAACATGCTCTTTTTTAATGATGGTAGAATGTGGACATGCTGCTGATCGAAGGCAGCCATTGTAGGCCTCACAGTACAGGCGATTGGAGGATGGCAGAGCAGCAAGCTGGCAACAGCCTGAGTTCCTGGCCAGCAGGGGGTTGCTGTGACCACTCCCAACTGCGATGTTTTCTGCCAGGCTTCACTATATGGAAGAGAAATAACTGCATGTTTAATTAAGCCACTTCTGTTTTGGTCTCTGTCATGGCTGACACTAATCCTAGTGGACACAATCCAGCTCCCTCATTGGAAAGGTAAAAAAAATTAAAATATGCCAAATTTACCCCTTCCCCCAAAATTTAACATGGCGGTAAATCATGCCATCTATTCAGGTGACAATGGATTTCAGGCTTATGATTGTATTTTTTGTATTTTCAAGTATCTCAGCACTCCTAATTAAAAATGTGAAAAATACTGAAAAAAAAAAAAAAAAATGGAGGCCTGAATGGATTTTATCAGACTTGGTTCATGGTACCTTCTCTGTCAGCTGTTTAGGAGTTTGCAGAATAAAATTTTTTAAATGTGTGAATCATTTAAAGATAATGATGTATTCTGGGATCCTTTATAAGATAAGACAAAAGAAGACAAAAGACTTGAATATGAAAGAAAGTAAAGGTTTCAGGATATATGAGCTGAGATTTGGGGCACAGTCAGGAAAGGGAAAATGAGACATCAGCCCTCTTTTTTCAGGGTTAGATCTTCTGAATCTGAGAGTAGTTAAAACTCTAATGTCACCCTTGGTGATGCAATGATCCATTTTTAGCAATTGGCATGTCTGAATGCAGAGACTGTTTATAGAACAGTGTAATTAGTAGATACTTCATGAAAGTGATTGTTGCTGGTTCAATTATTCTTTAATAGATTGGCTAGATCAAGTGACTGCTCTGTAAGGAGAATCAACCTTTCTTTTCTCCCCATCAGGATAAGTGAGCACTCATAATTTATTAAAATTATCCCCTTAGTTTTATTTCACTCACAAAGGAAATATATGCACCTTCTTAAAATATACAGATTTATTTTCCCTGGGTCTAGCAGATAAAGAAAAAGATAATCGGCATCCCACTGAGTTAGCAGAAAGCTGTGTCTGCACATCACCTAAGCAACCAGTCACTCAGGACAATTCTGCCAAAACACCCGTCGATTCTGTGAAAAATCCATCACTGTGGTTAGATGACATCCCACAGGCCTCTGTTTACCCCTCCATGGATAAGTAACTGAATTTCTTGCTTTCTATTGCCAGTATTGGCTTCCTATAGATTCTGCTGCAGGTACAGCTTTGATTTTATAGAGGAAGTTGTCTATAAAATTCCCAACTGGGTGACCTGACTTACAACCATCAGAAAATTCCCTACAGAAATGAGGTTCAGTGACCCAGTGGAGCTTGGAGGGGCCAGAAGAAACACATTATCTTGGGCGAGAAGAAAAAATTCGAAAGATGAATATTAATTGACATTCTCCCTTTTTTTCTTTCCAGTGCCCAGAAAATGGTTTTTCTTAGCTCTGGGACTTAATGGAGTGAACACCTGGCCCAAATTCCCCTGGATCCATCTTCTCTAAGCAACTAATTCTTGATGGAAAATATGCTTTTACCACAAAGGCTCACACCAAAGAGAAGGAAAAGCCTCCATTTATCCTGTCCCTTTGATTTCACTTCACCTTCTGGAGGCCAAGTCAGTCCAGGCAAGTCTCATCCAGTAACTTCACGGCATAGACAACAGTTTGGCCTGGCCAATGGCGCTATTATCAGGCTGCAGCAGAGCTTTGGCAGCAGCCCGTTAAGGAGGTTTCTGTGCTTCTGAAGACTGTTTACATCACAGAAGAGAAACACAAAGCTGCACCAGATTCTACCCACACAAATGTGGGTGACCAGCCTATGTACACCAGCCTTCCTGTGCCAAGCAACTCATTTGCCACTGGCCTGCTGTCATTCTGCCTCCTTCCATTCTGTTTCCTCTCATCCCCCTGAGTCTAGCCAGGTCCAATATACACAAACTGCCACGCCCTGATTTTATCTGGTTTCAGGCCTCACTTCAGCCAATGGTATGCTGGAGCAGGTGCCTACAGGCTCAAGAAAGCTGATTGTACATAGTTCTTCCCAATGTTATACTCAATTACCATCACATTGGTTGTTTGAAATTAGGCATGGAAAAGTCAACTATATTACAAAAACCAGCAAATCCTACAAACAGGACTTTAATCCTCCCACCACTACTCCCAGAGCCAGTTTTAAACATTTGCCACCACATTATCAAATTTGCCCTTTTTGAAAAGTCAAGTCAAATAATAATTGATTTTATTTTAAACAATGTTTAGCGCTCTCATAAATTCTAGATTAACAAATGGAGACTACCAATCCTAGAAAAAATTGTTCTATGCACCCTAGACACTCTTGCAGAGTTTTGTAAAACAGTGTCCCCCAAATGGGTCTTTTCTCCTTCTTGACCTTGATCGAAATCAAAACCAGCCTTCTCCAAGCTAGCCAACTTGTTCTCCGCTGTCAATACTTACCTGACCAATGTTCTATGAACCTATATCAAGTTGACAAACACATTCTAACTAGGAACTACTCAGCATTTTATTTTTCTTGGGTGAATACATTTTTAACATAGGAATTTCAGTGTCTTTGGTCCAAGAATTACAGGAATTTCAGTCACTCTGGCAGGGCTAAAAAATATTTAGAGAACATTGAAACCAGTCACAGTCTCTTAAATAGATCTTCCATACTTCTTTCAATAGAACATCACAAAATGGTGCAGTCATTTTGGAAAACAATTTAACATTTCAAATGTTAAATATAGAGCTACATTACAACTTAGAAATTCTACTCTCAAATATGCCCACGAGAACTGAAAATATATATTGCTAAAAGACTTGTATGTGAGTGTTCATAGCAGCTAGCAGCAATATTCATAATAGCTAAAAAACAAAGTCGAAATAACCCCAACACCTATCAACTGATGAATGGATAAATAAACAAAATTTGGTCTATTCATACAATGAAATATCTTTCAGTCGTTAAAAAAGAATGAAGTATTAATACATGCTACAACAGAGATGAAACTTGTAAATGTGAAAGTAACATAACACAAAAAGGCAAATGTCACATGATTTAACTGATACGAAATGTTCAGAGCAGACAAATCCATGAGGACAGAAAGTAGGTTCATGGTTTGCAGGGACAGTGAAAATGGGACTGACTGCTAATGGGTATGGGATTTCCTCTTAAGGTGATAAAATGTTCTTACATTAGATATTGGTGATAGTTGTACAACACTGTGAATGTAGCAAAAAAAAAAAGGCCATCAAATTGTGCACTTTTAAAGGGTATATTTGCTGTGAATTATAACTCAAAAAAGATGTTACTTTAAAAATATAACATTACTAAATTTTATTTAAAAATTAAATATCAGTTATATATGTATCCTTATATCATAGACAATAAATACCTTACTAAATTAAAAAAATTAAAAATAAAGGATTGCAGATCAATCTTAATTTCTGATTTAAATAAGATAATTGTAAAAATCCACTTTGGAAACAAAGCCAAGTGTGGGTGATATTAAAGAACTCCAATAAATTATTTTAGGTGTAAAAAAAGAGGAGGAAGAGAGACAAACTTCCTCAACTTGATAGAGAACATTTATAAAAAACCTATAACTAACATATATAATGATGGAAACCTAGAGCTTTCCTGCTAGGTCATGACAAAGGCATGGATGTTCCCTCTCCTTCTCAATATTTTCCTAAAAGTCCTAGCTAATGCAATAAGACAAGAAAAGGAAATACAGGTGGACAACTGGGAAGGAAGAAATAAAACTGTCCTTGGTTTTCTATGTACAAAATTCTGAAGAACTGACAAAAGACTTCTGGAACTAATAAGCTATTGAATTAAGGTTGCAGGATACAGGGTTAATGTAGAATATTCTATCACTTTTCTATACACCAACAATGAGCAAGTGGAATTTGAAATTAAAAATACATTGTAATTTATATTAACATGCCCAAAATGAAATACTTAGGCATAAATCTAAAATATAAATAAGATCTCTATAAGTGAAAAATTATAGAACTCTGATGAGGGAAACCAAAGAACTAGATAAAGAGACATTCCATTTCCTTGGATAGGAAAATTCAATATTGTTAAGATGCCAGTTTTTTTTTTTCAATTTAAGCATACAGATTCAATCCAATTCCAGTCAGAATATCAGTAACTTATATTGTGGCTATCAACACAATCCTAAAATTAATACAAAGAGGCAAAAGATTCAGCTTTACCAACATAATATGCAGGAACAGAATTAGAGAACTGACACGAGTCAACTCCAAGACTTCCTATAAACCTATAATAATCAAGTCTTTGTGGCATTATCAAAAAAAAAAAAAGAAAGAAAGAAAAGACAAGTAGATTAACAGATTAGAATAAAGAGCCTGAAACAGATCAACAGATCAACAGATCCACATAAAATGGGAACTGATCTTTGACAGAAAAGCAAAAGAAATACAATGGAGCAAAGATGATACTTTCAATAAATGGCACTATTTATTGAAAAAAAAATTGATGTCCACAAGCAAAAAAAAAAAAAAAAAGAAATTAATATCTATAGAGATCTTCCACCCGTCACAAAAATTATCTCAAAACGATCACAGACCTAAATGTAAAATACAAAATTAAAAGAATATAACAAAGGAGAAAATCTAAATGACAATGACTTTTTAAGGACAACATCAAAGGCACAATCAATGAAAGAAATAATTGATAACTTCTGTTCTGCCAAAAATACTATCAAGAGACTAAGCAGACAGGTCACAGATCCCTGAAAATTATTTGCAAAAGACATATCCGATGAAGCATAGCTATCCAGAATGAACAATTAATGCTTAAAACTCAACAACGAGAAAATGAACCAACTTATTTTTAAAATGAGCAAAGGCTTGAACAGACAGCTCTTCAAAGAAGGTACACAGATGGAAGGTAAGCATATGAAAAAATGCTCAATAACATGTGTCGTTAGGGAATTGCAAGTTAAAACAACAATGAGATATGCCACTACATACCTACTAGAATGGCAAAAGCCAAAAGCCTTGAATACTGTCAAGGATGTGTGAGAACACAAAATGATATAGTCACTTTGGAAGAGCAAGCAGCAGTTTCTTACAAAACTAAACATATTCTTTCATTCAATTCAGCTCTTTGATATTTACCCAAACTAGTCGAAAGCTTGTTTCCACACAAAAACCTGCATGTGGATGTTTATAATAGCTTTATTCATAATAGTCTAAATTTGGAAGCCATCAAGATGTCCTTTGGTAAGTAAATGGATAAATTCCAGACAATGGAATATTATTTAGTGCTAAAATTAAATGAGCTCTCAAGTCATAAAAGATGGGGGCAGCTTAAATGTATATTACTAAGCAAAAAAAGCTCATGTAAAGAGGTTACATCTATCTGAAACTATGGCATTCTATAAAAGGCAAAAACCATGAAGACAATAAAAAGATTAGCGATTGCCAAGAGTTAGGATGTTAGATGAATAGGTGGATTGCAGAGCTTTTAGGGCAGTGAAAGTTTTCTGCATAATGCCATAATGATGGATATTTGTCTTTATTCATTTGTCAAAATAGAGTGTACAATACCAAGAGTGAAACCGACGTAAACTATGGATTGGGTGACAATGATGTGTCAGTGTGTGTTCATCTGTTTATTCCCCCTGGTGGAGGGCATTATGGGAAGTCTAATCCATGCATTGGGGTAGGAGGTGTGCAGGAACTCTACTTTCCATCCGATTGCAGTGAATCTAAAACTGCTCTAAAAAAAACAATGTATCATTATTATCAAATGGAATTATGGTTACATAGGAAACTGTTTCTGCAGTTTAAAGAAGTATTTGAGAGATGCTATACTATAATGTCTATAATTTACTTTAAGAGTGCTTCAGAAAAAAAATGCAGCAACTGTGGGGAAATGTTAATAATTGTCAGTTTAAAGGATGGCTCTAAGGAGGTTGATGCTACTATCTCTGTTCCTTCCTGTATGTTTAAAATTTTTCATAATAATAATAATTTTAAAAGAACTCCCAACCGTGGAAGACACGGTGTAGGCAACATTAGGTAAAACTGTTTGTAGTAGCTCCTATACTCTGGGTCTGTGTTAGCCGAAACCCGTAAGGCTCTTGGGCGGTCATCACTAAAAAAGCCCACGACAGCACATTTGGATACAGCAGGTTTGTGTTGGCCCTGGGCTCTGCCAAGCACTGAGATCAAGCCTGGCTCCTTTAAGGCCCTCAAGTCTGCGATGGGTGAGGAAATGACGGGCGAGTGGGCCCTTCAGGCTTCCTCAAGTCAGCTGGAGGCAGCTGAGTGTCAGACACACTTCATATTTTACTTCTGTGCTCTTTGTAATTGTACCAAGGGGCTGAAAATAACTGTTTTTACACAAACCCTCATTAGAACGACACCTCCTACCCCCTTCCCATTTTAGCCAATGAAGCTGCATTTGGTGTGGTTATTACATACTCTGAGTAGCAAACCCCATGTCAGCAAAATCGTATCTTAAAATATATGAATATCTGAGTATATATATTTTTTTGTACTGACACTTCCCCCTTTTTCTGCAAGGGGAATCCTCTTGCTTTGGGGAACTTTAGGAACCTGATAAATAGCCAAAATAAAAGAAGAAGTTAGCATTTAGCACTAGCGTCCAAATGAAGATTTTTGAACAAGAAAACAGTCTTGGAGTCCAGATTTTGTCTTTGGGGCAAGGGCTTTGCGGTTGCTCTGACCTGATGCTTTAGGAGGAAGAACGGTCCTGCTGGTTCCGGCAGGACCCCTGTGGTCACTTCCGCAGCCTCCTTGCCACCCCAGCCCTCCCTGCAGCCTCGCTTTGTCCTTGTGCTTTGGCCCAGAGATCCAACAGCCCTGACTTACCCCTGGTGTTTCTGGCCTTTCATGTGGACACTCGAAGGAGCCTGTCTCTCAGCTCCTATCCTCTTCCCCTCAGCCAAGCTTTTTCCTTCTCTCCTGTCGTAGCCTGATGACTCGAAGACACCCACAAAGCTGAGACAGGACACTGCATGGTCTCAGATCCCCACAGAGCCTTAGTGTCATTCTATAATGAGATTAATAAAAGCTTTCGGCTTTATCTAGTTTGCAGGGCTGATGCAAGGATCAAAAGAATAAATGAGGTTTGCTGGGAAGCCCAATACAAATGCTCCTTGTTAGTAGGTACTGCCATATACTTTGAGGTTTGTTTTCTTTTTTTTTTCATTCATATAAGAGCTGGGGTACAGGTCAGAAGTGCAGGGGGGGGGGGAGGATCACCAGAGACAGAGTGGGGAACAAAACAGGCAGATTTGACTGAAATGCACTGCTGAGGGGAGCAGCAGGCGAGGCAGGAGAGATCTGTTGCTCCATGTGGGTCCCCTCTCTGGCCGGCAGCAGGGATCAAACTCATGCTGCAGTGGCTGTGGTTTGCTTCATAGTGCATTGCTTAACCCACTGCACCACCAGGGCAGACCCTACTTTGAGATTTAATGTGATACAGTACTTTTAGTGACTCTACTCAGCCAATGTTGTTATTTGTTTTCTCATGGGGAAAAAAAATGCAATATTTTTCTACATAGAAATTTTGAAATCGGGAAGACATAAGTAAGGGGCTACTGTCCTTAGATACAGCCCATGGAAGGCCCCGTGAGGCCGCTCGGGTACACTCCTGTGAGCCTCCTCAACCATGTCCCACTCCAGGCACCAGCTGCAGATCTGGTTCCTATTCATTTGGAAACTTATGACACTGAATTTGCACTGGCTTCAGTTTTCCGTTGACTTTCCTTCCTTCCTCCTTGACTTCCCAAAAGTTTGTGATGTTCAGATCTTTGACACACAGGGTACCGACGCACCATTCATACACCACACTTTGTACTTGCCTTTAAAAAGTAAACACAGTCAGATGTTGTTTCAAAGAGCTTCTGGAAACCTCTTGGGAAAAAATTCTGTCCAGATTTTGAACAGAAAACTTCTAGTCCTTCCTACTCTCCCCCACTTAGTGGTGGAATATCTGTTTCTGGTTCGAGCATCCACAAAAATATCAAAGCAAGCGGAAGCCACACCTTAGATCTTTCCACCATTCTCTTCGTAACAGAAAGTAGACTCAGATCTTATCAACCAACCATCTTTCTGGTATAGTACCATCAAAACTATCAACTAAAATCATTCTGGGAGAACTGAAGTAGGGACAAAAACTCTAGAGAACTACTGTTAAAGCACTAAGAAACCTCCCTCTGGATTAGCTCTGAGCCAAATGAATCAAGGCAGTACTGGATTTCCAGCCGAATCAGTTTCCCCAAGTGAGCGCTGTAGCCCCCCCAGAGAGCTACCCACCAAGAGAAATTACAAGAATGAGGACCAAGGTAGTTCTTTACCATGTTGGCAAACTGGGGACTCCCTAAGCCAAGACCAGAATCTGAACCAAAACCCTGTAATTCTTAATAATTTGGTGATCTTCTTGTCCCTGAATAATTATAACAGATTTGATTTGATCAAGACTCTATTTAACCCACCTTGAAACTTCCATTTGTAAAGACATTGACTATCATGAATCTTGACCTCCTTCTTTATAAAAGGTGAGATTTTTGAAATCCTTACCAAGTCCCACGTGCAGGGAGAGCTCAGGTATAACACTCCCTATGGTTACAAACTTTCTCTCATCAAATCTCATTACACAAAGATTGTAGTCTCATTTTATGGTTGAGCAGCTAAGGTTCAGAGGGTTTGAGGGTGTCTTCTCAGACCCCACTGTTGGTAGGTGACAGAGCAAGCTTTCAGTGCCCTGTGTATCTAAGTCTCACATGCTTCCTTTTTACTTAGTTAGCTGCTAACCTAGAATTTGGACTGGCTCAAGATATTGTCTAGAAAAATTTATATGTACAAGCATTTTTCTTCTAGAGAGGGTCCACAGCTGCTGTGGAATTTTCAGAGATGCACAACTCGAAAATTGTGAAGGACATGCTCACTCTCTTTGGCTTAAGCACGCATTCAACATTTGCGTGCTGGATTCCACTGAGGCTAAGGAGGTTCAGGGAGGAACAGCCAACTTTTACCCAGAAGAGTGTTCAATGGGAAATAACCCCCAGGCTGTCACAGCTGACTTCCTGGCCATGGTGATTCAGAGAGCACGTGCAGAAGTTGGGGAGCCAGTCAGCTCAGTTTCAAGATAGATTTAGAAACCCAGAACCAACCCAATTCACCTTGAGAGAAGGACATATCCCTGAAAAAGTCAGTAGAGGAGAACCCTGCTGAGTTAGAGAAATTTCCTGTCCTTCTCTTGAATTTGGGGCGTGGTGACCGGTTTCAGGGTGCCTGGATTTCTCTGGATAAACACTGATTGTTCTAGAAGCAAAGAAGCAAAATCTTCACGAGGAGATCCTCTTCATTAGCTGATCCAAGGGGAGGGATAAACTTCCCAACCATTTGCACAAGACAGATCATACGGGGCTTTGGCGAAGTTGCTGGATCACATGTGGAGATCAAGGAGCATCACCGTCAAGACATGTGTCATCTTGGCAACTGGGCCACTTGCGATAAACTCATCTGGGCACCTTCACAAACTAGACACGTTTCAGTGTTTGGCCTCTATTGAGAGATATGAAGCAAAATCAGGACATTTTTATCCTAACAGAATAATATACCCCCCCCCCCTTGGCTAATGGAAGAAATGCTGTTAGCATGTGTGAAATCTGATTAACTTAGGCAGCAAAAAACAAGCATAATAAACCCAAGTCAGGTTTCCAGTTTGGGATGTTTTTGGTCTTTGTGTCTAACCGGATGTGTTTAGAGGAGAGATTTCCATGACAGAGAAACTTGGTGCCCAGAGAAGAATGAGGGGAAACAAGAGCCTGGTGTGTGTCCCATGGTAAACAACGAGGCCGGAAGCATCCGTCTGGAATGGAGTCAAAAAAAACAACTGCCGGCCCAAATGCTGGAAGACAAGTGAGCACGAAATGGATCACTCTTCATGAAACTTTGCTGGGTGAGAGACATCAAAGGCTGGTGTTCGGGAGTGAGTTTTACAGGGAAAAGTTGGGAGTAAGAACCTCAGTAGCCAAGGAACATAGGTTTGTGCATGAGAGAGACAGAGAAAGGGACAGAGAGATAGAATGGGGAGAGGGGAGACTTGAAGCCCAGATGCTGTTGTAGGAAATGCTCTAGCTTTAAAATTCAGCCCACAACCCCTCAGTTCCTTTCAGGAGAGTCCTGGCACCAAACTCAGCTTGAGGCAGCTCTTGAGGGACCCTGAATATAAAAGCACAGGAAGAAATATACGATATGTTTTAAGATTCTTGAACTCTTCTTAATCAAGTTATAGTGAGGAGGGAAGGATCAAATAGCAGCCCTGGCATTATTTTAACTCACCTAGTGGAAAATTATTGAAGTATATTCCATATTATAAGGGTCAAGAATGGATTTGGCATACTTTAAGGCAAATGCCCCAAACACAAAGCTAATTCAGCTGGCACAGTTTCTAGTCTTGAGAACAGCAAGTCTGGCAACAATTAACCAGGCAACAGGAAATAGTACCACTGTTTGGCCACCCTCTGCACAAAGCAGGCAAGGAATTATGGAACTCCAGCCATTAGCAGTTTGAGGAGTCCTCTGGAACACAGTAAAATGTGGTAGTTAATGGCTTGTGCCTGGAACATCTCTGGAAGTTTTATACATGCTAATTTAATTGTGCAGTAGGCCAGCAGAGTAAGTGATCCTAGCTTTACAAACACTAGGCATGCTGGGAACTGGGCTTGCTTGAGGCTCCCTAAGGGTTCTGGGATGGGCTGACTCTATATCCTGATGCTGAGAGATTACAAAAAAAAAAAAAAAACAACAACGTCAATCCACATTATTGTCAATGCAGCTGATCAGCAGAAATGAGATGTGAAGTCAAAGCATGATGCTTGGCAGGATACAGTCATTCAAGATCAAAACAAGTTGTGCTGCCCCTTAAAGCTGCCAGGGGCCAGAAAAGATGACACCGAAAGCCCAAAACTGGACTCCTGGCTTCCTGAGACCACAAGTTCTGGGGAACCAGGCCCCCTGGTGGGAAGGCTCCCTGGGTTTCAGCCATCTTGGCTGGCTGATGAATGCTATGAAGTCAGGTCTGCAGGGCACCACGCCCCCTCTCTTTGCTTTCCCCCTTGGGCTGCTCCCAGTTGATGCCTTGGGGAGAAAGCCAGTAGGCTTGTCTCCAGGCACTTTCAAGGGGATAATGGGAGGCAAAGTACCAAATTCTCACATACAGCAAAGCAGAGAAGTCGATGGATGAGAAGGGGAAGACTCATAGACAGAGGTGACATAATTTGAGACATCTGAACAACAGTGACTTAAATAAGCTCAGTTATTTCTCTGGACAAAGCTGACCAGGGCAGGTGTGTGGGTCTGTGATGAAGTCCCCTGCCCCTTTAATCTTGTTCTCCACTGGCTCCAGGGTGTTGTCCTTATCTCAAAGTCCAAAATGACTCATCACCACCATGTGTACATTCTAGCAGCAAAGGAGAACAATCTGGAGTCTCACACGTCTCTTCCACTGACATCCCCTTGGTCTGGATATAGTCACACGAACACACCCAATTGCAAAGAAGACTGGGCAGTGCGATCTTACTTTTTCTTTCTGGGAGTCATGTGTGGGTAAGAACGCACATGTCTATGAGAGCAGGAGCCCGGCAGTCTGAAGGCGCCAGGGGTGTGAGTAGCCAAGTCTTTGACTCCTCGTTAAAAGCCTCCCACCCACGCTCCTTATCAATCTCTCCTGCCTTCTTCCCACTTCCTTTCCCGTGCCCCACATAGCACCTCCAGACCCCTTGTCACATCCTCTTTCATCCAAATTCCAGGGTCCCACACAGCATGCTCTTCTCTCCTTTTCACATCTTCTTTTTGCCTCAAATCAGAGCAATTTAAAAGAAAAGAAAAAGTTGCCTCATGTGCGAACATCTGGCAGACACTTTTTCCTGGATGTAAATCTGTGTATTCGTGGACCACTTTAAACAGTACCCAAACACAACAGGGGGTTTCCATAAAAAGGAACGTTTCTAACATTTTCTGTACAGCATGTGCTCAAAACCACTAAACAAATAATTTCAAGGGCCTCAGTCTCCATTCCCTTTGTTCTGGATGGCGGTAACATGGTTATATGCACGGGTGAGGGTCTGGACATGGAAATGGGCATTGGCCAGACCGTACATGACAATAGGACTCTGACTCACATAAGAAGCCCCGGGAGCCAAGCTCAAACTCTGCAGCAACCGGCCCCGCAGAAGCCAGAGCCAAACCACAGTCTCTGCAGCAAGTGGCGCAGAGCAGAGTCAGGACAGGACTTGGTTAATAACTGTCACTCCCAGCCCTGCAAACTGCTTGCAAATCAGGAACAAGCAAAGGAAGCCAAATATCCAATACGTTCCCCTAATCAATCACATAGGATGCCCCGTTTCTAATTACCCACCTCCAGCTCCCCTACGCCATTGACCTCAGTCAGGGCACGCCTGGAGCCTTCCATTTTCCCACTAACACGCTTTCCCACTGCTCTGTCTGCCTGAGTCTCTGCCAAAGGCGAGGGATGGCGCGGACTCCTTACTACGTGCAGTAAGCGCTGAATGCGTACTCTTTGTTTATTCTCATTTGGGTGGTCTTCACTTCTTTTCACACTTGCAAAAAAAAAAAACTCACTAAGCTGAATATTAAAGATCGCTGTTTTTTATCCTGTTTACCAACAAAAACTTGAGAATCTTTACTTTTTGCTCAACCTCCTGATTGAAAAAATTAACGAGATTGGGATGAGTGAAGGAAAATGAAAACAGGGTAAGATAAAGCAAGCACGACCAGCTTCCAAGGCAAAATGAAATAAAAGTAATTTTTAAAAAACAGGCACTAGAAGAACCAAGAACCTGCCATAGCTGGTTCATTTGAAATGGCACAGGCAGTTTCTAGGAATATGTCCTTCATGAAAGGACATATATGAAAAGGCCATGACCGGAAGAATCCAAGATTGAAGGTGTACATCCAGAGCTTCTGAGGCCTGGCCCATCACTAGCTCTGCAGGGGCCTGGAGATGTTATAGGGTAGGGAGAGGGGCACTTTAGAACCCTTAAACTTGCCCTTTTTAAATGGGTTTTGCTATTTGTTGTGTAACAGGGCCGTCCCCAGGAAAGGGGGAAGTTCCAGAATCCTGCTTCTGCCCTAAGTGGGTGGAGCTGAGGAGAGAAGGAAGATTCTGCAGAGAAGAGGACAGAAGGAAGAAGGAAGCAGGATGGAGAGCAGCAAGGAGACCTGGAGGAGGCACGTGGAGCAGAGGGACATATGAAGAAACTGCCCTTGCTTTTTGGTCTTGGACTGGTTGGAACAGATGTGGGTAAGAGACCCGTGGGGAGGTTAGCAATGGCAGCTTTCATCTTGATTTTGATTTTGCTCTTTTCCTCCCAGATTTGTCTGACTCTTTCTGACCCTTTTCTATGGGTCTCTACTGAAAGGTCCTTTAGATGTGTGGCAGGATTTTGGGCCTTGCTTTGGGCCAATCCTATTTGGCTGGACTTTTACCCTCAAGGAGATGGGTAACTTCGGATGCTTAACTTAGTAACTATGTTCTTTGTCCTTTCTGTATTGTACCCTAATTGTATTAAAGTTCCTTTCCATTAAAGGCCTTATATGTTTGTCTTAATATGGTGGATGGCAGAACCCATTCAGAGATGACAGGTTTGGGGGCTCTGGGGTGCTCCTCTCCCTGTCCTGTAACAGTTGCATTAAGATAAACATATAAGACTTTTAATGGAAAGGAACTTTAATATAATTAGGGTATAATATTGAAAGGATAAAGAATATAGTTATTAAGTTAAGCATTTAAAGTTACTTATTTTGGGGCCTCCCTGGTGGCGCAGTGGGTTAAGCAACACACTATGAAGCAAATCGCAGCCACTGCAGCACAAGTTCGATTCCTGCTGCCGGCCAGGGAGGGAACACACATGGCGCAACAGACCTCTCCTGCCTCGCCTGCTGCTCCCCTCAGCAGTGTGTTTCAGTCAGTCTGCCTGTTCTGCTTCCCATTCTGTCTCTGGTGAATCCTCTCACCTCCTGTGACTCTGGCCTGCATCCTAGCTCTTGTATGCAAAAATAAATAAATCTTTAAAATAAAATAAAGTTACTTATTTTTTTAAGGGTAAAAGTTTAGCCAAATAAGATTGGCCTAAAGCAAGACCCAAAAGTTTGCCACAAGTTTAAAAAACTTTTTAGTAAAAATCCATTTAAAAAAGTGTCAGAAAGAGTTAAACAAATTAAAAAAAAAAAAAGCAAAATTAAAATTAAGAGAAAAGCTGCCATTATTAAGTTCCCCACGGGTCTTTCACCCATATTTGTTTTAACCAGTTTAAAATTAAAAAGCAAGTGCAGTTTTTTTACATGTCTCCATGCTTCCTCCCCGCTTCCTTGCTGCTCTCCATTTTTCTTCTTTTTTTCTCCCTTCCTTCTGTCCTTTATCCCCTCCCTTTAACATTTTTTTAATTCCTACTCAGTTTTACTCACTCAAAGCAAAACTGAAGTTTTAAAACGTCCCCCTTTCCTAAAACCCACCCTATTACAGAGCAGACCACAGACCACGGCCCTGCTGGTGCCAGGGTTCAGGCATGACTGCCCAGCCTGTGTACATGTCATGGCTTCTCCTCCCTGCCTTTGCGCTGGTGACAACTCTCTGTTGGGGTCCGTTTCATCTCAATAATAGATAACTTGCCCTGGCCTCCCTAAGCCCCAAGACAGGATGGTCAGTCATCTGCCATCCCCCAAAACTGCTGCTGCTGGGGAGCTCTCAAAGCCCCACAAGGAATGTTCTTCAGTTCTCTCCCAGGAGGCCAGGGAGCACATAATGCAAAGTAAAGCCAGACAATTACAAAACAAAGACCTCCTCCACCAACACACTGATCTGTCTTTGTCTTTACATTCTGAAGGACTTAGCATAGGGTAGCTCTAGGCACAAAACAGAATTCCACCCCCTCCCCCCCAATTCTGGTTAATTATTTTTTTTACCTGCGTTTGAGGGCATTAAAAATATTCAAAGGAAAGCAAATATCAAAAGTTAGAGTGGGCTTTAGGCTTAAGGTCAAGGCATTGTTCAAAGTGGCATAATCAACAGTGCCACCCCAGGCGATAACAGGGGCTCTTCTCCCAAAGCTGGGTCTTAAAGGTCAAGGCTAAGACCTCAGCTTCTCCTTGAGGAAGAGCGAAGCCCACCCAAATCCAACCTCCTCTCTCCACTACCGACCTGACGGTGAGAAAAGGGACCCGAGGCTGCAGGACCTAAACCCATGGTCACCCCCAGGGCTGTGGAACTGAGGTGTGCAGGGAGGGCGCTGGCAGACGGTGGCACGAGAGTCCACTCAGTGATGCCCACTGCTTGCAAAGTGGAAGACAGGACGTTAAATGCGAACGCCTGGCACAAACTAATTATACACCAGTCCTGCGTGCAGCACTGGCCGCTCAACTTCCAGGCAGAACATTACCTGGGGTGTCACCAACCCTTACATGCTTTCTTAATTAATCCCTGGCAGCTCTGGGAACGAGTTCTACTATTTCCCCCATTTACAACTCACTGCTGATGTCCTGTCCTGACACCCAATGTGGGGTCACTGTCATCCCAACAATCACCACCTCTTCACTGACAATATCTTGGTATACATGCCATGCCAGCCATGCCCAGGAAGCTGTCAGATGGTTAAACCATCGAGTCCCCTCTCCATCAACCACACGTGCCACTTACACTCATGCTTCATGCCTGTTTCTTTGGTCTGCCACTGTCTAGGCCTCTGTGTGGCTCAGCTTAACTCTTGCCCTGGCTCCTGAACTGGTGACTCTGGGTCACAGCGTCTCTCCTCTCCTGCTAAGTTGCTCTCTATCACCTTCCAAACTCACCCAAAGCCCTTCCTCTTCCTTGTGGTCCAGCCTTCAACTCTCCTTCCCTGACAATCCTCGGGTACCCTCTTATCCTGGCTTATGCCTTCTGGCCAATACTGCTCTTTGTTGAACCACTTTTTAAATGAGATATAACAGAACAATCACACTTAGGATGGAGAAAGCAACCAGAGGATACAACTCTCACCCTAGCAATGTGGAAAGCCAAATAATCTACAGTCTTAAGTTTCCTTGAGCCCAGCAGGAAGGCTAAGTCACAGGACCACTAAGGCAACTAGCTGAATTCAATTCCAAAGGTGACCGACCCCTTCAGGGGGACATGGAACACATTAACTTTCACCTTTGGCAGAGCCAGGAAGGGAGAGGTTGCTGTGGGTGGCTGTCAAATGCAGCATGAGAATAGAGAAGTGCACGAAGGTGATAGGGAGGAAGGAAAGGGCCGGGCCTGGTACAGGAATCTGCACACATACCCTAGCACCGGCTGCACGTACGCAGTATGACTAGTCATCTGTTTTCTTTAAACTGAAACGCTTGCTGTGAACTGAGATTCCTGCCCCAATGAGGCCGACATTGGCGCCATCAGATGCACCGGGGTCAAGATAACCAGGAGGCCGAGAGTAAGTTCTGAGGGCTGAACAAGATGAATACAGAAACATTAGCTGCAATGGGCTGCTCGGAAGGGGCTGCTCACAAATGGCCATCTTTGTTTAACTCATTATGCAAAGGCCAACTGGAGGTGAGGTGGTAGAATGTTCTCTTCTGGGTGTGGTGCCCACGGTTCCCGCAGCTCAATGGCCAGCCATCTGAGAAATAAAGCACTTAGAGAGTCAGTTCCCGTGTCTGCTTATTGGTTTTTTGATAGTGACAGGCAGCGGAAGCCAGACCTACTCCCAGTAACAAACATACCTATAGAGCTTAAGGAATTATTGGAGAACAAATACCTCCCCTGTATAATCACCTCCCAGTAACAGACAGATCATGGCCCACCCTCCCCACCTAAGACTTGTCACTTATGGTATGGGCGGGCTCTCTTGTTCTTCTTTATCCTTTTATTTCTAAATGCGAGTTTCTAATTACTACAGATCAGTTTCCCCGTTTAAAGGTCAGTACAATGCCATTCTAACCGAGCCTCCTCAGCAGTTAACTTCTTTCCCTCCATGTTGCGTGCGTGCGGTTGGGCCATATAATGGAGAGCTCTGGAGGTCTTTGGTCCTGACTCTTTCCCCGTCCCCTCTAGTTTCCACGATATCATCCACCCACTACAGCACCATCCATCCTTAGAATCCTATACAAATACCCTCCTCCACGAAGACCTTCAAGTGACCCTGTGGCAAAGCTGTGATATCTGCATGTAACCCCTCCACACTTAGAATTTTTCTTTTAACTCTTTGCACCTACCTAACCATGCACAGTGGCTACTTGTTGCAATTTCAACACACTGCAGAGTGTGTCCTCTAAACCAGACAGCTGGACTACATTATTTATGTGGGATCCCACAGAGTGGTTAACGCTCAGCCAGAAACATGGTAGGTGTTCAATGAATTTAATACATGATGTATTTACTTACCAAACTCAGGTAAGAGGACGATGGATTCCACTGGGCCAGAACAAGTGCCTATAAGTTTTACTGATTGCCTCACTTAGTCCCAGGACCAGATATAGGAGTATGAGAAACTAGAAGCAAGGCCGCAGCTTGTTCTGAACTTTCTTTGGGGACTACACCCTCCCATTCCAGTTGTTTCCATTGTTTCTGCCTCTGTCTCAGAGAACAGACACGTAGAATACCGTCTGGCCCTCTGAGCTTCCTTAGTATTTGGCTTTTGGGTAAACAAGAGTTTCCTTTCTGGCTCTCTAGGATTAAACAAGTTGGTATATTATTTCAGTTTGAATGAAAACAGAGCAAAGCCTCTGACATGGCGCTTTGAAAAATGGAAACCGGAGAGATGACCTTTGGGAGGGTGGGAGAGCTGCTCCCCTGGCTGGCCAGCCCACGGCTCCCTACAGAGCACTGCGGACAGGGGAAGGAATAGGAGGCCATCAGGAAGTACGTCCTGGATGACCCATGGCGGAGAAAGACGTGGTTGAGGAACCTTAGAAAGCCTGACTCTCGGCTCTGACGGGAATGGGGTGTGGAGGGGCATGTGAGAGGCTTAGCAGCTGAACAGAAGCCCAAAGCCCCAAGTCCCACAACGACAGCCCTGAGCACCCAGTCGCTCACCTGAGACAGGTGCAGCCTCCCCCAGGGACCCCGTTGCCTAGTAGGAACGCTTTGCTTGTGATTTTAGTTCTTTATCTCTATTACTGTTTGCACTCCACGGATTATGGAAGCTGAAAACACCTGTAAACTAGGAGGAGGGATTATTTCCCTCAACAAGACAAGCTAAACCAAAGAAAAGTGGCTAATACCAAACCACTAGCACTGGTTACCTTTGGTAGACAGGCTTGTGGCGGGAAATGGGGGGAAGGTGTCCATCTGCATTGCATCTTTCTGAATTGCTTGCGATCTTTCATAACAGTAAAAATACTCAGTTCGGTACACACAAAAACACAGTCCAGGTGGGATACTGGTTTCTAGCAGCATGAAGATGTTCCCCTCCAGGCTTTTGCACATCCCCTTCAATGTTGGGTATCCCAGCACAGACAGGCACCCCACATCTTTACCTCACCACCCGCTGCTCCCCAGCTGATGGCCTCCTGTTCCCACCCCTCTCCGCAGCACTCTGTAAGAAGCCCTGGGCTTGCCAGGCCTGAGGAATGGCCCTCTCATCCACCAGAGACTGCCACGCCGCCAGATCCCATGCTGTCAGCTGAGGGGCCCACCTCGCCTAGCTGTCATATTTGCTACATTACTTCATGATAAAATATTAATGCCTGCACTAATGACTCAATTTCCTACATGTGAACCAAGTTTTAAGAGTTCTATGTCTATTCTACCGTTGTCGTTCATGTCCCACTTCCTGGAATATATTCTGAAGCAATCACCCAAAGAAGATGGAGCGTGCTGATGCCTACTCCCCCCTCCCACACATACACTATCCCGTGCAGAGCACGGCCCCACCCTGCTGGGACGCTGACCTCTGCCCTTGAGCTGGCTCGCTCTGGAGACTGTGCACCTTCCTCCACCACAAGGGCAGCTCTGAGCTGGTCACTGACTGAAATTCCTTAACCTGAAGGGGAACCCAACCCATGGACAGTTCCTGCTCTCCCCATGGAATTAAGCTAAAGCTGACTCCAACTGAGACCCCCTGTGCCCCCTTTGCTCCCCTGGTTCCTGTTCTCCTCAGACCTGCCCACAAGAACTTACATCACCGGAATCCCTCTTCAAGCTCTGCTTCTGGGGAACTTGATCCAAGACAGGGAAAAGCTATATGTGTGTGAAAAAGGTTATTACAGAGTCATAAAGATCATCAGAGAAAACTATGCAGATGCTGATAAGAGAGATTACTTTGAGGCGGTATGACTGGGGTAGGAGACTTGATTTTCATCAGAAATTTTTTGTTGTTCTCTCTAATTCCTTACCATGTACTTGATTAAAACATTACTATGATTAAAATACACTAAAAGTAAAACAAAAAAAATCCACTTCACTTCCAATCAAGTGATAATCCTGCATGTCACAGTCATATGTTCAGAAAGTACAAATGTTTGGTCAGGTCTAGAATGAAATCTATGCCTCAGGTGAATTTAGCTCTCTATCTGTAATGTGGTAAAAGGCTCATATCATTTTCCTCTGGAATTGGCTGTTTGCTGAAATTAACCAGATATGAATAAAGTGAAGGGGAAAATGAGGTTTTTCCTAAAAAAAATTAAGATTATCATAAAACCACCCAACATCAATAACATTCTGTGTGCTTTTAACTTAAATCATGAAGAAGGAGAATTTGGAAACTGCATGGTCAACTGAGCAGAAGTTCTACAAGGTGCTGGCCCTAGAGGGACTGAGCCAAAAGGAAGGCAGCTTCTAGTTCTGAATGAGGGTGAAGTTCATTTGGGAGGAATGCAAGACCCTCGCTGTGCAGTGAGCAGGGAGCAAGGAGGTAGGGGGCCGAACCTCGGTCATGTGACTGAGCTGTCCTCGGGAGCTCAGGAGAAAGTAATGTGGCACAGGGATCAGTTCATCAAACATTCATGCAACCCTTATTTGGTGCCTCCCTATGTTAGGCACTGTGAGGGGTGTTGGGGAAGCAGTGGAGAGCAATGGAAAGAAATTGTGTATCAGTGAGGGATGAAAAGAAATTCTTTGTATCAATCAAGGACCTTTGGTTGCAAGCAAGAGAAATAGATTTCATCTAACAGCAACAAAACTGATTTTATTAAAAGAATTATGAGCCACTGAATTACAAAGAAGGTTTTAGAGCCTGGTAGAAAACCTGTGTTGAAGAACTACAGGAAAGAAAGCCACTTGGGGTATAAAGGCTAATAAGAAGAAACTACAGGAATGGTTTAATAGCAAAATACAGTCAGTGTTACTAGGATAAAAACCTTTTTGCCATTTCTTCCATCTGGAGTGTTTCAAGAAAACATGGCAGTGGCCAAGCATCAGTCACACATTTGTCCCCAGCTCTAAGGGGATGGTAACAGTAGGGATTAGCCTCTCACATCTGTGGGAGGTGGGCTCCACAGGAGTTACTGTCCTAATAAGACCACATGGCATGGAAGATTGCTCTCAGAAAAACTGAGGTCCCCCTAGCAGGATGAACGGGAAGACTTTCTGGGCAAGGTGAGACCTAAGCTGTGATATGAAACATTAACACAAGCCAGCCTAACCAATGTGAGTGTACAGTTGAAGAATGCTGTGGGTAGAGGACATTCCCATTGGCCATTGCTGTAGAGCTTGGAACATTTTGGAAATGGTAAGAACCATGTATCCAATTTCACATGGTTTCTCATGCTTAAAGGAGTGATTCAGTTGATGATGCAACCTCAGGTAATGATGCTTTGGGATGGGGAAAACTGACTTTTCGTTGGGCTGGATGAGATCATGAGCAGAATGTGGCAGAGAAAGGCCTGCAGAGGCCAGAAGGTTCACTCCTGTGTTGAAGAACTACAGGAGGGGAAAAATTGCTGTATACTATAGGTAGGATGGATTACAGAATTATAGAGCTTGAGGCAAGGTGAGGGTCAGAAGGCTGTTGCTATAATCTAGTAGCAGCTAAAGGGTAGGAAAATGGATATAGTGAATGCATAGGCAACAGCAGGCTTTGATATAAAGTGAAACAGAACCCCAACGACATTCTCTGCATGCACACACATGCTTCTGGGGTTCTACACATACACAGCGAATCTAAAGATGGAAGGAATGACTTTGAGAATCCTGCTCTGCTGCTTTCTTGCTGTGTGGCCCTGCAGACATCACTCCACTTCCCTATATCTCAAGGATAAGTTCCTCATCTATCTGTACTAGACATCTGTGGTCTGACCATTCAGCATCTGAACTTCTGTGTAGTAAGATCCCTGATTTTTGTTTGGGGATCTGCCCTGCCTTCATTTCTCAGGAGTAGAGTTCAGCTCTGGCAATGATTGATTCAAGGACAGACATACACTAAGCTAGAGGGAGTCTTAGAAACTTTTTGGTGTAAATTATTGGAAGAGTTTTTAGTCTTTTCCACTGAGCAAACCCTGAAGTTAGCCATTCTGCCACCATCTAGAGAGAGGCATACATGGAGCCCGAGGATGGAACAGCAAGTGGATGATGGAGCTGGAAGAATTCAAATTCTAGTGACACCCTTTGAGCTCCTGGTTCAAGTTAGCCCTGAAGCTAGAAAGATAGCCCAGGAATTTTCCATTACATGTATTAAAAAATTCCTAGACAAGTTGCTGGGATAACATGTGAACAATAACAGCGAGTTCTAGGGACACTAAGCTCTCCAATCACTACTTTGACCCGAGGGTCAGAATTTGGTTAGCGCTGTCTTTCAGATGATCTTGATCTGCAGTCACTGGCCACGGGCAGTATGTTCAATAATCAAAGCTGTCCTTGGGCGTGCCGGTGCTGGCCCACTGAAGCTGCTAGTGAGGAAACGAGGCCAGGCAGCTCAGTGCAGTGAGTGCGTGTAGGTGGGCACGTAGGTGGGCTGCATGGCCCAGCACTGGGAAAGCCTGCAGGTGAGCATTGCTGCCTCCGTGCCGGCGTGGTGTGTGTATAATGAACACCTCTCAAGCAGGCGTCTCTCTCCTCTGGGGGTGTGTGGAGGCCATGATCTGTGAAGGAAGTGGGTGGCACCAGTAAAGGGGTCATTGTGATGGCGTCTGGTGATGAGGGCAGCGGTTATTGGGGTAGTCATCAAGAGTGTGGGCTTGGTATGTGCTTGTGCTAGTCCCTCCCTAAAGGAGCGCATGTCCCCACCACAGGGTCACTGTCATTGTGCACTAACAGCAGAAACATCCAGCAGCCAGCTGACAGTGGAGGGGCCACAGGACTTTGGTCCAAACTCTTCGTGTGCTTTTTTAAAAAAAAGATTTATTTATGCATAGAAGAACTGGGTGCGGGAGGTGAGAGGAGTCACCAGAGACAGAGTGGGGAGCTGAACAGGCAGATCCACCAAAACACACTGCCGAGGGGAGCACCGGGTGGGACAGGAGAGGTCTGCTGCGCCATGTGGGTCCCCTCCCTGGCAGGGCAATGAACTCGTGCTGCAGTGGCTGCAGATGCTTCCCAGTGCTGAAGCCTCAATCTCTTGCAGCACCAGGGAGGCCCCTCCCGTGCTTCTTTGCAGTACAAGACATGCAGGCTTTGGAGTCAGGAGGGCTGAGGTGGACATGGGTGTTTTGTAAACATGGGCAAGTGGCTTAACCTCTGAGACTAAATTTCCTCATCTTTTAAGTACAGGTAATAATAGCATTGGCTTCATGAGTTGTTGTGAGGATAAAATGAATTAATACCTGTGAATGTTTAGGACTGGGCCAGACTTGCAGTGAGTGGGGACGGTGGGTCTGTGGGAGAAGCAGTAGTAACAAGCCTGCTTTCAGCTGACTGGTAAAGTTGGACCTTGGACCAGGTCTCTGATTCCCAAATCTGCCTCTGCCTCAGCCAGGAACAAGAGGGTGGTTTTCACACACTCCAGCGAAGTTCACACAGCACATCTACACCCTGAGAACATAGATGCCCCAAGCAGAATCTCTCTCAAGTGTTCCATCTTCGTCAATGACACACTGCACACACTGTCATTAGCGACACTCAGAGCCTGGGTGTGCCGACAGGCCCATACCTCGGGTCCGCAGCTGCAAACATCTGGGGAAACTTAACAAGGCTCACAGGGTATCTATCTTTCTGGTTAGTCCTGCCTTTGTAACTCCCCAACTCCTGGCTGCTTCCATATTAAGGACAATGGGCAACTGTGGAGTCACTTGAACATATGACCTGCCCCTTAAGTCTTCTCCATCCAGTTAGCGTGACTCCGAGGTTGGGGGTTCTTGTGTCTTGTGACTACACCCTAGCTTTACCCACCTGGGTCATCTGCCCAGATATACTAGTGTATGAGTCTTTAGGGACACCTGTCTCCTCAACTGGGGTGGGAGGACATCAGGACTGAGGGGATACTTTGGGCACCCTAAGGAATTCTTCACTCAGCTCTGAATTAGAAGAAGTTCCAGGCAAACGGGCCAGTCTCTCTGGTGTGAACACAACCTCTTGACTTGTGGCGGTGGTGATAGTCTTCTAGCTCATCTTAGCCTTTCTGATCCATGCTCCTTGGCCACTGCGGGGGCTCTGTGAAATGCGACCATGCCATCTGCTTGCTTCAAATCTTCCTGTGATTCCTGCAACCCAGAGCAGCAGTGCCAGTAGAACTTTCTGTGACTACAGTAGTCAGTGGCCGCATGTGACTACTGAATACTTGAAATATGGGTACTGTGGCTGGGAACTGAATTTCAGTTGTGTTTTATTTTGATTAATGGAAGCTGAAATAGTCACATAACAGCTAGTGGCTGCTCTGTAGACAGTGCAGGTCTAGAGAATGAAATTTAAAGTCCCAGGCATGTCCTATGCTATCTGAGCAACTGCAGATTTTCTTTTGCCAGGATTCATTCAAACTGGGAATTCCAGCCATAGCAAATGACTTACAACTCCCTCTACCTTGTGCCCACTTCACACCTCCGTGCATTGGCATCTGTTGTTCTCTGACTGGAATGTTCTCATCCTTTGCCCAAACATGTCTACAAGTTGCCTGCCAGCCAAATAACCCTCCTTCAAGACACAGCTCCAGTGTTACCTCTATTATCAAGCTTTATCAGCCACCTCCTGCTCTCCCCACACAGAATTAACTAGCCCTGCTTTTCCGCATCCAGCACAGACTTGCTGTGAGGCCTTTCCAACACTTAGAGGATGGGTGTGTTTTTCATCTGTGAATGACTGCAGACTTCCAGGGGAAGTTTCTTCCTGATTCCCTCCCACCAGGTTTGGCTGGTAGTAAGTAGTCTTTAGAAGATGAGTGAAGAAATAAACACAGTTATCCTAGCAGGCACACACCACAGTTTGAGTTGTCTGAAATCCGACTTTCTGTGCTGTCCTAGCCTACTTACTTGGGACTTCTCTGCATGTGTGGTCTTGGGATTTAGAGAAGTCAAACGAGCAGACCTCTCATTGGTGGAGATCATCATTCCAGAGGCTCACGAGAGCGTTTAACGCCGGGGCAGATGGAGGACTCACTCTGTCACCATGGCAGCCACACGTGGGCCACGCTGTTTCTCATGTCTTACCCTCCAGAGTCCCAGGATTGGGTCTCCATTTTTTTGTCAAAGGATGTGAGTCCCTGATGGATTTTCAAAAACCTTCTGAGTGAGTTGGCAATCCCTTGGCAGTTACCAAGCAGCAGTCTCCAGAATAAGCTCTAGGTTCACAGAGCCCTGCAGGGATGGGGGTGGGGGGAGAATGGCTGGGTCCTGTGATGAGACGTAGGGGATGACGAGCATGAGCTGTTCCAAAGCACAAAACTGAGGTTGAAGCCAGAGCAGAAGGCCCGCAGAAGCTGAGGAGGGCCTCCCTGGCCCTGGAGGGAGACGTAACTGAAGAAGCCATGCGGTCAGTCCTCTCCAGGAGAGCAGAGCACCTTCCATTCCAGCCTCCAGAACTGTGAACAATACTTTCCTGCTGCTTGGAAGCCCCCCGGGCTGTGGTATTTTCTAGCAGCCCAAATGGATGAAGACACCTGCCATATCCATACCTCTAAAGTTTGTAGACATCCAATGCTTCCTTCTGCAGCTCAAGAAATATCAAATCATACAACTGCAATATTTTATTTTTTGTATTTTTATCTGTTACCCTTGCATAGAATAGTGACTTATTGAAACTGAGTATTGTGTCTTTCCAACGGCACACCCTGGACAGGATCGGGATCAGAAGAAAGAAAAACTTTGGAAATCCAAATAGATTTTGTTGTTTAGCAAATACTATTGTACTAGTGTTAATATTTTAGCTTTGATGAATGGTCTCTACAGTTATATAAAATGTTAACACTGTAGAAGCTGGGTGAAGGGTGTAAGGAACTTTCTATTATCCTCACAATTCGTATGTAGAACTAAAATTATTCCAAAACAAAAAGCTTATTTAAGATAACCAGTTTTTCTTTCAAGTGCTAAAAAATACTCATTTATGAGGGGAGAGATGAGGGGCACTTTTAATGTCTTTATCATACCATCTTATTTCCACAGTAGCATGTATTGCTTTTCTAATTTAAAAAACAGTGTTTCTTTTAAATTAGATTACTTGGTTTATAAAAATATTCAAGTGTGTATGATAAGTTTTGTTTTTAATTGAAAAGACAGTGGCCCCATTAAGACCAAATTGTAAAAGATGTACTTATAATAACCCATAATCTTATTACTGCAGAAGAACTGGATCCTTAATTTTGCATATAAGCATTCACGTACATAGATAATTTTACTAAGCTGCAATGGAAGTTGGGATGTCAAGTTTTAATGCAGGTGCCTGCTTGTATTTCCTTCAGAGGCAATTAAAACAAATTGTTTGGTGATTTCCAAATGACAAAAGCTCAAAATGTGCAATGGCCATTATAGATCGTGTAGAAGTTTCTCCTGACCACTTCGAAATCTCCCTCCACTGTGGTTGGTGGTGGGGGCATTTGGTCTGATGGGACTGGAAAGGTCTTGCCTCCCCTGCCACAGGGCGACGGTGGGGGTGGGGGGTCGGGTTGTTAGGGGAAGCTGCTTGGGAGCCCTCTGGAGCTGGAAATGCAAATTGGGCACAAATGGGAGCCTGCTGCCCTGAAATCATCCTAGTTATGTATGAGCTTGGAAAAAAAAACATGGGTGGCTCCCTCTCCTCCTGAAAATTGGAGCAGAGAATTAAGTTAACTATTCAGAGTTGAATAGCCTCCTTAAAGGTCAAGTGTGACCAGCAATGCTGGGGTTTTGCAATGCTCTATCCCTGTCTTACCCCAGCTATAGTCTCATCTTGACCTTGATCATCCACACTGTCCTGAAGCCCTCTCGAAAGTTCTGTGAGCTGGTTGGCCTGAGTCCTATGAAAGAAAATCTTTCTTCTACCAAGTTAGAAAAAGTGCTTTATCACGCAAAGAAAAATTACAGTCACTTTGTGTCTCTGAAGAGTTTCCCCTGTGTCCATTCAAGAATATAAGCAGCTCTGGGCCTCCTGTAATACAGGATCCCACTGCCTTCCTGGGAGAACCATCAGAGCGACCTCCTTCCTGTCTGTGAGGGCCTGGATTGCTGGGCAGCTCTAGCCTCAATTCTAAGCCAGCCCAGCTGCCCCTCAGACATTTGTCTGGGACCATGGCCTTGCGCCTTCTGGCACTCACCCCGTTTACCTCTCCCTTTGCGATGGAGATGTTGAGATGGTCCCTAAACCCAGCACAGCTGCAGCGCACCAAGGGCCAGGTCCTCAGCCACACTCTCTTGCCCCTTTGCCCAGACCATTCCCCCTTGCTCTACCTTGGCCCATGTCCTCACTTCCCCCTCCACACATCTGTTCTCCTCTTTTCAGGGCCTTCCTGCACCCACTGACTTTCTGCCCATTTCAAAGCCTGACTCTAGTCGAGCCTTGTGGTCACCCTAGGGGACTGGCCATCAGCTTGTGAGAGACTAGGATGCCCGCCCCTCCCCCACACCTGCACTTTCACAACCTCCTGAGTGAGTCACTTGCGCCTACAGTGGGGGAAGAGACTTTTTCAATGAAATGTCTTCAAGACATGGGCCTTGAGACATCAAGAACAGCAGAATTGCCTTGCTAAAAATGCAGGTCTTTGGGTCACACCCTAAACATAGAGGATTTGGAGTCCCTGGGGAATGAGACCACACTTGACACCCTGAAGTCATTTTTAAATTTTCTATATAAATTATACATTAAGTAAATAAAAATGTAATTACTTTAATAAATTTGTGATATGTTATTTCAATAATATACTCTTACTTTAATTATAAGTTGTTATACTTGGCTAGAGACATTAGATAGATACATAAATAACCATTATTAGTTTTTATGTGATAACTTTTACTTTTGATGTGAAATACACTGTGAAAAATTAAATGATGTCTCATCTGGCTCCCACCCCCTGGAGTTGTCTGGTTTCCAGAACATCTTCATTTTATTTGTAAACGTGCTTCTTCCTAGAGAAACCGTATAGGATTATTTTGTGTTTGGGATTTCACATAGATGGTGCCTCTTGTGTTTTTCTGCAATTTTCTTTTTCCCACTCAATAATGTGTTTTGAAGAACTTTCTGTGTCAGAAAACGGAGGGCCACCTCATCCTTTTGCTGGAGTGTATTCCACTGTCTATGTTTCAAAGCCATGAGTGGACTGCTAGGTTATTTTTCTGTAATGCTACCATGTAATGGTACGGGGAACACGCTTGAACACTCCTGTGCAAGGGTGACTGGGCTTCTTTAGGGTAGAAACACAAAAGGCTGGAAAGCAGAATTGCTGGTTATAGAGAGAGGAGCACTTTAAATATTAACAGCTATTACCAAAATAGCTACAGCCCTGGGATCCTTTGTACCTTCCATTTAATCTCTTTGTTTGGGGCTTGCTTTCACACCGAGTCTGCTGTTTTGGCATCAGAACTCCTGCTCTAAAGGAACTCCCTTCCTACTTCCCGTACAGCTGATCCTCCCACGCTCTCTTCATGAGTTCCTTCATTTAATCTTCGCTTTGATGACCGTCAGAAGACAGTGTTGTTTTTTCTCCCATTGGGATTTCAGTCCCAACGCCAGACCAAGGCTTTGACCAAGCTTGGTCAGTGATGAAGTGACTCATCCAAGATGCAGCATCAGGGTCTGCTTCGCTGCCTTGTTTGCTGTTTGAAGTTCAGGGCAAGAAGGAACCTACAGGATCTAGATGCCTGAGTTTGGACTGAGGTTTCTTTAAAGGCTCTTTCAGACCCACATACTCATAATTGATTGACTTCAAGAAAATCACCCACAGAGAAAAGCCAGCAGGATTTGCAGTGCAGACAATTTTACAAGTGGATAACAGTATGGATCAGGAGCTTCCTCTAGAGGCTTGAAGAAGGCCTCGTGCGAGTCATTGCAGCAGAGACAAATTTGGGGGACGTCATCAAATGCCCGGGACTTAGCATTTCAGTCTGCACCCTGTGAAATCTCTCTGAAATGGAACAAAAAGACACTGGCCTCATGCACCTTCTCTGCATGGCGCTCTCTCATGGTTCTCTAAGGTTTTGCCAACATATATTGAATTGTTAAAGAACAGTCCCAGTCCTGAGCCCCGCAGGAGTACGAATGCACTCAGCCTGGTTTTTTGTTTTTGTTTTTTTAATTTGACACTTTTTACAGAAAGTAAATGTGTGACTTTTTTTGATGAGCAAACAGCCAAAGGTGTTTAGGAAAGGTCTATCATTTTTCTGGTGACAAGACACCCAAAGCCAAATTCATTAGCAGTTTTCTGTTTGGAATTTTAAAATATTCTCTGACCTATATAAATTCCCTGTTTTGTCCTTTACTAACATAAGAAAATTAGCTGACATACACTATGGTTACAGAGTACCCATAGTACCCCAGAGGCATGGAGACCACTGAAGGCCTTAAAATCCAATGTCCACTCCAAAGAAATTTTCTTTGTGTCTATAACTTTGTGACTAGTGGACACCACTTTTTAGACGTGTGTCAAGTCTTACCTTGAGTTCTACATGTATATGTTGTTTAATCATGCTTCTATATTTACTATCTTCTAGAGAATACTAATGGAACAAGAGTTTGGCTATGTTTTATGAGCTATTAACTGTAATGAGTCAAATGAGAAAATGCTGAGTTGGTGACAGTCAACTCAAATAAATCAGTTCACTTCTCTGCTTCCCAATTTTTCTTTTCTCAAGTATACATGACACAGTATGCCCATAGGTTCATTCATCTGACAAATATTTACTTAGCTCTTAGTCTGTGTCTTGCACCACTGCAGGATGCCGGAGCTATAGTGGTGAGCAAAACACATGGCGTTCCTGCCCTCATGGAATTGAAAGACTGGTGGGTATGAATGCATTGTCGAGACAAAAGCTCGGTATCATTTAAAAGTAATATGTACATCTGCTTGTGGATATGTTCTTCTTTTCCTGTCTTTAAACTCTTATATGATCTCACTGTGTATTGATTACACCTTGGCAACAGGTGAATGGAACCTCCTTGAGCATAACACATGGTTTAGAATTTTCATGTTCCCTATGCTTAGGATGATGGCAGAGCTGACTCTGGATCTTGAACATGGCCTTTGGTCCGAGAGTCTCTAGCTTTCCTCCTTTTCTATATGACCTCTCATCTGGGGCATGTTATTGTGGACATTGAGGATGCAATGACAATAATAATAAAACTGATCATTTCTGACCAGAACTAACAATGGGTGAATCTGCTGAAAAATACCATTTTTAATATGATCTCAACTCTGCAGGCTTGAGCTTATAAACATTTGGTGACAGCACAGTTCCTGCTTATTAAACCTTAATTTACTGAATCTAGTAATTCCCCACCTCTCAACCCCCCAGTTAATGATCATGACTATTAACTGAAATCTGAATGAGGTCCTTTCGGTTGATTTCTTTTAGTGTAGAGTTTGTTATAGTTGATCACATAAAAGACTATGTAAAATATCACGGATGGGGTATATAGATGTCAAATTGCAATGCTGTACACCTGAAACTTATACAATATTATAAACCATGTTACCTCAACAAACATTTATTAAAAAAAAAAATCCTCTTTCCATGATTTGTACTTGGATATTTTCTGGCCCTTCCCTTGGCTCTAAGCTCACATAAATACTCCATTACCTTGAATAACTGGGAGTTCACCACTTAGGAAGAGTGGGGATTATCATGAAAATCCACACCCATCCTCATTACAGATTGAGATCTACTAATTTGCATCAGGTCCGTGCACAAGGCCTCATTTGGGAGGGGCCCCAATACTGATTGAGTATCAAAGTTTAGTTATCTTCCAGGTGAGTCAAGTCCCCAAGCAGTATAAAGGAGTGTGTGCCACTCTCAGAAAAGAGGGTTCAGCTCTTGCCCATGGTCTTCGCTCCTTTCACCACTATTCATACTTCCAACTCTCTATTCCAAGGGACAAAACTAGATGAAGAGGCCAAATAAAACCTCAGGCTAGTCTTTCAGAGATGCCGGCTTGAAAGAGAGAGAAAGGGAAGAGAGGCAGTGATGGTAGGTACCAACATAACTCTGCCCATTTTCCCATCCATTCTTTCAATCACTTTCTGAAAACTAAGTGGCTCCTTCACTTTCAACATGACTTATTTAAGTTTAACCTTGAGGATCAAAAGTATTTCTTTAACTCCTTAACAAATAAGATGATCTAAATTTAGAGTTTCGACTATTGAACATTTGAATCTTGAAAGCCAATCATCCAATTACTTGCATAGTCACAAAAACAAGTGTTTACTGGGTAGCTACCATGTGCCTGGCACTGGGGATGCCAGGGTGAGACTCTCAGCCTCTATATTGGAGGAGCAAAAATAAGAGATAATTTTGGAAGAGTCATATCAAGTGACATGTGATATGTTATGGGAGCACAAAGAAGACCACTCAACTCAGATTTAGGGTTTGTGTGGAATTTCAGAGACTGGAACATTGGCGCTAAAGCGATGAGGAATGAGGATGGGAGAAAAATGTCCAGGTTGACTTTCCATCACTTGGTTTGTGATTGGGAGTGAGGTGGCCACCCCCATTCAGAAAAAAATATCTTTCTAGGAGGTGGACTGGGAGGACTAACTGAAATGACTTCTGGTTAAAGACTGGCTCAAAACGGTCAGCAAGACATAAAGAAAACCAAACTTATTTTCAGTTTGGAGTAGATTGCCATGCACATCATGGTGACTTTGGGGCCCACACTCAAAAAAGGAAGAAAGAGTTAATAATTCTGAAAGCATGATTGCTAAGAACTTCATCTATTGATGCTATTATTCTCATCAAAAAAGATACTACGTTGTCTGTTACATAATTTTTTAAATAATCTCTTTTGTCTAAAACACATTTAAGTAATGTCTTCTAGAAAGTTACAGATGTGTCATGGCAGATAATATGATGAATTTGTTGTGAGAATGGGGGTTTGTGAAGCATTGGATGTTTGGGGCATGTTTGGTGAGAGGAAGCATCCTTACATAAAAAGGAAGATCCTTATGCATCAAAAAAGAGGTTCTGAAATAGCACTGCTTTAGGAACCAGAGTTTTTCATTCTCAGAAGTGGTTCAGACTCTGAAGAATTGAAGTTCTGGCACAGAAACTTTGACACTGGGCATTTCAGACAGATGTAAAACTGGATTTTCTTCATATACCCCCAAGTATGTATAGAATACTTCTATATGTTAATGCCAGCTGAGCTGTAGGTAATATAGAGAATAACCGGAAGTGATTCTTGGTCCTTGGTGAGCGTTAGTAGTGGAAGGAGCAGTTTACAGTCTGGTGGAAAAGGTAGGTCAAGTTATCAGAAGTCAACAGAAAGAGCAAAGTGCTCTTGGGGTCATTCAAGAACAAAGGGGAGCACCAACTTGGGGAGTCACACAGATGGACAAGAACATGGAATGCGTACTGGGCAGGACTAGTATCTCTAGAGCACCCCTAATATCCTGTGCATTAAAGGCCAGGACCTGACTAGTTTTGTGATTGTAGTATTAGTTTTAGTTTTGATAAAAGTAATTCCAGGAAGAAAAGAAATAGAATTCAGACTTTGATAAGGGTTTTTCTTTATTGCTTTCTCATTTATGTTGCTATTTTTGCATACATTGCATATTTGGCATCTAGAATGCTGGAAAATCAAATTAAAATAATGGTTTTTATTTATAATAACTTATAGTACAAGTCCAGCCATACAAAAAAGTGGTGGAAAAAATTACAATAAACCTCTTTATGGATCATAGTCGGCGTCTGTATCATCTGGACTTGACCCCAAGTGGTCTCTTATTTTTGACTCTCTTATTTTTGAGGAAAGCGCCCACAGCGTCTATCTGATGCATGAACTAAACTTGGAAACGCCTCCCCGACCCGTTGCCTATTCATGACAAGTAATCCTTTACTGAATTGTACTAGTTAGGAATGTTTTCAACTATAAGTAAGCATAATGAACAGAGTTTTCTGCTTTTTGACAGAACAGAAAGTCTGGAGTAGGCAGCTGTTAGCATTTGTTCAGCAGTTCACGCGTTCCAGAGCCAGCATTGATGTGATTCTCTTGGCCTCTCCTTCATGGTTGCAAGATGGCAGCTCCTGTTCCAGGCATCCTGCCCACAATCAGGGTAGAAAGAGAGGGGAAGGTCAATGCCAGCTGCAGCTGTCCCTTTGTATCAGAAAAACAAACACTTTCCCCAAATCACCCTCATCCCAGCTGAATTACTCCTAGATATTATTGGCCAGACTAGATCATATGGCCACCCCTATTTGCAAGGAAGGCTGGGAAAGTGAGCTATTTTGCTGCTCTCTAGTCCAAACAGACAAAGGACTAGGGCTAGGAGTGAATATAGGGTTACTATTTCTGGGAGAGTGGTCTTGAGTCCTAAATCAACTGTCCTTATCTTGCGCCTATTTTCTATTTTTATGTAATGTCTAACTCTTTTTGATTTTGAAGCAGGGTGGGACAGTTAGAGAATTATGAGCTGGAAATGAGCAAAGCTTTAATTTGCTAGACTGCCCTAAGGAAATAGATGTCAGTTGTTTTGACATCCATGCCCTGGTGGCTCAGCACAGCTCAGCTCAGTTATCAGGTACCAACTCCCGCTGCAGGATCTGAGCTGCCGCTGTCCTGTCTCCTCTTGTCTGGAAGGGGACAGACCAGTCTCACCGCATCACTCATGCCGGAGTGGTGCCAGAATACCTCCTGGCCACAGTTTCACCAGAGTCTTCTTGGTGCTGTTTGGTGAAGGGTAGCATTACAGAGTCAGCACTCAGGACTGACTTTAAAATATTGAGCTTATCCTGCTCTGATATAAGCCACTGCCTGCAGCCTCGGACTCTGAGGAATGGCCCTCCCTGCCCAAGTCCTTATAATTCAGCAACTGAGGGCTGACGCCTGCCTCCCAGGAGTCCTAAGGCCCTCCCTCCATGCAACACAAGGGCCATCGACTCTGGCCCACACGTTTAGTGGTCATGTGGCTCTGATTTGAAAATATTTTGAGTACCTCCCATGGGAGAGACCATTAGTTGTTTATATCTACTTGCCATTTCTCTTAACTGTTCATGGTTGAAGGGCAAATGGGTACTTACTGATAACTAACTCGAGGAACAGAGGTGGATAATTCCATTACTGATAGTCTTGGTTTCCTCAAGGCTAATTAATAAGTCATGCAAAATTGACCTGCTCTGAAAGAGTTGTTTTATTTTTCAATATTCATGCTGCAAGTAAAAGAAGCTCAGACACAAAAGAAGAAACTCTATGATTCCATTTATTGAAGCTGAAGAAGAGAAGCAGTGTAAGAAGAAGCAGTCATTACCCTTGAGGGAATACTGAAGGGAAAGGGCACAAGAAGGCTGGTCGTGTTCTTTTCTGGGGTCTGGGTATTGAGACTGCTAATCACTGCACCCATATCCATCCTGGGCCTCATTGGTGGCGCAGTGGGTTGAGTATTGCACTGTGAAGCATCCGTGGCACAGCAGCCTGAGTTCGATCCCTGCCCAGGGAGGGGACCCACATGGTGCAGCAGACCTCTCCTGCTTTACCCGCTACTCTCCTCAGCAGTGTATTTTAGTGGATCTATCTGTGCTGCTCCCCATTCTGTCTCTGGTGAACCCTTTTACCTCCAGCGACTCTGCCCTGTACTCCAGCTCTTGCATGCATAAATAAATAAATCTTTAAAAAAATATATCCATCCTATTGTCTCCTGACTGTCAGAACCCTGATGTCCTTGTAAGAGCAGAAGTAGCATGTGGTAAGTTGACAATGATATTTCCCAGTTTTTTTTGGAAATAGGGTTGGCCATGTGCATACATGAGATGTAAAAAAAGTTGATGGGTCTTCCAGGAAGTCTCCTTTAGGTTCAGATTCTTTGGGTCATGCCCTTAATGCCACCTTAAGTACAATGAAGGGTTGTCATCAACACCCCAAATATCCATTCGTGCACTTGTATGTAAAAATCCTCCCACAAGTTTCCTACTCTGTGGTTTGGTTCATTCATTCAATAAACATTTACTGAGCATTTATTATTACAAGTTGGGCATGTGCTAATCAAACAGTTGACAGATCCAGATGCCCCAGGGCCAGGCCTGCAATTAGAGAGCAGGCCTGAGGTGAAGGACAAGAGCAGATAAACTAGAGGACCTAGATCCTGGCTCATAAGGAGGACGGGAAAGGTACAGATCAGCTCTAGCAGATGGTTTGACACGTGGGAATCCAAATCTCAACTTGCAGGATATTCCCATTTTTCAAGTGAAGTTAGGAATCTTGATTTTATTTGTCAAAATTAACTGCCATGAGGTAGAACTTCCAGCTATGGCAGAGTAAAACTGGACAAAGTTGGTGTATTATTTTGTTTTGTAAAAAAATTATGACAAATTTAGCAGCTTAATTGACACACATATATTATCTCACAGTTCTGAAAGTCAGAAGTCCAGGCAGACTTCACTGGATGTTCTGTTTAGGTTTTCACGAGGCTCAAATCTAGGTGTTAGTTGAAGAAGGTTTTTTCCTACAGATTCTTGAAAGATCCATTTTCAAATTCATTAAGGCCAAAGGCATTGCAATATATCACATGAATAAACACTAAAACCAAATCCAGCAACACCTAAGAATGACCAGGTGGGATTCATCTTGGCAGTGCAAGTTGATTTAGCATCTGAAAATTAATTAATATTACACATCATATTAATATAATGAGGCACAAAACTTACTATGGTCACATGATTACATGCAGAAAAAGCACTTGATAAAAATCAAACACTCATTTCCTCAAACACATAAAAAAGCACCTGTATTTTTCATATTTTAGAGTAAGATTAAAGGTGTTTTCCATAAGTGTAAGAACAAAGCAAGGCTGTCCACGCTCATCACTTTTATTCAAATCATACTGGAAGTTACAGCCAGTCAAGAAGACAAGGTAAAAGGTATCCAGATTAGAAAAGAAGAGGCAAAGCTGTCTTTTTTTGCAGATGATATAATCCTGTTTCTGAAAATACTACTGAATACAAAAATGAAAATGTCACAGGACATAAAAATAAATAATACTTCTATATACTGACAATGAACAATTCAAAAAAGAAATGAAGAAAACAATGCAATTCATAGTAGCACTAAAATAAGTAAAATACTTTGAAATGATGTGACAAAAGATATGCAAGACCTAAAAACTATAAAACATTACTGACATAAATTTTGAAAGATCTAAGTAAATGGGGAGATGTACCATATTCATGAATGGAAAGATTCACTATTGTTAAGATGGTAACTCTTCCTAAATTCGTCTTATAAGCAATACAATTCACAATCAAAATCTGCCCTTACATTTTTTTTGGTAGAAATTGATAAGCTTTTCCTAAAGTTTATAAGGAAATGCTGTACACCTAAAAACAGCAAAATGATTTTGAAAAAGAACACCACCTTGGAGGACTTAGTTTACCCACTTTAAAAACTTATTGTAATAATAGTAGTCAAGATTATGTCACAGTGGTGTAAGGATATGCATATAGATCAAAAGAAAAAAATAGCAAGTCAGAAAAACCATCCATTTGAGGTAAATTTTCAACAAAGATTTTCAACAAAGGTGTTGAGGAAATTCAATTGGGAAATAACATTCTTTTGGATAAATGTTTCTGGGACAGTTTTGCCTGCATACAAAGAATTCATTAGTTAAAAAAATAACCTTTACCTTATATAATAAATAAAATTTAACTCAAAATAAATTACAGAGTTAAATGTTTAATAGAAAATTATAAATTTGAAAAAAAACACACAGGAAAAAAATCTTTGTGACTTTAGTTCAGGCAAAAATTTCTTTTTTTTTTTTACTTTTTTTTTTATTATATTTAATTGTATTTGACATCGTTTGTATTCCCCAGGGGGTTCCCACCACCATTTTCACCCATGCACCGTCACCTCAGTCCCTTGTGCTCTTTATGACCTCATCACTGTCTTTGTCAGGCAAAAATTTCTTAGCTATACTACTGAAAACATTCATAAAAGAAAAAATTGATAAATGAGAATTCATCAAAATTCAAATCTCTGGCACTTTCCAAAGATAGCATTAAAAATATGAAAAGACAAGCCACAGTCTGGAAGAAAATATTTATTTGCATATATCTAATTAAGGACTTGTATCTGAAATGTATCAAAAATTCTTATGACTCAATAAGACAATTACCCCAATTAAAAATGGGCAGAAGATTTGAACAGACTTTTTTTTTAATCAAAGAAGACATACGAAAAAAAGATGATTAACATGATTAGTATCTAGAGAAATGTAAATTACAATCACAATGAGATACCACTACGTATTTATTAAAATAGTGATCATTTAAAAGTCTAATATAATTTATGTATTAGTATTGGCACAGATGTGGAGAATCTAGAACTTCACATATTGCTGGTGGGAATGTAAAATTGTATAGTCACTTCAGAAAACATTTTTAGTGCCTTAGAATGTTAAACAGTTGCAACATCACCCAATAATTTTATCCACAATATCCCCAAGATAAATTAAAACATATTCCTAACAAGAATTTAAGTAAATATTGATAGCATAATTGATAATAGCAAAAAAATGTATGTAAGTGAAATGTCCATCATCTGGTGAATGACTGAAAACAAAACCTAGTGTATCTTCATAATGGACTACTCCTCAGCAATAATAATGAACTACTAATGCTACAACATGTATAAATATCATGCTGTGTGGAAGAAGCCAGATGCAGAAGATTACACATTGTATGATTGCATTTATATGACATTTCTAGAAAAGGCAAATTTTTAGAGAGAGAAAGCAAATCACTGGTTGCTGAGGACTGGAGAATAGAGAGTGTCTGATTACAAATGTACGTAAGACAATTTGTTGGATTGATCGAACCATCCTGAAAGTGGACTGGGATGACAGTTGTAAACTTTGATATATTTACCAAAAATCCTTGAATTACCATATATTATGAATGTATTTTCTAATATGTAAAATACATCTCCATAAAATTGTTAAGAACTTAAGTCTCCAAATTTAAGATGTTCATAATGAATTCAAAATCTTAAAGAACCTATATAGAAAAAATACCCCAAGCCCTCTATACTAAGTAGCATGAATAGAAATTTGAATAAAATAAAATCCTTGTCTTCAAGGAATTTTGTTTCCAAAAGGAAAAACTGAAGAGTGAAATTACAAAGCCCTATGATACACAGTTGAGGGACTCTGGAGTTAGATTTTGAAAGGTAGTAGGAATTCAGGAAATTGCAAATGTAGGAAGTGGAGAAAAAAGTTGAGTGACATTTCTGGGAGGGGGACAGAATGGCAAAGGCTTGAAGGTGTGAAGAAGCAATTCCCTTTCTAAGAACTGAGAAAACTGGAGATTTGGTACACATGAGAATAAAAAGAGCAGGAAAGAGGAGACCAGACCATGAAGGGCCTTCTGAAAGTTTTTGGATAAAGGATTAAACAGGATTTATTTCTTTAAGGAACATGGGCCTGCTTCTTTTGGGCTAAATTAAACTTTATATATCTTGGCAACATCATATTGCACTAATGTAATAAATATTCATAAATATACTGCTTATTGAGTGCCAGGTACTGTTTTAATACTTTATATAAACTCACTTAATTCCATCAATAGTAGTTCTCAACCTGTACCAGAATTACCTAGAAGTCTTATTCAGACAAAAATAAGAGGTTCTGATTTAGCAGGTCTGGAGTGAAGCCCAACTATTTGCATTTCCGTCCAGTTCCCAGAAGAAATTAATGCTGTTGGTCCAGGAAGCACACTTTGAGAACCACTGCGTGTATCATTTAATAGTGTTAAAACTTAGTCTCTGTACTTTGCTCAGCTGAACAATGCTGAGAGACACAATCTAGATAAGAAAGGGACATCCATAGAGTTGCCATGGGGACCTGGTCACGGGTCCACATGACCAAAGGGGGTGATAGGGAAATCCCAGGAATGAGGGAATAGGACAAACAGAACCAGGCATGAGGTGTGTGCGGAAGGTCCACCCAAATCCGATGTTCTGGCAGATAGCAACTGGCAGAGACATACTCTCCAGTCATGAAATGGGTTTAGAAGCCACAAATCCTTCCAGCAGGCCTTTCATGTCTCGCCCCTTGATCTCTTGCAGGGTATTTCAATAAATTTGCCTTTTCTGTTCTCCACTTCATCTCTGATGAATTTTTTTACCCCCACTCTTCTGGATTCTTCCCAATATTTCTCCCACTAAACCTTATAAGAAATGTATTGTTATCATCACCACCATTTTACAGAAGAGGAAACGGAAGGTCAAGCAAGCTGCCTTTAGTGATGAGCTGGGCATTCAATGTGTTTCCCATATCTCCCTAGTTCACAGGTGGCAAAAAACCAGTTAAGGGCTAGTGTGGCCCTTAGTTTCAGTCCTTGATTGTAACTATCACTCTCTCTCTCTCACACACACACACACACACATACTTTCTGTCTGTCTGTGTCTGTCTCTCTTTCTCTCTCACACACACACTCACACACACACACACATATACACTGACATTACCTGACAACTGAGATACAAGAAAGGCTAACTGATGCCAAAGAAGTGATGAGGGAAAGTCTTTGAGGAACTCTTTAGGCCATTCAAATGAAGTATTCTTTTGGTCCCATTAGGATGAAATCAGGATTTAAAAATGCACAAATGTCAATGTACAAATTGATTAAGTAAAAGGAAATCACTGAATGAATGCCACAACTCGAATTAAGTATGCATATTTAATATCTGTTGTTTCAAGTGTTTCTTTTAAAAATCTCTTATAAAATCTGAAAACTAAAATCATCTAGAGAAGATAACCTTGTTTTACATGCTGATTTTGGGGGAGGGGGTTCTAAGATTGAAATGGAAACCCTTCCATGAATTTCCTTGCTTTTCACATCTTGATGTAATTTGTAGCATCTCCCTGGTTTCCTTCCAATAAACAACTTACTTAAATTGGTGGCATTATGTTATTTTTGAGATCTGAATCACAGAGACTGTAAAACAAGCCTGCATGCTCCATCTTGTCTTTTTGTTGAGCCTGTATATCTAATTAAAGCTTCTTACAGGTCCATAAAAAGACCTAACATTAAAAAAGCAGTTTGTGTTGGAGAAAGCCCCAGGGTAAATTGGAGAAGGGGTTTCATCATTAACAATAAACACATTTGCTTAAATTCAAAGTTAAGTAATAATATATTAATTTGTACTTGAATATTTTTAAATATTGCCTAAGTATAATCAGATCATGTTACCACATTTATGGTGTGGAACTGAAAATGGGTCATGTTCTTGCCAGCAGCACTCCAGCTTCCTAAGAAACACTGGGGATGAATAAGTGATTTACCACGTGGCTTGCACTGCATCCTTTTCTGGACAAGAGTTAGAGTCCACGTTATTTAACTCAATTTATTATTTCATTCCTTTTCAGTTATTGTTTGACTATTCTTATGCCTTTGTTTTCCTTATAGAACTTATTCAAAACCTGAGTTACACAGCAGTAAAATACACTCAGCTTTGCAAGGGTTCATCTAGTGTGGCCATTGCTTTGTGGTTATTGTTACATCTCAGGGGCTGTGGACCTGGCAGTAGAGGCCTTCAACCATTGGAATCATTCCCTCGGGAGACCATTAGAGTGGTATTTTTTTCCCTTTACATGGCTACAGGGTTCTCTGAATAGTGATATCTCCCTGAGGGGAAAAGGGCACAGACTTCCAGCTTTCTAGCTTTCCAACAAAGGAACGGATTCCACAAACCAAGTTAGGTGCTCTTGTTTAACATACTGCTAGAGTTAGAATGTCAGTGTCCAAGTAAAATTATTTTTTTTCCTATGGTCTTTCTAAGTCACAATGATCCCAGAATCAAGGCCTTGTCTCAGACTTGAGGTGCAGAGGCCCAGCCTGACGCTCTTGGCTTGAGGCTTTTCCCAATGATCCATTACCCCATGCTAGGAATTAGGGCAACTGGGAATCCCCTTTAATAGAAAACCTGCTTATTACTTGAATCATGTAAAGTCTAATGCTATGGAAAGTATGAAAGAAAGGCTTCTGATATTTGCAGGTCAACGGAGACATTTGCTAAAGCCTTCTAGATTTCTCCTTTGCGTCTAGTTAATTAAATTTAGAGCATCTAAGCAGCTTTGTTTGTACGTGTGTTCTTTGGTAGGAGTCATTTCTTGGAAGAGGGCTGGAAAGGAGGAAGAAGCAGAAAAGGAAAAGCAGACATCTGGCTTGTTGCTTCCCTCCAGGTACCCTGGAGAGAAGATTCCATTGCGCAGCTAGCAAGCGCTCTCCAGCCAGCACTGAGCTCCGTTCCGAGCCACCCGGAATGACGACCATGCAGCCCGAGCACGCAGTGCCACGATTAATGCCTGGTGTGTTTCGAATCCCTGATTTCATGTTTTGATACTTTTCCACGACCGTTTGCCTTTCCACGTTGTTTCCAAGGGGAGGAAGGCTGGTCAGGCCAGTGTCTCCCGCTAACCCTTAAAGCCAGCAGTTCGTTCTGATGTCGGACCTCTTTCTAGACAGCAGCAAAATCCACAAGAGTCCTTCAACATTGGGTTCTCAGAAAGAAGAAACTATAGAGAAAAAAACCATATGTAGGTACGTGTATAGGTATGTATATTTATCTTCCCTCTCTTCTTGTCTAAACCTGGGCGGGTGATAGGGTCAACCTGTAAACGGGCAAGGTGTTTGCAGCTCTCAGCCCATTCGCCCTCAGGAAGCAGAATTCTGTGCAGATTCCGTCCCTTCCCTCCGATTTCTCTTGACAGCTTGCGCTACTTTTCTCAGCCTTTGTCCCGAGTCCCTAGTGCTTCCTCCTTCCTCGTGCCCTAGCCTCCTCGGGCGCCTCGCCCGCTTCCTACCGCCATCCGCAGCACAGACTCGCGGGGGTCCGGACGCCGCCAGGATGCCCGCCAGCAGCCCGCGCTCAGGGGCCCGCAGGTGCGCCCCGCCCCGCTCTTCCCGCGGCCCCGCCTCAGCGACGCGTCACAGTGACGCGCGGTCTGCGCAGACGCAGTGTGACCCTCACCCCCCTCCCCGCGGCCGGCCGCCCGCTCGGTATTATGATTAGCACTGGGTGCGGGGATTCGGCGGCCGGGAGGGAGTCGTCGGCGCCACGGCCGCTGCGGACGGACGCCCGCCTGGCGGCTGAGGTAGGGGCGAGCGCTGAGCGCGGCCGGGCGCGGCGGCCGTGGGCAGGGGGTGTGGGCCGGCCCCCGCCTCCTGGTACCCTCGCTGTTGCCAGGCGGGGTGCTCCGGCAGGGTCGTCCGCCGCAGGCGGAAAGTAAGTTGCGCGCTCTGCGCTCCCCGCGCCGGCTGCAGCGCGGGCTGGGGAGAACGCGGGACCCGGGCTGCGGCGGCCCGGACCTGCCGAGGCGGCCGCGCGGCCTGGCGGCGGGGCGGCGGCGGGGCCCGAGCGGGATCCGTCACTGCGGCTCCCGGCCGCGAGCGCCCGGAGGCCCTGCCCTTGCGGCCGCGGCGGGATTGCGGCACCTCGGGAGGCGCCCGCATCCCCGCGCCCCGCCCCGGAGCGGGCCGAGTGCGGCGCCCGCGGGGCCCCGCGCCGCGGCCAGGCTCTCTGCGCCCAGGTTCTCCCGTGGGGTGTGCATTCTTTTCTGAATATGTTTTCCTTTTTGCAGCGAATCTGGAAATCTGGCCGCAGCAAGGGGATTCCTTGGTAAAACTGCAGCCTTACAATAGAATGAGGATATTGTTTGTAGAGAAAGGGCGAGGGGGTAAGGAAGGAGGAGCAGTGCCTTTCCCTAGGGAGAGCTAGAATTTTTCAGATTGGGAAACCTCCGTTCTTTTCCATAGTCATCGCCTGTTGATTTCTTTCCGGACCATTTTACATAAACCTTCCTGCCTTTTACTTGGACTTGGGATTCGGGAAAGTGATAGCCTTTTTATCTGGGGGTGGGGGGTGTGCCTGGAGCTGTGCTAGTCCTAACAGTTGGGTCAGATGCACTCTAATAGCTTCATAGGGAGTTCTGTTCAAGTCCTGTATTGGTTTTGGTGTGGGGGATTTAACAGTAGGGTTCTTAAATATATAGCTGCCTAAGGATATAGGACCTTTCAAACTGTCATGTTAGTCACCCCCGCCCCCCCACCTTTGCATTTAATTGAGTGCATTTTCCGTCTTAGTGAATGGTAAAGCTGACTTAATGCATTTCACATTTTATCAGGTTTTAAGGTGAAACCTGGTTTGCAGGTCATGGAACTGCAAATATTGGTTATCCTGTTGAATTTCCATCAAATTCCCATCAAACATCAGATGCTTCATTTTGGCTTCCTTGACATGGTTGGGGCGCTATGTCCCAAATCAATCTAATTTATCAGGATGTGTATAAGTGTACTTTAAAGTCTGGGTTTGTCAAGCCTTATGTAATCAACTTGTTAATTTATAATCTTGTTACATTGCTTTCCAGATTTATAAAATCATTCCCTTAAGGAAATCTGTCTTCAGCGTCTGCTTAAATATTTCTCTTGGAATTGGATTCCTGAGGAGGAATGTACTGTACAAGTAGTGATTAAAGCATACTAATTAGACAAGTTTCTTTTAAAAAAATACATATTGATTCTTTTATCCCACTATCTGATTGCCCTTATCAGGCAAACAAATGACATTCCCGTTTTACAGAACTAGAAAAGAGAGAAATTACATGACATTCCCAAGGTCACATGTTGAAACAGTGAAAATCAAGTGCCCAGTGCTAACTTCTTAATACTCCATCTTTAAGACTTTCCAGGCAGGGAACTTTGAGTTCTACTTTTCGATTTTATAAATTTGCACAAGATTTTATTTTTTTGCATAAAAATTACTGTCCTGTTAATTTTTAGTATCTGAATAAATTTTTCTGTATGGTTGTAATAAAATTTCTTAATTTACTTTTTTAAATTTTTCTAGAACATAAATGTAGATTGGTTTAAATGTAATTCTGTAATCCTAAATTCTGTGTGGTTGTAATAAAATTTCTTAATTTACTTATTTTAGTTTTTCTAGAACATAAATGTAGATTGGTTTAAATGTAATTCTGTAATCCTAAAATGAAGACTTAAATGTTCTTACTAAAATTGAAGGGTTTTCAGTGATTGCAGAAAATACTATTCATTGAAACTTTACTGTGGGCATTTCATATAGAAAGTGAAAGTAAATAGAAAAAAATTGATTTATTTTTGGAGCTATTGAGCAGCCAGGGTTCTATGCATGGTATAAATCAGGCATGATTTCTTCTTTGTAACAGCTTGTCTGAGCCCAAGAGCTCATTACACTACCCAGAAAGAAAAAGATGTAAGTGTTGGGGATTAAAAACCTAGAGGAGAATCTCTAAGTCTTAATTTAACTTTGTGACAACTATTTGCTTAACAACCAAACTTAAGAGTTTTTTAGTCATGATGCTTTTATAAGGAAACTATTCATAATTTAGGTACTTTCCAAGTGTGCATGTGTATGCAGGTGCTTTCTTAGTGCAACTTAGGTGGAAAAGTTGGATTCTAGCAGTTTTGAAGGTAAATTAACCTATGACCATTTATTTTTAGAGCCTTTGTCTATTTTAGAGCCTGGGCTAGAGAATAGCAGTAGAAAAGTGAATTAAGAACTGGTACCTGTGCTTAGGAGCTGGCAGGCTTTGGAGATAACAATGGGATCCAGAGGATGCTGTGGTGAGGCATAGGCAAAACCCCTCAGAAGCTGGGACTGCTTTCCACAGGAAGTGATAGTTGAACTGCTTTTAAAGGATAATTAGAGTTCCTAGGCAGAGAAAAGAGGGAAAGGACTCAGGTTTAGGGAGAATGAGAAGATAAGGCCAAGTAGTAGAGGAGGACCTTGGAGCCAGTTTTGTGAAATGGGTTGAGGTTGTAGAGCTAGTGAACTGTTCATTTAAAAAAAGAGGACGAAGTGGGCAGTACTTTAGGGCTGGGTGGGAGGTATTTGGTATTTTAGTTTGGGAAGAGCTAGTATAAAGTCAGACTTAATGGCCTCACAGGTGAGCACTGGAAGTGTGTTATCTGCTCCGAATGATCTGCAGCTGCGTTATTCATACTGGATCATTCCCTCATCAGTTTTTCTGGACATCTAGTTTGGGTTAAGGACTTAGATCCCATGAGAAACCATTTCTTGCCAGTGGTAGGGGAGGAACCTATCTAAAGAGCATTCTTGCCCTACCTTACCTGAATATTTATTTCTCTACTGTCACTTCCAGAGCCTCCTGAGATTCTGCTTTGGCACCTCCAGCATTTGGCCTCTGCTCAGGTAGGCTCTTCCATGACAAATCAGTCTATTTTCCCTCCTTACTTGCTGTGTCTTACCCCCTGTCTGCTGCCATATGGCTTACCTCAGCAGTTGCTTCAAAGTCAGAGGGCATTAACTGTTCATGTATCATGATGTTTTAGGTTCTGGAGTGTCTCCAGGCTCAGAGCAAGATTAGGTCTGTCTAAACAAATAATCTTTCAACTACATATGGGCCTGGAAATATATTAAGTTATGAAGTCAGTGCTCCAGAAGTATGAGTCAAATCATTAGACTCAGTTCTCAGTTGTTGTCATGCAATTACTGGTCTCAAACCCAAGTGATTGCCAGTTCCTTAAGGCAGAGACCACTTCTTTGACTTCTACATCCACAGACCAGCATAATGCCTTGTGCAGTCAGTGTGCCCAGGAAGTACCTTGATGAAGGCTATTAGTGGAAACCATACCCATTTCAGTTTAGTTGGCCTGGACTTAAATTATTTTTCAATCGCAGAACTTAAGAACTAGAGACAAATCTTTTACTTACACTAGCATGTAGTAGGTACTCAGGAAATGTTTGTACCTGTCCTAGATTCCTGATCTGAGTGAGTGTCACCACTGTCCACTGGAGTCTTTCTAGATTTCCCCTCTCTGCATTGAGTTCTTAGATTCTACTTCCTAAAGGTGTCTCCTCCATTGTATCTGCATCATCACTGCCCAGGTATTGGCTGCCCTCATTAAGTCTAAGTAGTCATTTACCTGGAGACCCTTTTCAGTAGACTTCTTATTTGTCTCCCAACTCTGGTCTTGCTCTTCTGGTTTGATCTTCACTTTGTTGCCATAGTGGTTTCACTGTCATCTCTGATTGCTGTTCCCCTGCTCAGGATTCTTCTTCGTCTTCTTAGTGCCAGCTTTCATTTGTTCATTTTAATAAAATGTGTCTATATTTTGAGTGCATGCTCTACTTGGCAGGCCCTGGGATATGTAGCTGGATAAAATGTACATGGGCCTTACAGCGACTGAGTTTAACATTTAATCCAGTGAGGGACACAGATTAGCAATCACTTAATCACATAGATTATTATATAACCACACTATGATAAGAGACATAGTTTGAAAGAGCATGGTACTGGGACACAACGAGCTGGTATACAGGGGTGAGGGGAGGGGAAGACAGAGGGCAAGAAGGTGATTTTTAAGTGGGCCCTAAAGCACAAATAAGAGCCAGCCACACCTGAGGAATATAAAATGCAAAACCTTTTGGGTCTCGTCCTTGTCTACCTCCCTGATCTTTTACCTGTGTTCTGTATGTGTTGCTGTCCAGTCGCAAGAAGCTCTCTCAGGTCTTTTTTCTAGAAAGCCTCCTTCCTACCCTTAGCTCAAACAAAAACATGACTTTCTCTGAGATGCTTCTTGTGAACTCCCCAAGGTGGATTTAGGGGGAAGAACACTTCCAGGAGGTCTGTCCCTGTAAGAGATTACAAACAACTTGAGACAAGCAGGGACCTTCTTTACTACATTGTGTAGGGGTTTTTAGAGGCATTTCATTGGGCCAGATAAGGGTGAGGGTACTGATAGCAAATAAAGTCAGGAATTATACACTGTTTCTCAAGTACTCAAATTTGCAGGGAGGGAAATCCGGTTCTGAAAAGTTGGTGAAAAAATTGCTGGGTGATTTTGATCCCACTCAGACCTAGTAATATTTATTATCCTATTTAGCTTTCATAATAGCTGTCCAAGGTAGTGATTATCTTTGTTTTATAAAGACATGCATGCTTGGTTGTAGAAGTTGAGTAACTTGTTGGGCTTCAGATCCTTCCTGTAGTACTATTTCCAGTGCACTATGATGTGGCTCATGTTTGCTGAGTAAGTGAATTTTGATATTTTTAAAGTGTACCTCTGTGATGGAAATAATAAGGAAAATTTAAAATTTCCTTAGAATTTTAGAATGCTATCCCAGTTACTATCTAATATTTCCCCCATCTCTATACACATACATCTCTTAGGTCTTTAGTCTCTCTTCTGTTGTATAGTTAGGGAGGAATGTTTGCTTGATCTATCAAACCAAGTTTAATATTCATCCATGTTTCTTCTATATTAGTTTATATTTAAGATAATGTAAGTTTTACTGTGTAACTTATCTAGATAGAATTCATTTTAGATGTAGGATAATTTGTTAGCCAGTATTAGATTAGGACAGAAGCTGGAGTGTACTGTATACCACAATCTTTTAGAATTACTCATTTTATTTAGCATTGGACAAAAGCAGAGTGGTTGAATTTTAAAGTTTAGTTTTCTGTTTTACTTCACTTTCTACAGGTTAAAAAATTTTTGTTTGGTATTATGAGTGCTACTGAAGAAATTTGGAATGAGACTATTCAATCTGCAGTTTCGTGATGGCTAGATTTTATTCTTTTGCTCTCCTATTTTTTGAGTATTTGCTAATCCTCTTGTGAAGGAAAATACTTTTTGGAAATAAACAGAGAGAAAGTAATTTGCAAAGTACATTAAAATTGTAGTTTGGGAAAGGACAAAGGCTTTAAGCAGAAAACAGAACCTGCCTAAATTTTACCTGAATTGCTTACATGATATTGGCTGTTCTGTGTCACTGGGGATGAATCTTGTCATCACAAAATTATATGCAAACTTGAAAGTAGAGTTATTTTCAAGGTGCCATTCTATTTTTAGATGACCAATAATTACCTCAATCTGTTTTTTTAATGGTTATTTTCCTGTAACTTCCCTTTTCAACTTAAAAAAGCAGTTTCAAAACATTATCAAAAATTTTCTAATGGAATCATTTTATGATAATGTTATGAATTTTTGGTGGTGCTAGGGAATTTCTTCCACTTCATTGATTGTAGAGCAGGTAATTTGCATGGCCTATCAGAATTGAAAGAATATGAGAAATGTCAGAATAGAATGAAAATTGAAATAGAATGAGGGTCTCCCTGGTGGCGTAAGGGGTTAAGCACCCTACAATGAAGCAGACGCAGCCACGGCAGAGTTCAACCCCTGGCCAGTGAGTTGATCCACATGGTGCAGCAGACCTCTCCTGCTGCGCCCACTGCTCTCTTTAGTGGTGTACTTCAGTCAATCTGCCTGTTCTGTTCCCCACTGTTTCTGGTGAGTCCTCTCACCCCCTCACACCTCTGGCCTGTACCCCAGTTCTTGTATATCTTGACTATAAATAAGTCTTTAAAAAAAGAGAGAATGCAAATATATTGTCTAAAACTTAGTTATGTAATCCTAATAAATAAAACACATTCATTGAAATATTTTGCTTCCCTTGAGGGGATAGGCCATGCAATTCCTTTAGGCTGGGGAGGTTTATTTCATAGGTCTATTTCATAGGTCTATTTCATGAAATACTTCATAGTCTCAGTGGAAAAAGTAAACTGAGTAATTATGTTAGAAAATAAAAATTTTAGTAACGTCTGTCTTTCATAGGTTATAAAAGCATCTTGCTCCCTCTTTTGCTATTATTTCCGTGAGGATTAGAAAGCCCTAGGTAAAGAGAGGCATTGTATTATTTCAGGAAAAAATGCAGAACCCAGAAGTCAGTGGGACCTAGAGTCCAAGCCAGGTAGCCCTTACCTTAGTGTAGGACGGGAACAAATACTTAACTTCTTTGACCCTGCTTTCTCATCTGTAAAATGGGTATAGCACTTCCATCATATTTGTTAGAGGAGCTAATGATCTAACAAATACAGAGTCCAGTATGTACAGAGATCTGTAGTAATTGTTTACTCTTTTTGATACCTACATTAAAACAAAACTGGAATTCTAAAATGGGCAGTTGTGACTGTAAAGGACATTGTGAAAATTTTAAATGAGACAAGGAAAAGTCAACTGTAGTTTTGACTTATTTCTATATAAACCTATTTAGGGTAGTACTTGAGTTTTAGGAAAGTTGTATGGGTGGTAATGAGAGATCTAATTAAGTCAAAACAAAAATTGGTGTTTTGCAGAACTTTAAAGTGAACCGTGAACTTTGAAATTGGTTTAAATTATTTGATGACCTTATTCCTCTGTTGCTTTCATGTGAACATTTAAAGAATTTTTCCACTTCTGTTGAAGCTTCATGTCGGTTCTGTGATGGGACTCTGCTTCTGTGAATTTTTAACTTTTTAATGACACTTTAATTAAACTTCACTATAATTCAAGGATAATGTGTTGAGTTCCTTATTATGGCAAATTTTCCATTAGTTTTGGGAAGAGTTCATCCTACTTGCTATAGTGAGCAAAGAAATATTTTTCAGGATCAGCTTTCTTGAATCTACTAAAGTTAATTTCATTTTACTCCAAATCATAACTTAACCCAAACTGGTGTTCTCTTTTAAGCCAGTGAGTCATAGTCACTCTCTACTGCTTCTGTTTACCCCCCTTTAGGAATGGTGTTCCTCTACTGCCAGGTCTGTGGGCTGTCCCTGTCCTTGATCATCCTGCCTTCTTTAGTGGCCTTACCTCCGATTGATACACCTTGCCTAGACTTACTTATTTATCTCTTTATATGTGCATTATGTGCAGTATATTAAAGAAGAGGGACCATGTTGTGTCCTACAGTCAGGGCTCAAATATTTTCTAGTAAAAATATATGCAGCATTCCTGTTCCTCCTCAGCCTAAAGAATTGCGTACCTGTCCCTTCAAGGAAAGCGAAATATTTCAGGGAATGTATCTTATTTATTAAGATTATATGATTAGGCTTTAGACAATATATTTTCAGGGAAATTGGTTTATTTCATAGATCTCAGTGGAAAAGTAAATTGAGTGCTTATGTCCAGGAAGTTAAAATTTTAGTAACTTCTGTCTTTCACTGATTATAACAACAATATTTCACTGCCAAAAATTAGAAAAGAACAGAAAACTATAAAGAGAAAAAAATTCTGTAATCCTAGCAATTTAACATTTTAAAATGTATTTTAAAAATATATGTGCAGACAAAAAAGTACATATTTTTTTAAAGAAACTGGGATCATATGCCATAAAATTTGGTATATGAATTTTTTACATAACATTTTACTGTGAGAATTCCCCCATTGGAGAAAATAGCTTCAAAATACAGTAGCAGTTTAATGTTAGGTATGATGTGGTTTATTTAATCATTTCCTAAGTGCAGACCTGTAGGTTCTAGTTTTTATGTACATATCAATATTGATATTATTAAGTACTTTCCACATCTTGCAGATATATATCTAGTAGTAAGATGATTAAATCAGTGATATTGCTTATTTAAGGCTCTTGGTACAGGTATTGTTAAATTGCCTTTCAGAGAGATAACTTGCAGTCCCAACAGTGTAAAAGAACCCCCCCCAAATGATTTCTTTGAAGTCAGTGTCAGTGAAATCATAGATTCCTGTATTATTGTTTATGAATTTATTTTCTTCTGTTACAGCAGTCTTTTTTTGGGTATTTTTTAATGACCAGCTTCATTATAGTATCAGTGGGGACAAAAAGATGATAAGGAGTTAGAATGAGTTTTGACAATGTTAGTAAAGGCTTAGAAGAGAGATTTAGATTGTTTTTAAATTCTTCATAACTTCTTACTTAATATTGTGTTTTCTTGGCAACTAGAAACTATCAGTGGGTTAGTTTCATTTATTTTGAAGTAATCTCTACACACCAACTTTTGGTTATTATGTCTCTTTATGTGAACTCCATAATTGTGTTAATGCTTAAGTCTTATCCACAGGTACAAATGGTTATACATTCTGCTTTTTTCTTTACTTTAACAAGAGGCAGAATCTGTTTAGGAATTTCAGCTTACCTGCACTACTGGTCCAGGCTTGGATGTTAAGCCCTTTCTTTCTTTCTATAAGTAGCAAGTACTACCTATGTCACTTAATCAGTCGCCTGACTACTACATACATTCAAATTCTTTAATATAGCCTGGAATAGAGCTTGTTTTATTTGGACAAAATAAAGATTACTTAAATCAGCACTTCTAGGAGTTGATCTGCACAAAAGCCAGTCATTGCCTTGAGAGACAGGAGCAGGTTCTTTAGCTGCTTATTCCTGGTCATCTCCATGGCTGGTGTCCATTAAAACTGAGTACTTGGAAGAAACCTTTCAGAACATAGTTCAGTGTGCAGTTACCTTCCTCTGGACAGTACTTTCTGAGACATTTGGAAGTATGGTTTTGCCTACTAGGACATTGCTAACAATAAATGACTTAAATGACTTTGATGTGTAGTTCCCATCTTAATTCCATCCAGTGACTGCAGGCTGATTGTTATCACGTAGTAATAAGCAAACCAGTGAAAACTACATATTTTTCCCCATTATGTTAGGGCCTGTTGACCTGTTTGTGACTTCTTCATCTTTATTTATAGTTTATATTGGTACTCCCAGGAGGAGTGCTAGTCTAAAAATGTGGACTACTGTTTACTTTGGATAGAGAGAACAGCAGCGATGACTGCATGGTAGAGTTGTTTACTTTGCTTCACCTGGAGGTTACTGCTGTTGCTGCAGGGTCTAGTCTCCTGTCTAGTCTCCTGTCTTACTTTCACCTTCTACCATTTTTGTTATAGGTATTTGAAATTTTAGCGGTAAGATTAGGATGGTAATACTCATTGAGAGAGTGGGTAATTCCTCCACTTACGTTGACTTGTCTATAAACTTACAGTATGATATTTCCCATGAGTGAGAATTACAATTTTCACTTTCTGGTATTTATAAAAGATACAGGTGATGTATATGTCTAAGAAGCTTAAATACACTCTTAGTGTTGCTTTACAAAAACTCATCATTTTAGTAATCTGTGTTAGAGGGAGCGTTTTGGCACAGTTTTGTTTATTTTTTAAGCATTTAACTTGTTTGGGTGTTTTTGTATATTTGAATAATGGTAGTTTGATTTTTGGGGAAATTCATAGTACCCCAAACAAAATGTAGAGAGACTGTAGAAGAAGCCAGAGTTTGCACATGGCCCTGTTTATTCAGCTCCTCTACTTTGTCAAGCCATGGATTGGTTCATAGTGGTATCAGGGCAGAGCCACCTTTCTTCTTTGTGCCCTTTCGGGAAGGGAAGTGAGTAGGAAAATTTGTTTAACATACAGACCATACTGCAATGGTGCTGGTGTTAGTGAAAAAGCGAAAAGTAAATTTTGACAAGAATAATGGTGAATTTCAAATTGACAGTACTTTTAAAGGGGCTGATTCTGTAACTGTTTTCAGCAGCTTGCAAAATGTGTGTAGGGCCACCCACACTTCCTTCCTCTTCTCCAGCCACACCCGCATGCTTTGGTTGCTTCTGCTCTCTTTAGCTGGGAGAATATCAGTATTTTATTGTAGCACATACTAGCATTTATTTCTCAAACATCAATTTCCATATTATAAACACTTGATTAGATGACCTGTTTGATTTAGGTCCAGCCTAGTTATGTGCATTTGTGAATATTTGCTAAATAAGACTGCTTTAGAGGGTCTGACTTAGTGTTTTTACTGTTTCAAAATATGTCATTTTAGTTATGGGCTCATTTAAATGTTGATTTGGAAGAACTCAGTGCCTGGAAAAATGTTCCTCATATAAAATAGAGGGAGAAGTAGTTATCAGACTTCACATATAAAATTAGTTTTGTAAAGAAGCATAGATTTTAAGGAGATATATATATATATAAATATTCTGAAGATACAAATTTTATTCTTAAAAAAGTGTATATTCAGACTGAAGACAGGTCACCCTAGATGAGATTACAGGTGATTTTTTTTCTCTATTGTGCTTTTCTGCATTTTCAAAATTTTTTAGACTGAACTTGTATTAACTTGTTTTGTGGAGAGAACTTCTGACAGACTTCTTCCCTCTGTGAGTGTGTGTGGTGGGGAGAAGCTGTCCCCTTTTATCAAAAACTTTGTGTCTGGCCATATACAGAGAGAATAATTTAGGAGATCATGTAATACGGAAGTGTTAATAGAGGTTATCACAGAGGATGGAATAGTGGATTTTTAAAAAAAATTCCCCCTCGTTTTGCCTTTTAGGATGTTCTACTTGTATTTTTTTCTATACTGTACAGGTGTTTCATAATTGAAAGACATACTAAGACAAACGAAAGTGATTATGTCAAGTGGAAAAAAGCAGGCTATCAGATAAAATATAAGTTATGGGTAAGTTATGCATAGAATGATCACGCCTCTAAAAAACTACAAAGAAGTTGTTTATTATTACTTGCAGAAAGAACAATAAAGTATTAATGGTGCTCATCAGTGGTAGGACTATAGGTTCTGTTTTAGTCTTTTTTACTTCCTGTTTCACCTTTTCCAGATTTTTCTATAATATATAACTTTGATGGGAAAAAATTAGCAGTAGTCAGCCACACTGCCATAAAGACTGTGGACACAATAGGGCCTTTTGAAATGAGAGCAGTAGTCAGGGGTAATGCCTAGCTTTTCTTCTTATGCCTTCTGCCTTCCCTGTCTACTTTCTCCCACTTTTTTGCACTCCTTTCTGAAGCTCATGTGAGCTTAAGCTTAGAGATTACCTGGACATTTCACCTTCAGTGGAATCGTGTATAAATGCTTTGTCCTACTGTGAATGTTTAGACCTTTCAGTTATTTGTGTGATATTTAAACATTGTGAAAAGGCCTACAAGGTGGCCTCAGTACCTTCCCACTGTGCCACAAACCTAGAAGTAAGTGATCTGCTCCCATTCTATTTGTTCATAGTAGTGGTTTCTTTGTTCACAATAGAAGAGCTTCTAGTGTGAAGGTATTTTGTGATGCTGCCATTATAACTGGGTTCTGTAAGTTGAACAGGTTGCTCTCCTTGGCAATTGGAATGAGTGTTTTGTACCTGCAGGCAAGTTGGGTTTTGGAGCCAGGCTGAGCAGGATTGGACTGTTACTAGGTTGGTTGAGCCTCATTGAGCTACTTTGCAGGCTCTTAGGATTGAGTAAAACGTGAATTTGGTACTGGTTACCCAGGAGGCATTTAGAAAATGGCACATTTACTGTTGTTTATTACTCACCATTAACTTCTTCTAGTGGAATAATCTTTTAGGCCTGTCTTTCTAGAACAATTTCTGTGTGTCTGTTTACTGTGAAATTGCTGTTGACTAAGGACTCCTTGAATGGGTTGTTATTCATAGAGGGAAAAAAGATAGTGGGAGACTGGGTCACTGAAGACAAATTTGCCAAATTTGCCATCTAGCCTTAGGGTATATGTTAAGCACAATTTAAACAAATAGAACTAAACTGAAATCTTTTTCTCTGCTTTCTTTTAGGAGAAAAACAACTAGCAATACAGTGATAACGAGCATTATTCAGTATGCGGTTTGCAGGGTATGTTTTGGAGCCAGTACAAAGTCACCTTTACTTTATATAAGCCATATCTTAAACTTTGATATCGATGTTTAGAATGACTTTGGGGATGTGGATGATTCTCACAGATGAAAAAAACAGTTGTTTCCTATGTTAACCCAAAGTGCACTTGATGATCATAGGACTAGACAGTTAATTAGTATTTAAAATGGTGTTCAATAATGGGGGCATTTCTCCCATCCCACCCTTCAGTTAATCACAATGTCCTGTTTTAGGTATATGATTGTAGTTTCATAGACACTGAAAAATGAATATGTGTACAAAAAGTACAAAATAAAGTAAATTCTTTGATAGTGAGAATGATTAGTTATTTCACTACAGCATAGTCTGCCATTATGAAGAAACCCCATTAAGTTCTTTCTTATGAATTTTCTAGTAAATTAAAAATTATTCTATTGTGTTGTGCCCTTCAGGCCAGCATATTAATAGTGGTTATCTCTGGTTGTCTGAGATCCTGAAAAGAGACTGTTTTCCTTGATTCTCCATTTATTTTATAGTAAGGCAAAATTGAAAGTTAAACTAAATGAAAATTTAAATTTATAAAATATGATTTATATGCCACTTTCTAGGAATATATCTAGTGATAGTTGAAGAAAACAAATATAACTTGAGGGTAACCTGAAGTGTGTTTTTAAAGGTAGAGTTGCATTTGTAGTCTTGTGTAATGGAAATATAGACTGAAAAAGAATTTTCAAAATAATTAATGCCTTAATAATTAGTCAAAATTAGGGCCTCCCTGGTGGCGCAGTGGGTTAAGCAATGCACTATGAAGCAAACCACAGCTACTACAGCATGATTTCCATCCCTGCTGCCGGCCAGGCGCACATGGCGCAGCAGACCTCTCCTGCCTCGCCTGCTGCTCCCCTCAGCAGTGTATTTCAGTAGGATCTGCCTGCTCCCTGCTCTGTCTCTGGTGAATCCTCTCACCTCCCTGGACTCTGGCTTATACTCCAGCTCTTGTATGCATAAATAAATAAATCTTTAAAAAAAATTAATCAAAACTGAAGATTTAAGGATAGTCTTCTGCCCCCAGAGCTAGAGTCCCTGCTTTTGAAAAACTTTCTTTTAGAGAACTGCTGTCCAAATAAAACAAAAATCTTTCACCTTGGATTTTCCTGTTAATCTTATTAAAATTATTAGCCCAGAGGGCAAAAATAATACATGGCATAGAATAAAAAGCCTTTTTCTCTAGCCAACTACATAGTACTTGTTTATTTTTTAAACCTTAATAGAAACAGGATTAGTAATTTAGTTTTGGTTCTGAAATTAATTTACAGAAATAATGTAACATAGTGGTTAAAAGCATAAACTTTGGTGTTATCCCTGTGTTTGAATTGCAGCTATTTTAGGTACTGGGGCTAATAATCCATATTTTTGAGGATGGGCATAAGGACTAAATGAAAATAAAACATTTTATATATGACTGGCCGATAATACTCATTCAGTGAATGATAGTTGATATTGCCATATTAAATTACTAAGTATAATTACTAGAACATAATAAACACATTAACAGTGACAAATATGTATATATTTGAGGTAACCTCAGATATGTGATTCATGTCATTTCAGAATGACTTTATGCTTCTTCTTGAATTGGTATTTTAGCTTATAGCATATTATCCTAAATGTCGCATCAAGTGGAGTGATCAAATGTTTATAAAGAATGTGATCTTTGAAATAAGAATTAGCTTCAGTCTTGGCTTCAGTACTTAATATGTATACCTAGAATAGACTGTCTTTGTCAGTAAAAAAGGGGCTAGTTCTGACCTCAGGAATATCAAAATCATTGCTACAATCCCGTTTGATTCTTTTTGCACAAATATATGTAGTAGGGATTTAATAACTCTTGGCTTTTCATTTGTTCTTTTTAAGCAAAAATGAGATTTAAAGGAATTTAGTGATTTAGTGTTAGTGGTTTAAAAACTATCACGTTAAATGTGTAATTTAGTTTTTTGAGATATTTTCACTTAAGTGGCATTAACAGCAGTACTTTCTTAATAAAAAGTAACTGAAAACGTGAGACTATATTGAAAGCATTAGAAAAAGCTTTGTTAAATGGATGGGTATGTATTAATAGGAAAAAACTAATCTTGGGAGATTGCTGTGTTTTTTATTGGCTCTAGTTCTATCAAATTTTGATCAGAAAAAGACAGTGGGAGTTCAGTCTGTGAGATTTAAAGTGATGACCTAATTTGTATAATTCTTTACATTTACTTGTTTTTCTGCATTAGGATCATTAATTAGAACCTATTTCTTCATTTTAAGTTTACATTGTCAAGGCTGAGAATTTTAAATGCCATATGAAATGTTTTTTAAAATTTCAAGTAACAAGACTGCATACTTGTTTATTCTTGAAATATAAGCAGGTCACGATGGGCTTTATTTTGAAAGTTGGAAAACTAATAAACATAACTGATAAAATACAAAGAGTAAGTACCAGTCAGTTAGCAAATAGTTATTAAGCGTTTGGACACTAGTGATGCAAGAACAAACAGTTGTCTAGTAAACATTTTGAACAAAAGTTGCATTTCAAAATTTAACAAAATTTTGATTACCTGTTATATGTAAAACACTCTTTGCAATCTTGGGGTGGTGATAGTATATGTAAGCATATATAACTTACAGAATAAAAGCACCTGTGATGGAAGTATTCTTTGGAAAGGCAGAGAAGGCAAGGTAATTCCAGCTGAGAGGTTTTGCTGAAGGGATTTTTTTTTTTTGTACTTACAGGAAATAGTGTTTGTCTTGGAATGACAGGGCTTCTGTCCAAATGTTTATCTCTGCGTCTTGTCAGTTCTTGTCTTTGTTTTCTAAGGCAATTACTTTTGAATAATGTTTTTTAACGTAGCTTGTTAAACTTGCCAATTTACTTAATTCTGTTATCATAAAATTATTTCAACAAACTTGTTTTCCCATCTCTAAAATTTAATATGGTATTTAAATTCTCAATCTTTATAATATTTAAGTGAGTCTCAATTTATTTACTTCAAATTTTTCTTAGTCTGTTTTAAAAGCTTTAGAATAAGAAATCATAGAAACTTAATTTTCTCCTCTTGTTTTGTAGATGTCCATGCCAACATTGAAGATGAATTCCTTATCTTTGCCAGATATTCTTATATGAGAAGATCCATTTCAAACAGCCTAAATTATTTTTTCTTCTGTTGGACCAGCATGGCAGGATTCAAGCGAGGATACGATGGAAAGATTGCTGGGTTATATGACCTGGATAAAACCTTGGGGCGAGGTCATTTCGCAGTGGTTAAACTTGCCAGGCATGTCTTTACAGGTGAAAAAGTAGCAGTAAAAGTTATTGACAAGACAAAATTGGACACCCTAGCCACTGGTCATCTCTTCCAAGAAGTGAGATGCATGAAACTAGTGCAGCATCCCAACATTGTACGCCTTTATGAAGTTATTGATACCCAGACCAAACTATATCTTATTCTAGAACTTGGGGATGGAGGAGATATGTTTGATTACATAATGAAACATGAGGAGGGGCTTAATGAAGAGTTGGCCAAGAAGTACTTTGCTCAGATAGTTCATGCTATATCTTACTGCCATAAACTCCATGTGGTTCATAGAGACTTAAAACCAGAGAATGTGGTCTTCTTTGAAAAACAAGGTCTTGTCAAGTTGACAGACTTTGGTTTCAGCAACAAATTTCAACCAGGGAAGAAACTCACGACAAGCTGTGGATCACTTGCATATTCTGCTCCAGAAATTCTGCTTGGTGATGAGTATGATGCACCTGCAGTAGGTACGTAACGTTCCAATATTTATTTACCCAGTTTGAATTCTACCAGCAAGAATTAGTTGGTCACATCGCTTATTGTTTCTCTCAAAATAATTTCAAAGAGAATTTGTGTTAAATGTGTTAACTGACACATTGGGTTTCATGAATGCCATATGATCCCTAAAGCCAAGAGGTTATTTTATCCTTTAGATAATAAATGTCCAAAGTCTAAACCACAGAGGCAAATGAATATCATTAAGGTAACGTCTCATCTGCTCATTGTAATTTTTTTAAAGATGCTGTCTTAGATTCTTCTATGTCCTTCTAGAGTATACGTTCATTGAAATTCATGTTGGGAACGTATATGACTTACAGTGCAGTGTGAAGTGTTTGGGGACTGTTATCATTTATTCATTGTGATCTTTAACAGTGTACTTTACCTCTGTTTTGTCATCCATAAAATAGAATTAAATCCCATAATCCCATGCACATTATTCCAATCTGTTAGATATGTGTCTTTCATCATTTGCATTCTGAGCATGTGAAATACAGATTATAGGAGATTAAAGGCACACATTAGAAAACACTGATCTTATTCTGACTACTCTTATAGGAAGACTCTGCTTTTCATTTTAGATTATGTGTTCTGAAAAATAAAGGATTAATGAATGGTTTCTGCCATCACAGATAACCAGACTTCACCGAAGTCTTTCATTAACATGTTTGGACCAGGGATTTTGATTAGTGGGGCAGCTCTAATTAGAATATGAAGCCAAGAATTCATAGAAGAGGAAACCTAAATGTCTGAAAAAAATGTTCAAACTCATTGATAATCAAAACCATAATAAGATAGTTTTCATACTTTTCATATTGGGAACAAGTTAAAATCAGACAAAACTAAGTGTAAGTAAGACTATAGACCATCAGGTAAGACTATGTTGTAGAAGACAATTTATAAATATGTGGTAGTTTTATATACATATATCCTGAGACCAGCAGTTCTATACCTATGTAAAGACCCTACAGAAGCTCTTACTGGTGTATACAAGAGATTTTCAAAGCAGCTTTTTAAGAGCGTTACTCAATATACATCAGAAAATTAATAAATTGTTTAATAGTCCTGAGATAGAATTCTGCATCTTGCTGAAAACTAATGTACTATATCATCATGGCTGGGATTCATAAGTGTAATATTTAAGAGAAATGCAAATTGATGAAAAGTAGGTAAAGTTTTTTAACATTTATGTAATGGTTTAAAACCATAAAGCAGTATTAAAATGCCTAGGGGTGCATGCATATGTAGTAACATATGAAGAATGCATGAGATCAAGATATTCAGTGGCAGGCATACCAAGACTTACTTCAGCTATATTGCCGATGTATATTCCTAGGTAGGTGGTAGGCACACAGGTGTTCATTGTAATATTTTTCCCCTCTTCTATCCTAAATATTGTATAATAAAACTTTCGAAAAGGAAGAAAAAAGTCCAGAAGGATGTATAGAGGTCAGATAAATGGTTACATTTTACTGGTAAAGTAGGATTGTATGGAGTTCATGGGTAGTTTTTCTTTAATTGTATTTATTTCAATTCATTTTGTATAATTGTGTGATTGCATATAGAACTTCTTTGAAAAACAAATGGTTAGTTATCTTTCTGTTAATGTATTATTGTGCCAAAATTAGTGACTTCACAATGAGTGAGGAGAAAGGTTAAAATCTGTCATTTTGATCAAATTACCAGATACTGCTAAATAAAACAATTTAGACTCAGTTTTATAAGTAAATGTTTTAGAGTACACTGGTCCTCAACTTTGACATGTAGTTTAGGAGTTGTCTTTTTTTTTACTACACTTCAAAGAATCAGATTTTGATTTTACTAATTAGTTGTACTTTTTCTGTATATTACTTTTTCACTTTTAATAACTTTCCTAGGATCTTGGTGTTACTTTTTGTTTCCTTATGTAAAATTGAAAGCTTGGGTTTGTTTTCAATGTAGACAGTTTTATTTTTCCTTTCAACTCTTTGGTTTTTGACTTCTAATTTTATACATTTTAGTCAATAAATACACCTGATTGGTTTCTGCTTTGGGGAATATTTTTAGATTTTCTGTGTGGCTAAATGTATAGTTAATTCTTGGTGGCTATTCCCTGTATGATTAAAATATTTGTATTTTTGATGCATACAGAGTTGTTAACTGTGTAATTGAGCTTATTAATTATGTAATTTGTTCCTTTGTGTCATTATGTTTTTATTCTTGATGTATTTTCTGAGAGAATTACATTGAATTTTAATTTTTGCTATATTTGTGTTACTTTCAAACTCTGTTAGGTATATGCAAGTTTATACTTTATATTACATAATGCATTATACCTTTTACCAATATGGATCTATTCTTATTTGAGGCTTATTGTATTGGATTCTATTTTGTTATTTTGCTTTAGATTTACTTTCAAAACAACATTTGTGTCTAACCTGTCAGTCTCCTAATAGGTAAATCTAACTCATTCACTCTTACTACTACCAGAATTTAATCTGCACTAATTTTTGATTTATTTGTGTGATCTTCTTTTGTGTTTTCCATGTGTCTTATTATTTGTTTATCACCTTTCCCATATTTTGCTGGGTTATTCAGATTTTCTTTGCTCTTTCTCCTCCACTGGTTTGTAAGATATGCAGTCTATTTCTCTTTGTATTGGTTTCTACCTTTATTATCCAGTTAATATCTCTACTATTCCCTCTACTCAATAAACAAGGACTATAGTTTGTTTTACACCCCTTTTAGAAACAGATTTCCTATTTGCTTTATTTGTAATGAATTTTTACATGAACTTAATCTTAAAAATTTCTTGGTTTACCACTGATCCTTCACCTTCTTATCCTTCGCTTGAGTTATGTTTGTTTTATTTGGAGTCTTTTAGAGAGGATTTGTGAAAAATTCCCCTAGTCCTTGGCATCTAAAAATGGTATTTTGAATGATAATTTGGCTAGGTATGAAAATACATATTCAAAATTATTTTCCTGCCAACTTTGTTTTCCTGTCATCTTTTTCCTTCTGAAGTTACCAGTGCAATCTAGTATGAAACATTTTCATTATAGTACTACATTTCATTCATTTTGGGACGCATAGAAGCATAGTTTTAACACTTCTGGAAGTACTCCATTAAGTGGATTTTCTCAGTTACTAGTTCTTCTCTTTGATACATTTGGTTCCTCTCTTAGAGAGGTGGTTTTTCTTTTGTTTGTTTTTTGTTGTTGGGTGCTTAGGGATCATTGGTTGTGTATTTATTTTGTTTTTGAGATTCCATAATAGCCTGTTTGAATTTCATGTCTAAGTATTATAGTCTATCCCCAGTGGGTGGTGGGAGGAGCTGAGTGTGGTCAGATGGGATAATTGGTCTTACTATTTGACAGGTTGTCAATATATCTTTATTTGTAGTACCCACAGTCACGTGTCGGCTTGTTTATGCTTGATGAGTTATGGGGTGAAAGGAATTAATTAATCCCACATATTGACTGTGTTGCTGCAGTTCTCTCCAGTTCTGGACAGATTCTGTGTCTGCTGGGGTAAGGCACACTTAATGCCTTTGCTCTGGAAAGATCAGACTCTGTTACAGCTGGTGGTGTTACCTGCTGCTTTCCCTGTGGGGTGGGCTGCTTACTCTGAGTGAATTTTGGGATGAAAGATTTTTTTCAATGCAACAGTTGGGAAGAACCTACCCTGCTTTAAAAATAACTAAAGTGTGCTTAAAGATCCCTTCATTATAGAAACTGTATAGTGAGAGAACTTTCTTAGATCACAGATGTAAGTTTTCAGTTGTTGTAAACTTTGGCATTATTTAAGACCTTTTCCTACTTCACTAAAATTTTATTTTCAAGCTAAAATGAATTGCATTTGGCATTGAGAAGTCTGCAGTCTTTTTGAGATTCAGAGGCTTCCTAATGTTACACATAGCCCCTATGTTGGATGTTTTGTAATTTATTGACAAGCTGTTTAAAAGTTGAAGCATTTATTCTCTGCATTAATTTATTACTTGGTTAGTTAAAATGCAGTAGATACTGCAAACTAAATTAAAATATGATTCCCTCTTGATAAATATTGCAAAGGTTTAAATCTTAATCCACTTGCTACAGTTTGCAGTTTAACATTTAGTGGAGGCTATCCATAGTTATGAGAAGTATGCCCACACATACGGATATGCCAAAATGAATTATTTTCTTCATAAATCTGTATGTTGTCCTACATTAAAATATTACTCTTGGTTGACTCTCTGTAAACTAGGAAGAGATGGGAACTTTCTTTCTCAGCTAGTTAAGAAGAGTATCCACAAAAACAAAACAAAAACTCTGTGACTAATGCCGTTAATGGTGAAAGACTACTTTCCCTTGAAGTCTGGAAATAAGGCATTCTTATTCCACATAGTACAGAAAGGCATACGGTTTGGAAAAGAAGGAATAAAACTGTTGCTACCTTCAGGGACCATGAATGAAAATCTCAAGATATCTACAGAAAAATTTATAGAATCAATAAGTGAATTCAGCAAGATCTCAGGATACAAGATAAGCACATAAAATTAATTGTATTTCTCTATACAAATAACAAATGTGTGGAGACCAGGATTAAAAATATAATACTCTTTATAGTTATGCCAAGGAAAATGTGTATACATCTAAACAGAACACATATAACAAAAATCTATGTGGAAAATTAAAAATGCTAATGAAAATCATGTAAGACCTGTATAAATAGAGAAATCATATTCATGAATTGGAGACAATCTAGTAAAGGAGTCATTTCTTCTATATAATACCCAAAGTTTTTGTAGATGTGGACAAAATTATTCTAAAATTTGTATGGAAAGAATAAGGGCTTAGAATTTATGAAAGAAAAAAAAAAGGAATTACTGCTACAACCACTGAGAAATAGTTGGCAGTTTCTTATAAAACAAACTCGCAGCCAGTCCTGCAGTTGCAGTCCTGTTTATCCCAGAGAAATGAACTCCTGTGTCACACAAAAACCTGTACATAGATGTTCATACCAACTTTATTTGTAATAGCTAAGAAATGGAACAAACTAGATGTCCTCTGAAAGCTAAATGGTTAAACTGTGGTACACCTTGCCTGAACTATTATGCAGTTTTGTTAGGGTACAAACTATTGATAGGATCATTTGGATAGATCTTAAGGCATTTGTACTGAGTAATAGAAGATGATCTCAAAAGCTTATGAATTGATATAGTTCATGTATATGAGGCTTGAAATAACAAATTGTAAAGATGGAGAACAGAGTGGTAGTTGCCAGAAGTTAGAGATGGTGGTGAGCAATCAAAAGGGGTAACATGAAGGAACCTTGTAATAGAACACTTCTGTATCTGGCTGCATGAATCTGCGCACATGATAAAATTGCATAGATGTTGCACACACACAAAGGCGTGCATGTGAAACAAAATCTGAAAAAACCGCCTGGTTCTGATATGCTGTTGGGGACAGTTGAGTGAAGAGTACAGGGAACCTCCTTGCATTTTTTGGGGGTGGGGGCCAACTCAGTAAATTCATAAGTAAAAACATTCTTTTTTCTTTCTTTATATATATTTGACATCAATTGTGGTCCCCATGGATTTCCCACTACCACTTCACCAGTGTACCATCCCTTGTGCTCTTTCTGCTCTCAACCCATTCCCTCCTCCTCCCCGCCTCACAAAGTGTTCCGGATTTGTCCTTTTTGTTTTTGTTGTGTTTTTGTTATTGTTATTTTTTTCCTTGGTTAATTATTTGATTCCTTTATATTCCTCCTAGGGGGTGAAACCATCTGGTTTTTTTCTTTTGCCTTCTGACTTATTTCGCTGAGTATAATCCCTTCTAGCTCCATCCATGTTTCTTTGAATGACTCTAGTTTGTCTTTTTTATTGCTGAATAGTATTCCATTGTGTATAAGCACCATATCTCCTTGATCCAATCATCTGTTTTTGGGCATTTAGGTTATTTCCAGGTCTTACCTATTGTAAATAGTGCTGCAATAAACATAGGGGTGCAGGTATTCTTTTGAATGAGTGTTTTTTAGATATATTCCTAGGAGTGGGATTGCTGGACCATATGGGAGTTCCATTTTTAGTAGTTTGTAAAACCACCACACTGCTTTCCATAATGGTTGAACCAGCTTGCATTCCCCCAGCAGTGCAGTAGAGTTCCTTTTTCTCCACATTCTCCCCAACATTTGTTGTTGCTAATTTTTTTGATTAGCCATTCTCAGTGATGTGAGGTGGTATCTCATAGTGGTTTTGGTTTGCATTTCTTTGATTACAAGAGATGTTGAGCATTTTTTCATATGCTTGTTGGCCATTTGCATTTCCTCTTTGGAGAAATGTCTTTTTAGCGCTTCTGCCCATTTTTTGACTAGATTGTTTATTTTTGTTTAGTCTGATAATCTCTTTGTGGTTCTTTGTGATAAGTCCCTTGTCAGGAGTGTTGTGTGCACAGGTTTTCCCCCAGTTGGTGGGGTGTCGATTTGTTTTGGTTAGTGTGTCTTTTGCTGTCCAGAAGCTTATAAGTTTGATGTAGTCTCAGTTGTTTATCTTTTCCCTCACCATCTTTGCTTTGGGTGTTGTGTCTTTAAAGATATTACTGACGTATATGTCATGTAGAGTTTTGCCTACTTTTTCTTCTATATTTTATGGTTTCAGGTCTTATGTCTAATTCCTTAATTCTTTTTTAGTTGGTTTTGTGCATGGTGAAAGGCAGTATTCCAGTTTCATTCTTTTGATGTAGCAGTCCAGTTTGCCCAGCACCCTTTATTGAACAAGCTGTCTTTATTTCATTGCATATTCTTTGCTCCTTTGTCAAAGATTAGTTGTTCATTAGCCTGTGGGTTTATTTCTGGGTTTTCTATTCGATTCCATTGGTCTGTGTGTCTGTAAAAACATTTTTTAAATTAGGTAATCAGCCCCCAATTATTTCCTGTCCACTGAGATGGAAGCACTTTGCCTTCACCTTTTTAAGAGTATGTATTTGTATTTATTTTAGAGCATGAGTTCTTCACTTTTTCTGGTTCAGTAAATCTTTCCGCTCTGATGACCGCTCTGGCCACACATTAGAATTATGTTATTAAGTATCTGTAATTATACTTTTCTTTAACTTACTGCATGTTGAAGAACATCTTAAAATCCAGTGTGAACTTAAAAATGACTGGTCTGTCTAAAAAGAATTGCCTTGTCTTGTAAAAAAGTAGGTAAGTAAAACAAATTGAGATATTCTTGATTTTTTACATACCACTAATAACTTGCATAATACTCAAGCTTTTGGCTATCTTGGTATATATTCAAGCAAAGAATTGTGGTTAAACGAGAAACCACACTTAACATATTTAACGCAGTTCCTTGCTGTACTCTAGACCTGAGGTGAAATCACATCATACACTCTCCTGTGAAATAGTCTAGAGAATTAAAACGGGTGTCCCATGAAAGAATTGTGATTGCAGCATTATGTGCATAATTGCTAAAATATTTTTCTCTTAAACATTTTTGAAAGATTACTCCTTCCTGTATAGGTAAGATAGCCTAAGCTGTCGTAACTTTGTTATAGATCTTTGAACTAGCACAAAAGGATATAAACACATCAGAAATTTTTTTTTAAATAAATCTGCTATACTTAAGTCGTGAATTGATAACTCTTGATTTCTTTGCAGATTTATTCTAGAAAAGCTATTTATGTGCATGATTTTACAGTTCTTCCCAAGTGGCACCAAATCTTGAGTGTGTAATGTTTGTTTAAATGAATAAACATTTTCCTCAAAGTTTCCATTGATTAGAGACATGACTTAGTAATGTTTCAATATTTTCTTACTTGGACCTTCTAGTTCCAGAGTCCGATTCTTAAGTCATTGTCATTTGGACCTGTAGACTCTGCCGGATCTAGATTAGGAAACTTTGGGCTTGTGTCACAGAGTTTGAGTACTCAGTGTGGACTGGGGATTACTCATTTTATGATTTGTGATCTCTTTACATAGGGAAGGAAGTTCAGTCTCAATTAAAGCAGCACTTCATTTTATTTTAAAAAGTAAACATAAAACCTGCCTGCAGGTTTGCCCAGCATAAGCAGCATCTTGACATCGGCCCAGGCTTGTGGTATATGCATGAAGTATCAGTTGCTCAGAACTGGAAAACACATCCATAGAAATGTGGGGCACATTTGGCCTCCCTGGTGGCACAAGGTGTTGAGTGCCACACTGTGGGGCCTCCACAGCCACTTCAGCATAAGTTCTATCAGGGAGGGGACCCACATGGCACAACAGACCTCTCCTGCCTTACCCGCTGCTCCCCTCAGCAGTGTATTTCATTGCATCTGCCTGTTCTGTTCCCCCACTCTGTCTCTGGTGAATCCTCTCTCTCTCTCTCTCTCTCTCTCTCTCTCTCTCTCTCTCTCACACACACACACACACACACACACACACATACACACACACACACACACACACCGTGCCGCTGGCCTGTAATCCAGCTCTTGTATGCATAAATAAATAAAATCTTAAAAAAAAAAATATGTGGGGCACACTTTCTGCAGTCCCCTGCCAGGTGCAAGGTCACATACTCTAAAAGTGTAATATCATCCCATGTCATATAAAACCAAAAGGAAAAATGAAAATTCTCCCCTAAACTTTCTGGATTTTCACATGCTTTTAAGAAATGACAATTATTTAAAAATCACAAAAATTGATCTGGCATAAAACTGTAAATAAAACCACTTTATTTGGTATTCTATGTTCACAATGTACTGACTTTTTAATGTGAATGTGGTGTAGTTAAGGAAGCAGGTAGCAAAGGTTCTGTGCCTTGAGTCGATCTTTTTGAGTAAAAGGTTTATTAAAGTTTGTTTATAAATAAGCTATTACTGAAGTAATGTTTGTAATAAAGATTCTTTTTTTTTTTTTAAAGATTTATTTATTTATGCATGCAAGCACTGGTGTACAGGCCAGAGGTGTGGGGGTGGTGAGAGAATCCACCAGACAGAGCAGGATGCAGAACAGGCAGATTGACAGAAACACACTGCTGAGGGGAGCAGTGGGCGAGGCAGGAGAGGTCTGCTGCGCCATGTGGGTCCCCTCCCTGGCCGGCGGCAGGGATCGAACTCATGCTGCAGTGGCTGCGGTTTGCTTCATATTGCGTTGCTTAACCCACTGCGCCACCAGGGCGGGTCCCTGTAATAAAGATTCTGGAGCATGAAATGTGGATGGTATAATCTAGGTACCAGATAGATGGATTTTTCAGTGTAACAACGATTGATTTTTCAATGATAGAAAATATAAGAGATGCGATTGGTGTGGTTGATGTTTTCACTATTGCATTTTAAGCTGTGGTGCATATTATTCTCAGGTTTTTAAGGCTCAAATAAAATGTATGTTGACAAGATTTTGGACAGTATAATTTACTGTTAAGAGTGTTATGTATGGATGGGGGGGTGAAAAAAAAAGTGGTATGTATGATAAGATTTAAACTGGTGGTTCTCAACTCACTGCCCATCAGTTTCCCCTGGAGGTCATTCAAAAAAATTAAAAAAAAAAAAAATGCCAGAAATCCTTGCCTGGGCCCCACCTATAGAGATTCTGATTTAGTCTTGAGTGAGGCCTACACTCAGAAGTTTCCATGGGGTTCTGTGCATCTTGCTTTAAATCTATAGAATCAAATTTCTTTAGTGAATAGCTGGGAGGAACATCCAACATTTTAATTTTATTATAACTAAGTTTTAGGGAAAAAATTTTTTTTTCAACCTTTTTAGGTTAAGGAAAATGAGAATGTGTACATCTCAATTTTGGATGTTGGTAATTGTGTTAAATTTTTCCCCTCCTGGACTCCTCCCTATCTGCCTCCCCCCCCCCCCCCCCTCCNCCCTTTAAATCTCATTCTGTGCTCACTTATGGAGGAGTATGTGAAGACCAGATTTAAAGACCTTTGAAAACGTTTCTGATAATGTGTCAGTGCCTGTGACTTGTAGGCAGATAGCCCTCGGGGGCCCCTGTCTTCTGAAGGAGCCTGTTTCCATTGCTGTCCCCCAGGGCTTCTGATTAGGGTGTCACCTGGCCTCACCCAGGTCAGACGTTTGCCTCACTGCCTCAGTGCTGTAAATCTAGAAGATTTGTAGTTTTCTGAAGACTTACTACTCTTAACTAGAAAGGATTTTAGTTTTTGTTCTTTTTTGAGTAGATTTTACTGTACCTCTTAATCCTCTAAAATCCTGTGTGTAAAGACAAAGGTGTGCAGGGCTGGTAACTATAGTTCCTATTTAAATAGAAACTGGAAGTTACTGTTTATCCACTTCAACTAGAACCAAGCTCTGAGTCTTTGGGCGTCCTGTCTGAGGAGGTAGAGATTGGGCTTGCTGGCATGATCATAGGTAAGACTTAGGAAGAAGAAGGGGTTTTAGAAACCGATTTCCTTCCCTTTGTTTCCTGCTGCCACAGTTCTCAGAGGTGGTAAATTCAGGTGAGAGGGGGTAGGTATGTTGGGAATTACAACGTGGAGCCACTATAAGGAAAGGAAGATTCCTTGGTTCTAGACCAGTATGGCCATTTCAGTAACTACCACTTATAAGGAAATGGTGTTTTTCACTTCCTTGTGAAATTAGAGTCTGATCATGTCACTCCTCTACTCAGAACACTAAAAGACTTCCGTGTCATTCAGAATCAAAACTCATACACCTCACAGTGGCCATCATAACCCTCAGATTGGCTTACCTTTTTCTTCCCTGAAAAGTATACTTTCCCTTCACTGTTTCCCAGTAACGAGCTCAGCTCCAATCATCCTGCCCCCTCGCTGTAGTCACACTCCACACCCAGTTCAACCTCGGGACCCTTGCATTTCCCACCCTCTGCCCAGCCACCCTTGCCATCTAGTCTGTGCCCCACATTGGACAACCCAGCCCTGCCTGTTCTCCTAAATCATTTCTCTGTTATTTCCACTTGTGAAATGGAGGTGACACTACTTCCTGCCTTTTGGAATATTGAAGGGATTAGATATATGAATACATATTAAATACTTAGCATAACACCACACACAAAGTCAGCCTGCAGTTTGGTGCAGCCGTCTCAGCATTTCCTCTCTGCAGAGATCACACACAGGATGCCTTCTCTTTATGTGGGGTTGCAGCTGCTGTCCCAGAGGGCATTTAAAGATCATGGCCTCATTTTTCTTCTGAGGTACTCTCTTCTCCTTTGGAAATTTGTCTTGGGATTTCAGAAATGTTGGCTGCTGTGTGAAAACTGGGAGGAAAGGCTGTCCAAGACCTTTGCTCTTGTGTGTTTTTATCACATGTGTTTTTAGCTGTATTAAACTTCAGTAATTTGTATTTAGGGAATAAGTTAACTTCTACAGTAGGGATATTTCTTTGTGTGTGTTTTTTAATGTTAGATAAAAACAAGTGAAAGTCCTGGTAATTATTGGATAATTGGAAGTTCTTGGAACTTCAGAGGAGCTTTTCAAACCACCCCAAATAGTAACTTTTGATACAGAAGTACCTATAGGAACTGAATCTACTTCTATTCTCTTCAGGTTGTAGCATAGGAACCTGTAGGGAGTTTCCAAATCTGCTTTGGTATTTCTTTTAAGCTTTTGCGTGTGGGGGTGGAAGAAGCATACACTTTGAAGAAAGACTGGGTTGCAAAACAAAATAGCAGTAGTCAGAACAAATTTTTTAGCACAACAAGCTTGGACTCCTGTTGGGCACAATATATATTGCTGGACAGACTCAACTCTGCGCGCCTGAAAGAGTTCCTGTGGTGGTTCTAAGAACTGCTGGAAGATACGCATATGTGCATGCAGGTGCTGTGCTTGCTCATTCACGGGCTCGCTCTCGGGGGCCTCTGCAATAGTTGGTGACTGATCTGGTTTTCTGGAGAAACTGCTGTCACCTCATGAAGTTGCGTGTGCCGTCCTGCAGTTGTCACGACGCTGTATGGGAAATGCTTTCAGTCACATTAACACGCAGAGTGTGATTTTCCTTCTTTCAAGTTGTGTGGCTTCCAACAGTCTGATCTTCACATGTTAATGTTGACTTCGGTAGAAAAAGATGGAGGACAGATGTACACCAGGGCACCACAGAGCTAAGTCAAGTTAATTAGCAGGGACGAGGCTGTGGAACTGGCATTTTATTACAACTAGGACTCCAGGTGTGTGCCCTTTTTGCTCTTTACTCATTTCTCATTCCTGTCATACTATGTCAGTTACCTTATCTTTGGAAAACATTGATTTATCTACTTAAGTTTTTTGATTAACCTCATAGTGATGTGTTTAAAATTAGATCCAATTTAGTGTAAAATAGTGCCAATTTAATGTTTTAAAATTTTAATTCAGAATTATCTTAAACTTTAGAACCTAAAGAAAAAAAAAACACGTAGGATTCTAATATTTGTGGCACTTTCTGGTGAACAGAAAAATAAAACTTGGTAGAGTAGACCCACTTCATAGAGACATCTAACTGTTGTCCAGAATATTCCTCTAGAGTAGGCATACTAGTTTGCTGGGTAAAAATAATGGAGGGGTTGTCGATGACTAAAAAAAGACATGATGAGATGCAGAGGACACGTGCCCAGATTGCCTTTTCTCTTCGGAATTAAGATGGGGTGATGCCAAGGCTCGCTCACTCCAGATGGCTCACTCTGGCCCTTGCACAATAGTAGGGGCCTTGAGAGAGGGAACTGTGTGTTTGTTTATGTCTTATCTGTGTCCCAGCCCTGGTAAACATCGCCTGGTAAATAGGACAAGATTTTAATATTTGTTTAAATGAATAAATATTACAGAGATGAACTTAAGAAACAAAAACTGACATTTTTCTAAACTTTACAATTTCATTGTGGCTCCTGTGGCGCTTGGTGATCCGTTTGCTTCCATCTTGCCTCCTTTTCCTTGTTCTGTGTATTCATGAGCCCTACTCTCCTGATCCTTATGAAAACTGTAGTTCTTTTCTTCAGAGAGGGGCACACATAGTGCAGTTTCAGAGGTGTTTTGGAACCATGTAATGCCCTCTTCTTTTTTAAAATTTTATTTATTTATGCATACAAGTACTGGGGTACAGACCAGAGTTGTGGGGAGGGGGGTGGTGAGAGGATTCACCACAGAGAGCAGGGAGCAGAACAGGCAGGTCAACAGAAGTACACTGCTGAGGGGAGCAGCGGGCACAGCAGGAGAGGTCTGCTGCACCATGTGGGTCCCTCCTGGCTGGCAGCAGGGATCGAACTCGTGCTGCAGTGGCTGTGGTCTGCTTCATAGTGCGTTGCTTAACTCACTGTGCCACCAGGGAGGCCCCCCCCCCTTCTTTTTTTAAGTCCAGTCTTTATAAGTAAAATGTGGGTCCACAACTGAGTGGCTAAAATGAGCACAAGCAGTTTGGAAATAAGCTTTGGAGCATAAAATACAGATGTAGAATAGTGTCCCCGTTTTTGTGCTTTTGGCTGCTTGACTCAAAACTCGTTGTTTTATACATTAGCGCAGTGTTCTTTTTATTTTTTAAAGTCAAAATGATTTAATCTGTAGTATTTGGTATGTTTGAAAAATATTTTTAAAGAACATTTTGTTATTAACATAATTTGTATCTATCAACTTCTCACTGACTTTTGAAATTTAAACTTCCAGTTTAAGGAGATTTAACCTAAATTGAGAACATGAGTAGATGGCAGGGAAGCCCCTTAGCTGGTATAAGCCCAGGGTATGATTCTCAGTTTTGTACTCAGCGATAGTTTCCAGAGTACTGAAACTGGCTTAACAGATTCTTAAGAGACATTGATATTTGTAATATTATGTCCATTACAAACTATATTCTCACATATTTAGCTATATTTCCTTAGGTTTTTAAATATATGTTATACATAGGATCCTCTTGTAGATGTAATAGTGTGTAAGTTAATTGAATTTAACCTTTTTAAGGACCAATTTGTGATCCATTAAAACTTCTGTGGCTGCAGGATTCTTTGTGTTTCTGCCTGCACTCTAGAAAAGGCTGTTCCTGATCTAGAATTTCAGTTCATCTATTCCCATTATTCTCAAGACTTTGAAAATCACTGTGTGTCCACGGCAAGGTAGTTTTCCAGTAGATTACCCCCATCAAAGAGCATTGTGTTGAAATTTGTAGTAGAAGAATGTATTCTTAATGTAGATTGCTCTGCTGTTGGCCCCGTTTCTGCTTTTCAAAAAATATTCCTAATGTTTGAACATTTTAGGTTTTGTAACTGGTATAATCAAATTTGACAAAAGCTTGAGGGTTTTCTATAAGCTTATAAAAGGAATTATTTAGGTTTATAAGGCATGCTTTTAAAGATCTGATTTTGGAAAGTTATGAATGTGTAACTGATTCTGCCTTGAGGAGATATTTAGAAAAGACACTGAAGGGTTATTCTGGCGAGGTGGAAATTTCAAGGCAGCTGGAATACCCGGGCTAACTTTGGGAATGTACCAGTTGAGTGTCCAGTGGCGGCCCTGGCTTTAGTGTCACCTTCCTCTTGAGAGTCTAAGGTTTGTCCTAAAGCACAGAAATACTAGAACTGGGGGGCGAAACTGCCAGCAGCACTACCCCAACCCCTTTCCTGGCTCCCTGGGGCCACGGCCCTCTCCCTGCTCCATCATATTAAGATGCTAACAGAAAGCCTGAGCTTTATGCAGAGATTCTGTGGACTCGTCATCCTGCCCTTTTCTTCTCCCATCACATTTTATAAAGCTGTTAAGAATTTCTATGGAACATTAGTGAGTTTAATATTTGAGTTTTCTTAATCCTTGAAGGAAGTTCTTGTGCTAAAAAATAAAATAATTCCTACTGTAGCTGTTCATGCTGCGGAGAGATTGATCTCTAATCTGTCAAGGGAACCTAGCAGGATTAAGTGTCCCAAACCACAGATTGAGAATCACTGTCTCAGGCCACCCCCCCCCTTTTTTTTTTAAATTACCTTTACAGTCCTGTAAAAAAATTGCTGCTTATTCAGTTAAAGTATGATGTATTTGACATAACACTATTCTGTTAAGCACAGTTAAGTTTTCTTTTTTTTATAGTAAATGTTCTTATAACTAAAATAATTCATAAGTATATTGAATAAAATATACTTTGCTTTTCTTTGTTGGTCTCCTAAACTTGGAGGTAAATCAGTCCTTGTAGGATCTGTACCTTTTGGCCAGACACCCTCTCAGAAACGGCCAGAGAAGTAGTAGACGAGAGAACTAAAAGGTACAGAAGCCAGGTAACTTGGCCAAGAATACATAGCTTAATTAAATGGCCAAGGTATGATTTGAACATTGACCGCTCTGAAGCTTTAGCCCAGGCATGCTCTTTCCATTAAGCCATATTGAAAGAAGTCTCACAACTATTCCATTTTAGCCTGACTTATCTTTTCCCTCTTACTTGGTAAAGTTCATCTCCTGATCCAAGTCAGATTTCTAAAGTGATTTTAAAAGAATGCTGAGTTGGAAGGGTATCTGCTGCTTCTTTGGTTTGTGTGAACGTGTGAGGTTGCACAGTATGTGATTGGTAACCTTTGACTTCTTGAACTTTTTCGTGTTTTCTTTTGACTGGAAAAAAACAAATTTTTACAAGGCCTTAAACAGCTGACTAAAACAGACTGCAGCTACTCTTCACTGATACCCCAGCTACACTCAACTCTGAGCATTTCTTCATTTCCCTTCCTTCTTAGCTTTTATTGAAAGGAATAATCTGTGTATCTGCCCCTATAACTGAAACCTCTTCAGCTGCTTTTTAGGGACCCCCCAACAGTGTTTGCAGGAAATATTGCCCTCCCCAAATAGTATTTGCAAGAAGTATTGCTTTCTCTTTCATTCTAGCTTCATTCTGTGCAGCATACTTCTGTCAGGTAAGCTCTTCCTATGCACAGAACTCCTGTTCAAGGAGTCTTGTGTAATGGAGGCATAGGAGAACATCTGTAATTACAGCTCATTGTGATGGTACTGAATGAAATCACCAGGTGGCCTAAGTTACAAGATTGGGGGAAAACTTCCTGGAAGATGAGGGTCAGTGGTGGATTTAGAGTCATTTAAGAATTCTAAGTGTGGAATAGAATTGGCAGGATTTCTAGCCTGGAGGTTGGGACCCTACAGAGTGGAGAGTTTGGGATGTCTCCTAAGATTTGATTGGGTGGAGATGCCATTGACCAGGCTAGAACACAGATGAGTGAACAAAGATCAGCTTTGTTTGGGTAGCATTGATTTTTTAAGTCTACAAGGGACATTTAGATGGATTCAGGTCTGGGAAAGGTTTTAAAAAAAGTTTTTGTATTTTGTAGTAGTTTTGGGGTAATGACACTCATTTTTACTTTTATTTTTAAAGGAAAGAAATGACCTCTTATTAAATATATAAGACTTAGCTGCTGAGTATTAATAGAACCAGGAATAACGTGGACTTGGGCACGTATTTCATTCCTCTTCTGCCCTGATCTTATACTGTTATTTCAAATGACCTGGCAGTTTTCTAGTTTTACAATTGTCTCTACTCGTGTGTGTGGAACCAGTCACTAGCTTTAGATCAAGAATCTTAGTGATTAGGTTTCTGAATATTATACAAGAGACCAAAGTCCTAGTTTTATTATAGGGCTCCTGGGCCCTAAATTCTTCAGGAACAGTGCTTATTATTCTAAGAATGCATTGCTTTTTACATAGCATTGGGTCATATGTCAGTTGGAACTAAAAAGTGATTGCATAAATTCTGCCGGTTGCAAGGGGTATCGTAGAAGGTCTCTGCTCTATCTGTAGTGGGTTTAGAACATTCTGTTTCTATTGCTGACTCATGGCTACACTCATAAAAAAGGAAAAAAAAATCTTTTCATCTTTCCATTCTTATTACTTTCTAATTTTTACTCTTTCTCTTGCTGTTTAGGTAATCCAGTTCAGAAATGATTTCTTTAGAAAATCACTCAGTAGTCACGACACCCCCTCCTCCCTTTTTGGCAACTGCTTTTCCTCAAATTAATCATTAGCATGTTCTTTTTATTCTGCTTTATTTACACTTTACTCTTTTTTTAGCCTGCCTAAAAATGAACTTTGTAATGTAAACTCCAAAACCAGAAATAGCATGAGCCAATTGTATTTTGAAAATTCACCTACTGAATGTTGGCAGATGAGGCTTCATCATTTATTTCTGAAATCTCATTTCCAGCTATTTTTGAGAACTGCCAGTAAGGAAGACCGGTAACTCCCACCACTGAAACTAAGACTTTATTTTCTTTCTACCCATTCCCACAGTTCTTTGAGTTGGAAGATATTTAACCAAGGAACTGTACTTATTGGTTTTTTCCCTTTTTGATAAACCAAGAGCCTATTACTGGATCCGAAATAAAAACATGTGCTTCAGATAGTCATAACATTAAGTTTGATTTTTCAGTAATCAGTGTTTGTTAACCTTTAATAGGAACAGTCATTGCCAGTAGCAGTTTTTCATATGGAAAAAAAAAATACAGACTCCTTCCATGCTCTTCTCACCTTTACTGCTCTGAACTTTAATTTTCAAATCTGTAGAATGACCATAAATTACATGACCTGGTTAACTCCCCAGCACTGAGGTAAAGAACAACTGAAGTAAAGGATTTTGTAGGCAAAATCCTTTTCATCTCAGTTTTACCCCGGCATAGTATAGTATCATGTAAAAACACCATTGTTGTTCAGTGTTTTGGGACTCTTGGTAGATAGGACCTTTCCAGTTGATGTTCATACCATCAGGAAATTAATTAATTCATCTCCTGGGTTGTTCCATTCATCTCCTTACTGAACGGATCATTCACTGTGTACCTGGCACTTGCGCAGACACTGAGCAGAGACAGTAAACAAAACAGATACCTTCCTGCTCTGGCAGGCTTAGGTTTGCTTCCTTAGACGTTTTATACTTTGAAAGATGAGTGCTTTTTGACTGTTTAAAGTAATAGTGTTATTCTTCTTTTACTCATTTAGTGTTTTTGGATTTCTAACCAATTCAATATTTAACGCTGTGTCTTTGATTTGTAGATATTTGGAGCCTGGGAGTGATTCTTTTCATGTTGGTGTGTGGGCAACCACCCTTTCAAGAGGCCAATGACAGTGAAACATTGACAATGATTATGGATTGCAAATATACAGTACCGTCCCACGTGTCTAAAGAGTGTAAAGAGTAAGTAAAAGACAAAAGCATATGCAGACCTTCTGCACTCAGAAATCTTATTTTACTCCATTAACATGTCAAAAAATTGAGATGATTATAATGTCTGAGAATTTGTTTTCATTTTAATTTTTGAATTTAATATTTCTACTCTTAAATATATTTTGGTTGGTTAGTCCCAGAGTGACTTGAAATTTAATGTCAGAGTACAAATTGTATTAGTCTGTGTCTTCAATGTGCCTCTTGTCAAGAAACCCATTATATACACGGCTCTTCATCTTCACAAGAGGTGATCACTTTCATTGGAAATTAGACATTACCCTGGTCACTGGAACTGCCTTCCTCTTCTTGCACTCACAGGAAGCAAGATCACCTGCACTTAAGTTCCAGGGAGTCAGGGTGTTTTCTTTCCTGAAATAGGCCATTAGCATACCATTTTAGTATTTACATAGCATATCTCATTTTATTCACATAGTCCTCCCAGTTGACTAAAGAACTCTGTTTTGACTTCTGTGACTATGGGAAGTCAGCAACCAAAGTATGTGCATGTTAAGTTTTTGAAATTTAAAGTACTTTGTAGTAACTATCATATGTGTAATGAAAATTACAATAATGGAATAAAATAGCTATCAGATTCTAGCATTTCATTGACGTTGTGGTTGGTATATTTTAATATATGACTGAAATTACACTCTTTACTTAGAAGACCGTAGAGCATTTTGAATTACTTCCATTAGCTTTAAGAAGCAAATCTGATAACTTAAGGAATCTTTTCTTCAATCTTTTCCTACCATGTTAGACTGTGTGGTAGGATGGGTAAGAGGTTGAGTGTTCAGTTCAGTTCAGACTTATTAATTTGGACCATAAAATAGTGTGAGGAGCATTTTGTAGTTAGAAAGTCTTAGATGATATCTTCCTGCCCTACCTTTGTAGCCAGTGTTGAGTCAGGCAAGTTTCTTTCTTGACATCATAGCAATATATTTGTTTCTCATTCACCCTCACACTGAAGTTGGCGTCCTGGGACTTTACAAGGACTAGGTTGTATTCTTCACCTTCAGTGGGTCATGCTTGTTGTAGGCTATTTTATATAGTAATTGTCGACTTCAAAACTAAGCAGAAATGGTTAGGCCAAAGACTGCCTTTGTCATTTGCCACTAAGAGTTCTGCTTTTACTCTATTTTTACCTGTAAGTATTCCTTATTTGTTCATTGTTTTGCAAACACAATGCCTTTAAACAAAATGTGTCTGACACTTTAGATGGCATTTTGGTGTTTTTATCAGCAGGGTCATTCATTGCTTCTAAATAGAAGAGGACTCCTGTACTGTGTATGTCATTACTGATCATTGTAACTCATTCTGGTATGACACCAAGCCAGCTAATTCAAAGGTAGATGTGGATACCTAGAGTTAATGCTAGCTGGTAGGAAATTGTAGTTGTGTATTAGATTTGTCAATATATCTGGAGATTGTGATTTTTAAGTTTCTGAATCTGGCAATACTAAAATCTTTATTCCCATCTGCCCCATCACCACCACTAGTGAACCAATGAAACTGATAGTATAAATGTGGGAAATAATTTGAATAAAGTAACCCACCATTCCTAACCCTTCCAGCAGCTAGCTTTAACAATGGACTTGCTTCCTTTGCAGCCTGATCACACGGATGCTACAGAGAGAGCCCAAGAAAAGGGCTTCTTTAGAAGAGATTGAAAATCACCCTTGGCTTAAGGGAGTAGACCCTTCACCAGCCACAAAGTATAACATCCCGCTTGTGTCATACAAAAACCTCTCAGAAGAGGAGCACAACAGCATCATTCAGCGCATGGTGCTTGGGGACATAGCGGATCGAGACGCCATCGTCGAGTATGTCAGCACTCGTTATTATAGGGGCTACGGGCTTTAGGATTCTTGGAATGGGTTCTCGACTTATCAAGGCCTGTGGCCACTGTATTATGAATAGAGTTCCTAGTTGGCAAGGGTATGTTGTTTATCTCTATAGCTCCTGACCCCACTGCCTGGCTCGTAGGTTTTGTTGTGTTTGTTTTTGTGCTTGTGAACAAGTAAGTCATGGCTGGGTAGTGTCAGTGAATGCTTTGGCCTCTGTCCCTTCCTCCAGTGGTGGATTGGAGCAGCCGCTTTTGTATCCTAGAACATTCCTTGTATCCTTTGTTCCCGTGTCTCCCCCTTAGTCCTTGCAGTGAGCAGGGAAAACGGGGCAGCCCCACACACTTAAGAGTGCTCTAACTCAGGGCTTCGTCTGTGAGGCTCATCACACATTTTTGTACGTAAACCTTCACTGGACCACAGCATGCCCATGTGTTTACATATTGTCCCTGGTTGCTTTGGGTTGTGATGTCAGTGTGCGAGAAACCACAGGACCCACAGAGCCCAAAATACATACTTCTCTGACCCTTTGCAGACCCTGCTGCAGATGCCTGGCACCCACAAGATAAGTCCTTTAAAACCAAAACCAGTTTTTAATAACCCAGGAAGTTTGGAATCAAGAATAATATAAAGATGTATTTCTAGGGAGACAAAAAAAGAGATGTGTGTGCTTTGTTTTAACAGTGATTCATTTCTTTAAGAGACCCTGTCTATAAAAATAGGAAACATTTTCACAAATGAAGTTAATTTACTGAGTACAACAGTTGGATATAAGGAAAGAGGATTTACCTGGGGCAAAAAAGAGGGAGGGCCCCTCTGGCATAACTGAGTGGTCTGACCCGGTTACTGGACCTTGGGGAAAGGCGGTTACAGGGTAGACTTGCAAAATTGCAGCTTGAGGCCTGTCACACAGGGACTCAGGAGGCCTGGCCCCTAAGAAGGGTGGTGTCTGCATAACGGACATACATCTGTGAGGTGGTTTAAGTACACTGGAAAGGAAGATAAACCCAGGCTCATAACTGGGGTTTAAATACAAGTGTCTGCAGGTTTCTAAATGCATTGTGAGTTTTCAGATTGACCCACAACAACTCAAATGACCTAAACAAACAGGAAGAGCAGGATAGTTGCTGTTTCTGCCAGAGACTCACTATAGGGGAGACTCATTTTTGAGGGGATGAAAAACTATTTGTGCCTCCTTACATTGACTTAGTACGTTTAACTCAAACAAAAACATGCAGAAGTGTTATATAGAACTATTTAATTCATGTAAATTTAAGTGCAAACCCAACGAGAGGGATAATTTAAGTTGTCAGGTGATTCCTTGTACCTGCCTGTCACTGTGGGTAAGTGCCCCAAGTGAAGCAGGAGCGGGGAGACCTGAGCTCTCCTGCTGCCTCTCGTATGCTCTGAAGGGGATTCCCGAGTTTAAAGTGTCAAGTTTGTTGACATCTGCAGCGCAAGCCAACCAATGCCTTGGTCAGGTGCTCAGCTGAAGAAACTGCTCCGAATAGTCATTCTGAGCCCTCAGTTTCACCTTGGCACTTTGGAATTTCACACCCCAGCCTGCACTGTCCCATTACCTGTGACTCCACTGTGCACTTTGTGAAAAGTGATTTCTGTATTTTTTCTTTACCCAGTGTTGTTCATTGGGTTCATTTTCATTAACTACAGGAAGTGTTTGAATAGCATAGTGCACATTTCTGGGCCTTGTGGGTCTTGTGTGGCATTCTGGGGTAAGATTCCCAACAGGCCACTGCGGGAGAGCAGGCAGGGCTGTATGCCCCGTGGGCTTCCACCCCAGCATCTCCCAGCGGGGTGCCGGCCAGAAGAGCTACTTGAGGCAACCATCACGCTTAAAATAAGTGAATGAATGCTTTGACTTTTAATTCAGGGAAGAGATAAATGGCAAAACCTCTTATTACATTAATAATTCATTAGTGTCTAAAATGCCAATGTATGCAGGGTGTGTAAGAAATTTATCCTAATTTTTCTGATTGGTACTAGTATTTCAATGCACATTCATGTGATTAATTTTATATTTCTAATGGAAGCAAGCAAGCCAGTGTAACAAAAATAAATACTTCGAATATATACATTCTTGGAAACTTCATTGTCTTTTCTTACGTGTCTAAAACTGACACCCCATTCAGTTTGCCATCGGCATTTGTATTTTTTATATTAACATATTTATGCAGTTTTTTAGAATTTGAAAAATGATCTATGGAATGTTTTCCTTGTGTTTTTCATAATTTTAAAAGATTCCAAATCATTCTATTTCACTTGCTTGTACTTAAAAAAAAAAAAAAATCAGTCCTGCTGGTAAAAATCTGCTAATGTGTCTTATATTCACTCTTCCCCTTGTTTTCCTCAGAGCCCTGGAAACCAACAGGTATAATCACATCACAGCCACTTACTTCTTACTTGCTGAAAGGATCCTGAGGGAAAAGCAAGAGAAAGAAATACAGACCAGATCTGCAAGTCCTAGCAATATTAAGGCCCAGTTTAGGTGAGAAAAAAATCTTCACTGATTTTAGTAAGTTAACATTTTGAAATAGTGAACCATTTTTTTTTTTTTTCAATGCTTCCTAACTGTGGGGTGAGAGTGAAAACTGTGAAGACCTCATTGGAGAAACTATGCAGGGGCTACATGTGCATGGTTCTGCCCTGGGCTCCGTAGAGAGGAGCTAGAGCTTCAAGCCAGACAGCTATCTTCATTAAATTCTCCGAGATCTGACCTATGTTAATGTGTTATTTTAATTTTTTTTATGCCAGGGACAAGGTCAAGTTCTCCTTAGTAATTTGAAATAAGTTTTAAAGTTGTACTTTAAAAAAAAAAGCATTTTTGTGCCATGATGTCATCTCAGGATTTTAGGGATGTGACAGTCAGGTTAGCTTGGATGATTTATTGGCTGCTTGACCTTGGGAGGTCACTTAACCTGTCTCTGACTCAGTTTCCTGACTTGTGAAATGGAGTAGTAATACTGTCCTTGCCCATGGTTGTGGTGAGGTTGCGCATTAATACATGTGAAGGTCTTCAAATTGGGCTCCCTGTATTTGCTGTCATCATGGTGACTGCCTCCCACCATCGCCGCTCAGTAAGGCGTGACTGTGCTCACTGCTCTTCTTTTCTTCCCCTCCTCTGTTGTCTCTCCTCATTTTGCCTTCCTGCTTTTCTTGTATGTCTGCCATATTAGCTTTCCATTTAAAATTGAAACATAGGGTTACTTTCTGTGTCATGATTATGACATCTCTGAAATTTGTCTTTATCCATTCAGAGAAGATAATCCATGGAACTGGATGTTCCTGAATCTGAATAGTCCTGTTTATATTGATAAATTCAACTATGTATGTGCAAGTGTATGTGTAGTGAGTGTGTAATCGTGATTATTATTTAAAAGAGAAAGAAAATCATTGGCTTTCAAATCACTTGCAATCAGTTGTAGGTATAGGTTGTTCCTTGGGATAGAGTGACAGAAAAGAGAAAAACATTCATAGGTGGCTAAGGACTTAGGATTCCAGCTTCACTAGAAAATGAATTTAGTGACTTCTTTTGTATCCTGGATATATTCTTCTGGAATAAAAACTAGGCATTCTCTTGGTGTCCACTTGGAAGAAGACCGCAGGGAGGGAGGGGACACTTGGTCTTAGGAGACCACGAGAGGTTACAGTCAACATAGGCCTGGCCTGAGTCCTCTGGTGGATGAGAGCAACCTCAGAGCAGAGTCGCCACACTGCAGGCCGCCGAATCTGGAGCCTCCCAGACTTTCAGAGAAGGGATTATTTGGATTTAAACTGTTTTCTGTTCAATGAAACAAATCAGAGCTCATTCTAAAGTTGGTCAGATAGGAAAATAAGTTAAATTTGTGTTACTGTATTATAGAACTGCAAAGTTCTGTAAACAACTGTGCTATAAAGAAATATGAGAGCCTCATATGCAGTTTTCCTTTTTCCCTCCTGGGGATTCTAGAATGGAGACTGTGTGAGGACCACTCCTCCTCCTGGACCCAGGGCCCGCTGGCCCTTGGCAGATGTCTTCTTATTTGCCACCTCTTTATTGTCACTGTGACTTTATTGTCAGAACCCTGGACGTAACTTGCTAGACGTGCCTTGGAATCAGAGTGACTTGGGATATAGAAACCTTTACTGGGTCCAAAGATTGGTGTTTAAACGAACCAGTTAGTTCTGGGGAGAGAGACAAGCAGTCAAGCCAGGGAAAGCCAGTCTCATAGAGCAGCCTTTGGTCTTTGCTTGCTTTGGATCCTGTCGGTGAGGGATGGACGCACGGTGTGGTCTGCTCAAGGAGGCTGTGAAGTCCTCTGGGGAGCTGACCTCAGCACAGGAGGAGTGTCCTCTCAGAGAGAAAAGGAAGTGAGGAGAACCACTGGGGCCTGACCACAGAGCTCCTCTCACTCTATGGCGGTCATCAGAGGCTCACAGGCTGCAGAGTGGTGCCACTGCTCTGGTTTGGTAACCACGGAACCCGACCAAGACATCACTTCACACCTGAGTAACCTGGCAGGTTACTTTGTGTTTTGATTTCTTCTGTGTAAAGGGAAGATAATAACACCGACTTCATGGAATTGTGGTGGGATGAATGGATTTACCTGCTGGATTCTCACAGCAGTGCTGGCTTTAGTAATTCTCCTAATAATCTTCCTTTCATTAAGATAAGCCATGATTTTCTCATGTTGTGCTGTTAAGGATGACTCAGCCTGCACAGTGCTGGGCCATATATGTGCTCAGTAAATGTGAGCTGTTTAACAGTGCCTTACTCACACAGAGTTACTAGTTCAGGAGTAGCTGAAGAGTGGCCATGATGGCAGCAGCACTTACTCCTCTTGTTTCCGGGGGTGAGTTTAGGAGAGCGGTTTTGACTTTGTCTGGGTTGGGGTAGAGAGGGGGAGAGTCTGTGCCCCTCCTCAAATAAATTGGCCACCACTCTGGTGGGTCAGCACCTCACCTCCCATCACAGGACTGGGCAGGGTTTGCTCAGGTGATGGTTTGAGCGATTGCTCTTGCAGGAGCAAACTGAAAGGAACCTCGTGGGCAGCTTTCCAGGCCGGGAGGCCCACCAGGGGTGTGTGCACTTGTGTAGGTGCAGGAGCCATGACTTGTCCAGAGACTCTTCTTGACCTTAAAACATTGTTTTTAACACTCTACATTTATAAACTACAAAGCAGTGACTACAGTGAACAGATCCACTCCATCCTCCAGAGAGTAAGACGTAGAGGTAGGGGAAAGAGGTCTGTTTAAAGTTCTATGAGGTTTTAAAGTGTAATTGGTGTGAAGGGAAGATACCATAGTGTGGAAGTAACTGCCTAAATGTTCCTGGGCAGAGAGGACAGTTGAGAATTCCAAAGTGTTTTTACAAAATAGGCTAAAGACCCCGTTTCCATAAGTGTTTTTTTTTTTTTTTTAATTTTGTCTGTTAGTGTTCTTGTTGTGTGATTCCAGACCAGAGAATGAAATCACAGTTTAAATAATAATGAATTTTGCTATTCAGTACTCTCGGGTAGACGTTTGAAAATCTTACTCATATTTAAGCTTAATTGGCTGCTGGCATACCCAAATGTTTTTCTTGTGGCATAAAACTTCTGTGTAGAAACGATGGAGTAACTCTTTGCCCCCTTCTCTGGTCGCTGCAGTGGACTTTTCATTTGGCCAGCAAGCCAGACTGAATTGTGCTTCAAAACCACATTTGCCCTTCTCGTGTCCTTGCCGATGTTTACAGGATGTTGAATGGGTGTACGGGCTGCTGGGTTCGTTTTTTTTTTCAAGTCTGTGGGTTTTGTGTTTAGTAAGTTTTATATAATATACTCTACTAAAATCTGCATTTTATTCCATGACTTTTTTTCCCCAATCTGCTACATAGGCAGTCATGGCCAACCAAAATTGATGTGCCCCAGGACCTTGAGGATGACCTCACAGCCACTCCTTTGTCCCACACAGCAGTCCCTCCGTCTCCTGCTCGGGCTGCCGACAGTGTCCTCAATGGCCACCGGAGTAAAGGCCTGTGTGACTCAGCTAAGAAAGACGACCTCCCCGAGTTGGCTGGACCAGCACTCGCCACGTTGCCACCCGCAGGCTTGAAATCCACGGCCAGTGGGCGGAAGTGTCTCTTTCGGGTGGAAGAAGATGAAGAAGAAGATGAAGAGGACAAGAAACCCATGTCCCTCTCAACACAAGTGGTTTTACGCCGGAAGCCTTCTGTGACCAATCGGCTGACGTCAAGGAAAAGTGCCCCTGTGCTCAACCAGATCTTTGAGGAAGGGGAATCTGATGACGAGTTTGATATGGATGAGAATCTGCCTCCCAAGCTGAGCAGGTTAAAGATGAACATTGCTTCTCCGGGCACAGTTCACAAACGCTACCACCGGAGGAAAAGTCAGGGCCGAGGCTCCAGTTGCAGTAGCTCGGAGACCAGTGATGACGATTCTGAAAGCCGACGGCGGCTTGACAAAGATAGTGGGTTCACCTACCCCTGGCATCGCCGGGATAGCAGCGAGGGCCCCCCTGGAAGTGAGGGGGATGGGGGTGGCCAGAGTAAGCCGAGCAATGGCAGTGGAGGGGCGGACAAGGCCAGCCCCAGTGAGAACAATGCCGGTGGCGGCAGCCCCTCCAGCGGCTCTGGCGGCAACCCCACCAACACGTCTGGCACCACCCGCCGCTGCGCTGGCCCCGGTAACTCCATGCAGCTGGCCTCGCGCAGTGCAGGGGAGCTTGTTGAGAGCCTGAAACTCATGACCCTCTGTTTCGGCTCCCAGCTTCATGGGAGCACCAAGTACATTATTGATCCACAGAACGGCTTGTCGTTTTCCAGCGTGAAGGTCCAAGAGAAGTCCTCATGGAAAATGTGCATCAGCTCCACAGGGAACGCAGGGCAGGCCCCTGCCGTGGGCCGCATAAAGTTTTTCTCTGACCATGTGGCAGACACCACCACTGAACTAGAACGAATAAAGAGCAGGAACCTGAAAAATAACGTGCTCCAGCTACCTCTGTGTGAAAAAACCATCTCTGTGAACATCCAGCGGAACCCTAAGGAGGGGCTGCTTTGCGCCTCCAGCCCGGCCAGCTGCTGCCACGTCATTTGACTGTGGCCCGCTCGGCCTCCAGCACGCTTCCTGCTCAGAGCAGTGAAGTCTGGCTCCCTTCACTGTTCCTTTCAGTTTTACTCTCTTAAAGTGGGCGTTAGAAGCAATTATTTATTATTTTTTGTTTGTTCGCCTGCCGATGTGACAGTGCATGGTCTTTGTGCATGCTGCTAGACGCTGCTTTTCTTTTCCAGCTGAAAAGTCTATTGTGTAATTTTTACATTTATAATTTTCATGTGGATGATCAGGATTAAATTAAAATGTATATTTGGAACCTAATATAAGTGGAGCACTTAGAAATTTGATGTTCTGCACTTAACCTAGAGAAAGGAAAAAATGCTTTTGTTTCCGTGAAAAATCTAAATTCCTGTCCTGACCTTCTGTGATATGGAAACCCCGTGCTCTGAGGCACACTCCGGGGTGTCTGAGACAGAACCAAAGCAATAACGTTGTGACGCCAACAGGCCTGCGTCAGGAGTGCGTGCACGCCCAGCCTTGCGAGGCCTGCGTGGAGCAGAGTCCAGCGAGCATCTGCACTGAGAACCTTAAAACCGTGATTTCGACATACCCACACCTGTTTGTCTTAAGCTATAGTGTAAAAAAAAGTTTGGGCTCTTAAAATTTAAGTGAAAAAGATTTTCTTGTTTTGTAATAGGTGAGATAAAGTACTTAGATTTATAAGGCAGCTTCCCCCGTAGTGATAAATTACAACTAGACAATCTTCTTTTGTAATGTGATAAAGTGAACTGATGTCTTAACTCTACTTGTAGAGTGTATGTCTGTCTAACAGAACAAAAAGATACTCAGTGTAAATTCCTTCCTGTAGGGCACACCCCAGGGTTTCCTTTAAAACCGTGTAAAGAGAAGAAACGTCAGACTAATATGGAAACAAAGGTGCACAGAGGTTGGCAAAAATCAAAACCCTGTAAGTTAAAAAAAAAAAAAAAAACAACTTGTTTTTGACTTCATGTTTAGGATTTGTCTCTTGTTATTTCCATTATTTTACATCCTTTAGTTCAGTTAGCTTTGAAAATTGGCTGATCGAAATCATATAAAAGGATAAAATTCACACATACAAGCAAAAATACACAAGATCTGCTTTGTTGGCTTTTTTAAAAATTTTTTTAAAGATTTATTTATTTATGCATACTAGAGCTGGGGTGCAGGCCAGAGGTGCAGAGGGGTGAAAGGATTCACCAGAGACAGAGTGGGGAGCAGAACAGGCAGATCGACTGAAAAGCACTGCTGAGAGGAGCCGTTGGCAAGACAGGAGAGGTCTGCTGCGCCATGTGGGTCAGCTCCCTGGCCAGGGATAGAACTCAAGGTGCAGTGGCTGTGGATAGCCTCATAGTGCTGCGACTTAAACCCTTGCGCCACCAGGGAGGCCCCCCCTTTTTTTGTTTGCTAAGTGTTTTTCACTTTGCCTTCCTGCCAAAATAATCATCAGAGAACTCGTTTTACACTATTCCTATACAAAGACTACTTTTGACCAGGTAGTCGTCTTTTGTGGCATTTTACCTAATAAACACAGTATATTGCAGATTGCTAATTTTGGAAGGGGCCAGAGACTACGGTTTCATGCTGTGCCCTGGGGGAGTCTTAAATGCTTAGCAATGTTGGTGGTAAGATGGGGCTGGGCCCCAGAAGCTCTCCCACATTCTTCAGCCTCCCTTCACGTCTCTGAAGCGACGGTCAACCTGGTCCGTGGAGTGGGCACAGCGCCAAGCATTCCATGGGGCACGCTTTCTCCAAGTCCACGCCGACTCTGCTACTTTAGGATACCATGTATTTTACTCAGAACTCTGAATTCACAGTATACCTACTAAACTAAGTGAAGATGATACTTAAAGTACCTATTTTACTTTCTAGACCTAGGCTAGATATGTTTTAAGCTACAGCTCTAGTTCATTGTGATATTTATAATTGAAAGCTACAAGAATAGACGTGTGGGTGAAGCCATAGAACATAATTTGCTTGAAATTCTTGAGCAGGGATCTTATAAAGGGCCAGAAATAAGATGTGTGGTTCACATACATAGTGAGCGTAACATCTGTATTAAACATAGGAGAGAAGTTTATAAAGGGCATTGGCAATAAACTCTTTGTTGCAGCTGTTTTCCAAGTAATGTAAATACTTTTTCCTGTGATTATGTAAAGCCTCGGAATGGCACCTTTTAACTAACCCATATGTGTTTGGTTTTCAATTCAGATTCAGTTTTTTTATATTCAGATGTATATATGGTGCTCACTTTAGGATCAGCAGTGTTGACCATTTATGCTGCATAGCTGTATTATAGCCTTATTAGTTGTGTGTGGTTGGTTGGCCCTCTGGGTATACAAATGTTAGTCTGAGTGGCGTCTTACTCATTTGTTCATTAAGTGAATGATTGTGCATGTGTTGTATGTCATAGTATGTCGTCACATAAAAGGGAGGGAGCAAATAACCATTACATTAATATACTATTGGACCAAACTACTTACTTGCTCTAAACAGTTTCTTGTACCCCTTAACCTGTCTTCAAAAGTTGCATATAGTTACAGTAGTGTGTAAATTAAATATTGTGGAAAAACAATTAGTCTTGTATTTTTCTGTGTGTGTGTATATATATATACATATACACGTGTGTATATATATATAAATATAAAATTATGTATTTCTGGCAGTTCTATCTGTATTTAAAGATGCGACAATCTTGACACCGATTTTATGAACAGCCGTGAGAACGAATCAAAGCTGTCCCTACCAAGTAAGAGTTAATGTGTTAAGAGGGTACAGTTATCAGCTGAGTCGGTCGGTTGCTTCCACTGCTGGTTGATTTTCCTCATTGTGTAAACATTGACAGGTATGTGACAAATGGGAAAAAGAATCCAAATAATAAAGAGTATATTGGTGTTCAGCAATATACATCGTGTTCCCTGTATTTCTTCTCATGAATTCAGCTTTGGATAGTTACAGCTGGGGTGTGACCCATCTTTCCATGCTGCGCACCTGCATCACCATGTGACGAGCACAGGGCTCAGGTGGGCCCCGGAACTGCCCGTTAATTATACTGTATTCCCCACATTCATCTGTTTTTCTCATTTGGCTGCTCACCATGCTCCCTAGTAATTGAATCAACTAAAGCAATTGGAGCTGCCACAGGCTCCCACTTCTGCCTTCCAACCATCATATAGATCTCTGTCCTGAGCTGCTTCCGGTAGCGAGATTCCAAGGTGCCTTCTTTCTGACCTACACACTCCCCTGGGTAGCAGCCATGAATACTTTCTATTCATCACTCTGTCTTGCATCCTCAGTTTGCTTCTCTACTAGATCATTCCTAACAACAAATAAGAATTTAATCCCCTAACTTTACTATTTCTCCCCTCCCCTCTCGCTTAAGCCCAATCAGGCTCTGGCTGCAGTCACTACCCAAACTGCTCTGCTCACATTGGTGATGACCTCCATACGTTATATCCAGTGATCAATTTTTCAAAACAGCTTTGAGATATAACTGACCTACCACATTAATATTCACCAATTTAAGTTACACAAGTTCAATGATTTTTATATATGCTCAGAGTTAGAAATAATCACCATAATCTCCATCACTCCCAAGAGAGATACCCATTTGCCCTTTACCCTCAACTCTCCAATCCAGTGATGAATTTTAATGATCTGATCACTCTTAAACCTCCTGTTTTTCAGGACCCCATTTTTATCTTGGTATTCTTCACACCACTATTCTTTCTCACAGCCTCTAACTTTGAAATACCCCAAAGGTCAGTGCTCTTCCCTTTTCTAGCTACACTCAGACTCCCATTCAATCTAACACCTAGAACTGGAAAGTATGTTTTAACTCCTCCCCCTCAAATCTTTGCTCCCCTAAATGTTTCCTGTCTTAAAAATTGCAACCCCAAACCTTCCTTAGTTTTACACAAATTGAGAATCTTGGTGTGATCTTTCACCTCAATGCCCAAGCCATCAGTAAATCTCACTCTTCGAAGATTGACCCTTCAGTGCCTCCTGTGTTAACACTTGGCCCGTGACCCGGTCGTCACTCATCTGGACAGCTGCGGATTCCAGTAAAGTCCTCCCTGTGTTTGCCCTTGTCTCTTTATTATCCATGAGCACTCAGTGATCTGTTTAAAACTAAATCATGTTTTGAAAGATACAGTTTCAAATAATTGGGGGGTTGCTACATAAGTTTGTTACTATTTTCTAGTTTGTTTTGGTCAGAAATCATTCTTTGTATAATTATTTAAAACTGATATTATGACCAACTTGTTTTATGACCCAGATAATTGCCTATCTTGGTGAATGTTTTTGTGAATGCTTGAAAAGTGTCCCTGTTGGTGAAACGTTCTATACATCAGTTGCTTATGTTATTCAAGTCTTTTCTATCCTTACTGAGTTTCTGTCTCAGTTATTGAGAGAGGGGTGTTGTGGATTTGCCTAGTTTTCCTTTAGCTCTAGTAGCTTTACTTCATGAAATCCGATGCTCTGCTGTGAAGTACATACACATTTAAGAGTGTTATGTTCTCATGGGTTTTCAAATGTTGCTCTTTACCCCTAGGTAATTATTCTTTGTCCTGAAAGCTACTTTGTATGATACTGATACTATCACCCCAACTTGCTTTTGACTTGTGGGAGTATATCTTCTTTCATTTTTTTAACATCTGTAATTTATATTTTGGGTTTTTTTTAAAGAAAGTAAATAGATGTGTATTGCTTTCTTTAAATCCAATCTGCAAATCTTTGCCTTTTGTTTGTGGTCCTAGGCTAATAATATTTAAAATACATATTCTTAACATGGTTGAGTTTAAATCCACCATCTTTTTTGTTGTTTTCTATTTTTGTCATGTTTCCTTTTGTTTTAACTGAACACTTTTATAATTCCATTTTATCTTTACTATTGGCTGATTGCCTATGACTTACATTTTTGAATTGTTTGGTTTGCTGTAGGGTTTTATATAAAATTTTTAAATTTGTTTTTGCATTTTACACATTATATTTCATGATATATGACATATAAACAATCTACCTTAAATAATACACATCAATTTTCCTCCTTTGTGCTATTGTCATTTTTATACTTTGTTAATGTTTTACTTTTAAGTATTTTTTTAAAGATTTATTTATTTATGCACACAAGCACGAGGGTACAGGCCAGAGGTGCAGGAGGTGAGAGGATCCACCAGAGACAGAGTGGGGCGCAGAACAGGCAGATCAGCTGAAACACACTGCTGAGGGGAGCAGTGGGCCAGGCAGGAGAGGTCTGCTAGGCCATGTGGGTCCCCTCCCTGGCTGGCAATAGGGATCAAACTCGTGCTGCAGTGGCTGCGGTTTGCTTCATAGTGTGTTGCTTAACCTATTGTGCCACCAGGGAGGCCCCTACTTTTAAATAGTTTTTAAGAGATGAAACAAAGGAGAAAGTTTTCATTTGCCTATAGTTTATCATTTCTAGCTCTTTTCATTTATTTATGTAGACCCACATTCTGGTATTTTCCTTCTGCCTATAGAACTTACTTTAACATTTCTGAATGCATGTCTGCTAACAATATACTCCATCAGCTTTTGCTTGTTTGAAAAAGCATTCATGAAAGTTTTCACTGGGTATAAAATTCTAGACTAAGTTTTTTTAACTGCCATGCTGGACACCAGGTGGTATATTGTTGAGTGGTGGGGACTTTGTATTCATGTAAAAAGTGCTGGTTTCATTTTGGCATACAGTTAATTAGAATCAACTAGATCCTTCTGGGTCTTGCTTTTAAAATATTCGGCAACTAACTTTGCCTATGTGAAAAATATCAAAAATACTAGAAAAGAAGGAAAAGTGGGAAGGGGGAGAAGGAAAGGATAGAGGGAGTCAATGTGACAGTGAGAATGGCACTAGAACTTTGGTAAGGAGTGGGTTGATGTTTATTCATGCAAGGGACAAAGGGGTAAGGATAGCTCCCCCCAGCTTCCCTCCCCCCACCAGTTTACATGGTATTGTAAATCAATGGTAACAGGACCTTCTGATAATTAAGTTTACCTGGTTCTTGTTTGTTACCTTATTTTCCTTTTAGTGAGTTAACCTAGTCCTTGATTGTTTTGAAGCCAATATTCTTTGTCCCTGCTACAAGACCCCGGAGATCAAGCCCATAAAACAAAGACACATACACCCCTCTCTCCCCCGCCACTGCTCTCCACCCCAGTGAGTGGCTCAGGGCTGTTCCTCTCCCTGCTCTATTGTATAATCCTCAATAAACGTTCCTTGCTTAAACCCTTGATTATATATAAAAAATAAATTCCTTTTGCATGTCAGTAAGGCCAGGTGAGAACTTTCGAAGTCAGTACCAATTCTGTGATGAATTTCCTAGTGCTGAGCAGCACTTGAATGTGATTATTCAGCTGCAGGTTCTTCATGCATTAGACTTGTGGGTCCTGGTTTTACGGGGTTGATTACCAGGGCAGGGAGGGTGACTGGCTGGGGTTTGTGGTTTTCCTATTAGCCTGGGGACTCAACAACAGGAAGGTAAGCAGCAAGGACCAGGTTCCAGAGCCCTGTGACAGAATGCTGAACAACTAACCAGAGGGCAATTCGGGAGTGTAGACGTGTACATACCTCCCTTTATACAGCTTGCGGGCTAGGAAAACGGAAACCAAATGTCTCCAGCCTAATGGAAACTAAAGAAAGCACTTACAGTGACTTCTACCCCTCCCAACCCCAGAACACAAAGTCAAAAACTGTACAAGGTTTGTCCTTTACACAAGGAATTTTCATCAACTTCAAGATGGTGATTGTAAGCCAATTAGTATAATAACCAGGTTGGATAAAGCAGAGCAAGAACTTTTCTTCCCTATCTGCAATAGGGAAAAAGGTGGGGTGAGGGTGTAGCAGCAGGAAAGGCGTACGGAGCAAGTTCGGGACAGATGGGTCAAGGAAGGAGTCTTGGAGCCCTCGGTGGCTTTTCATGCTTTTATTGTCAGAGGTGGCATCAGGTACACGGCAGGCAGGGGTGCCGGGGGTCCGGGAGGCTGGTAGGCCTCCCAGCCCCGGCGCATCTCACCCTCTCGGCTGCTTTCTACTGCTCTCTCTTTCTGCTCTCCCTGGTACTGTCGGTCCTGGCGTCCTAATGACGCCGCCCATTTAAGCCCGTGTCCAACTCAGGTGCGCCCACTTGCGCATGCCCACCCTGGAATGCTCGCAGCACCGCAGGTGTCCATCATCACAGTGGTGGGGAGGGTGGAAAGACCTGATTGTTCTCTGACCCTACAGAGGGTTAGGAGGTGAGTGGACACAAGGCAACTTCCACTTGGGATTTGGTAGAGGGAGTGACTTTTAATGCAAACCGGGCGCATGGTTTTCTTTGGGGTTGGACCCTACATGAGCCTTCTATTTTTTTTATATGCTTGCACCTCAGCTAGCTGTGCAGATTACAGCTCGTTTTCACTGGTTCTGCATTTGACCTTTAAACAGAAGCTCCGGCTAAAGATTCCACCTAGGAAAGAAAAGTCATTTAAATAACATGTACTCAGTGCAACATTAACTGTTGCAGATTTGTACTGGATGAAGCTTTGCAGGGGGTAACTGGGTAAGTAAAAATGGGGGGGCCATCTTTACTATGGTAAGAGGACTGCTTTCTAGGATCTGCCTGCCAGCCATCTTGGGGTGTCCCTGCCTGTCTATGACCTTGATAGACAGCTCACTGCAGCAGCTTCTCACAACTATAAATGGCCCTACGACCCCTGGCTGGGCCACAGCTGAAGGAAGGATGCCGGTTAGGAATTGCATTAATAACCCAAATCAACTCAATGTTGTGGCTTTCACCTAAACTGTGTGTCCAGATTTTTGCTGTGCTTCTGACACAAATACATTGAAGTACCATTTCCAGATACTAATTCCTAAGAGTCCATAAGCCTTTTGGGGGCTAAGAGCCACTTGTTCCCCAATCTTAACTTCCTCCCATACAGCAGGTCCCAAGGAATGACCAGCCCAGCTTAGCTTCAAGCACACTGGACTTCTTTGGGAACTGTCGTGGGACTGTATCTCAGCCTCCGAGTCCAAACGATGTCATTGTGAACATAGAAAGCTATCCCACCTGGTCTTATCTACATGTCCACAATCTCTTAGGGTCAGATGTGTCATGGAATTTGAATTGCTCAGGTATTAGGTAACTCGATGCCTATACAGTTTGAAGTGGAACGCTATAGTCCAGGGCCTGCACAGTGCTCTGCCCAGTCCTTTAGTGCCGGAAGGTTAAAGGTGACAGGTCTTCCCTCTCCCCATGCAGGCCTTACCTGTCCCTTTCCAGGTGGGCAGCCTGGCATCACACGCTGTCCTTGCAGGGCCACGGGATTTGTAAACCAACTGGGTAATTAGAACCTCAGTCCCCGAACCCTCCTTCTGTGGCCCTTGCATTCGTCCTACTTGTGAATTTCTGGCTGGAAGGTGGTCAGGAGCTGCCGGGGTTAGGGATGAGGAGAGAGCCTGGGGAAGGTGGCAAACACCATCCTGGCAACGAGGGGGACTGTGGAGAGTGCGCCACTCGGCTGTGAGAACTCGAGAAGTCACCGGAACCCTACATGCTGTGGTGGACTTGTCTATAAAATGGGGACAAATGAGGAAACTGATGTCGAGGTGTACAGCAGCTCCTGGCCTCCAGCCCTAACCCTAGCCATTTGCTTCTTGTTTTCTCACCAACACCACTGAGAAAATTATCTGTTACCAACTCTGAGCTTTTGAGCTGCTGGTGGGGAGTGTGACAGTGGGAACACCAGGAGGGAGAGAAGACTCCCGCACCCACCCCACACTGACCCACCCATCTGGAGGCTGCAGGCCTCAGGGTTGGGCTCCACCAGCGGAGGCCCAGGTCGTGGGGTGTTCTGGGATCTCTGCGGACCTCGGGAGCTTCCACGCTCTGGAAAGAAAGGTGGAGCATGTGTGGGGTGTGAAGGCCCAACTGCCCACAGGGATCCCCAATAAATGTCAGTGACCAAGAAGTACCAGCTGGTTGTGTTGGAGAACAGAGTAGGGCTGAGAAATGAATCACATGGGGCTAAAATGCACTGGGGCCAAGGCCCACGGACAGTCTGTGGACGCTGTGACTGTTTCTCCTGGCTCGAGGGAGTAGAGTTAGGGAGAGTGAGACAGTCGGGGACACAGCCATCCCGACGCCACTCAGTGGGACAAGGAGCAGCGCGCTCACGGCACAGCCGGCCAGGTGGGCCGCAGCCCCCTGGGCCCTCCCCAGCAGGGCCGTGGTGGCGTGGGGCGGGGCTGCCGTCACCTGCGTCTGGCTCTGGGTTCTCCCTGGCTGCCGAGGTTTGTCCAGCACTCCCACCACAGGCCTCACTGAACTGCTTGGTGACTGGGCTTGGAGTTCAGAGAGAGGTTCTGTCTCGTTGGCCAGTGTGGACAGCCTGGGCACCTGGGCTTCGCGCCCGACTCAGAAACGAGCTTCTGCGGCCCTTTCTAGCCGTTTGCTGCCGGTCTGTCAGAGACCCTGCTGCTGTCTCCTCTGTGCACCTCATCTTAACCCGGCCAGGCTGGCCCTCTAGAGGTCCCATCTGTTCAAGGGGGCAGTGCCTCCAGTCCTAGTCAACTGTGAGACGTGAGCCAGGAACGAGAGAAGGGTTGCAGTCAGCAGGTGGCCTTGGGGCGCCGGGGAGGGGCGTAGGGAACGTCATCCTGGTGGGTCCCCATGAGGGCCTGAGGTAGCATAACCAGAGTGAGTGGGGTCACAGGACCTTATGGCCAGCAGGGCAGTGGTGTGGCTGACCTGAGGGCTGAAGGGAGGCCAGAAACGAGAGCAACAGGCAAGTTGATGGGCAGAAGAGTCGGGGGAGGGTGATGTGATGGGCAGGGAGCCAGCTGAGAGAATAGTGCCAGGGGGAGAACGACCGGGGGCCGAGGCGCACCCTCTACGATGCGTGAGGTCACATGTGGGTGGTGCAGTGGGACAGCAGCATCCTAGATGCCGCCTCAGATCACTCCAGGTACTCAGAGCATAGAAGCGTGGGCCGCGAAGGGCGCCTCCATCCCTCCCAGGTCCTACTGGACCACTGGACACAAAGGACTTAGGGGCCTAGCAGACTCCCTCTTGACACAACCCGACTGGTCCCTACGTCCCCCCTCTACCTCCCTCTGGCCCTGTGCGCAGGGGCTGGTCCCAGAGGAGGAAGGTCCTGTGTGTCCATGCTGAGGAGGGGCCCCATTTCCTGTCATGGCTGGCCTCGTCCTGGTAGAGCGGTGTGGTTCTGTCTTGGTCACACTGATGAAGGGTAGAGGGAGCCTTCTGGGGAAGCCACAGCACAGAGAGCCCCAGCTGGGTACTGGCACCTCAGGGTGCAAGACCAGCCTGGAGACAGGTCCTGGCTCAGATGCGGGGGTGAGCCTCAGGGGGATGAGTGGGCCCACCCAATTGTATTCCTGGGACTGGCCCCCCAAGCTGGACTAGAGAGGAGAGGAAAAGCTTGGTCCAGGGACTCCATCTAAACCTTTTCTTTTCCCAGAAACATAAGCCCCAAGGCTGGGGTCAGGAAGCAGATCTTGGTGGCAACCAGGCACACAGAAGCACGTTCTAGGTTGTCAAGCACCGAATCACCGCTGAAAAATTGTGCCATGGAGTGCCTCAGACCAAGTAGGGCAGGGCAAAGCCAATCAAAGATGCCATGGCAAATACAGTGAAGGTCTAGCAAGACCAACTCAATCCTTAAGAAGTGGCTGCTAGGAGAGTTGGGGCTTCAGAAACACATGATGTGTGGGCCACCGAGGCCATCCCATCCAGATGGGCAGGAGGGCATTAAAGTGCTAGGCCCCTGCGTGAGGGAGACAGGTCTGGAAGCTGAGGCCCTGCAGCCCCTCCCCATCTTCCCCATGTGCTGAGGCACCTGCGGCTTTATGGGAGAAAGGCCCCTATCCATGGTGCCTGGCTGTGAGGGACACGGACCCTGGCGGGGAGGGGCCGGCTGTCTCATGGGCCGAACGCTAGGCCCGCAGCACAGCAGCAAGAGAAGGAAGCCAGGCTGGCCCAGGAGGGGTGGCTCTTAAAGCTAGACTACTGCCAGGGGAGCAGCCCAGGGCCCCGGGGTCTGCACCCGGCTGGCTGGACTGCCACTGGCCCCTGTGGGCTACTGCGCTGTGAATGAGCTGCCTGGCTAGGGAGATGGACAGCACCCCTGGGCAAAGCCGAGCCTCATCCCTCAGGGGTGCCCCAGGTGCCCCACGGCAGCTGGCCCTTAGGCCTGGCATGCAGCAAAGCTGTCCCGGTAGTCACGGGGGTCCCAGGGCTGGGCTCCAGGGGCTTTGGAAATGGCACCCAGGCGCACAGCCTCAAGCCAAGCGCCCCCACCCTCAGCTCCAACGTTCAGGATGCAGCCCGGGGCTCCCTCAGAGCAGAGCGAGCTGTGCGCATTTGGGGAGTGGAGAGCCACAAGTCACCTTTAATAGCTTGGTTACTATCGGTCCTGTTGACAAAGGGCCTGTAAAATATTGCACAACAGAACGAGGAAGAGGTATTTGGAGTTATCGGGTCTTGGAAATACGGCCTCAGCTCAGTTGAGGCTCAGCAGGAAGCCCCTCAGAATGGCTCTGGTGAGGCTGCAGCGGGCGTACCTCGACCCGCCACCTACCCCATGGGTCCTGGGTTTCCCGACTGGGTGTGACGGTCCCTTGAGGGTGACAAGGAGAGCTGGTGGTTTGTGCGGTGCAGGAGGCTCCAGGGCAGCAGCAGCCCGGGGACAAGGTCAGGCATCTGGAGGGAGTGTGGGGCTTGGGCAGAAACCCGGCAGGGGCAGGACAGGGTGAGGGGACCGCCAAGAGCTGGGTCCGCGTCCCCCTTCACGCGCCCTGAGCGGGGACACTGCAGAGGGAGGCGCGTGCTGGCCTCACGGGAGCTGCTTCGTCAGGCCACGGCCGGGTCTGGGCTCAGGAGCCAAGAGGCAGCCCCCTCTGCTCGAGCTCAGGGCAGCCGGGCACTCAGGTCGCCTTCTCGCCTTCCCGCGATTCCTCCTTCAGGTTCTCAGCCACGAGCTTCATCTGCTGTTGAGAGAACACAGGGCCCGCGTGAGTCGTGCACGCCTCAGTGGTGGCAGGGGCCGTGGGCACCGCTGCTCTTCTAGCACAGCACCCGCGGACCCCGAGAAGCCGGACCCTTGCATGCTGCCCGCAGCTTCGTAGGCGGCCAGAGCAGAGCTCCGGCTCTGACCCTGCGAGGTGGGACACAGTGGATGCGGGTGGGGAGAGCTCGTGTGCTGCAAGGGCGTTCACGGATGTCCGAGAGAGAAGCAGCTGCACGCTCCTCCCTGGACCTCCGGGGCCGGGGAGGCAGAAGGCCAGAGCAGGGTCCGGAGCACTGACTCAGGGCAGTCCTTGCTCTGCCCCCTGAGCCAGGGACCTTGGCAATGTGCCTCCCTGCCTTGCTGCCGCGCCGCAGGGAGCCATGGTGACCGTGGTGGCGGTGGGCCCCTCTGCGTGAAGTCCCTGACCCAGAGCAGATGCTCCCAAACTGCAGACATTGGATCAGCCCCTGTCCCTGCAGCCAGAGGAATGCCCTCGCCGTGCCGCGGGGACACCCATGCGGTCACTCCCAGGGCAAGGGCAGGAAGGAGGTCCATTTCCCCAGGCTCAGGTGTCGCCTGTGCCCAGACTGTTAGAGGGCAGGGAGAGGGTCACCCCAGGACCGCCCCCCTTTCCTGGGACCACCCATTCAGGATCAGGCAGCCTTTGGGACTGGGTGGGGAGACTCCCGCTGCTTCCAGTCCTGGGGCCCCACCACTGTCCCAAACCACCCCTCAGGTCCCAGACACCTCTGTCCTCTGGGTGCTAGAAAACATGACCACAGCTCTGCCTTGCTGTTTGAGTGAGTAACTACTTTGGAATTTGGCCTACGATACACACAGACTTGATAAGGGCTATTTGCTCATGAAACAAAGCTCCTAGCACAAACACTGCACAAACCATAACGAGGATGAAGTTCCCTAGCTGTCCCGGAATCTTCCAGCACTGCTTCCCAGCATTTCACCTTGGGAGGAAAATCAATGGGTTTTGGTCAAATTGGTTTTGATCCCAAAGGAGGCTTTGAGGCTCTCTGTGAGGTGCAAATTGCTCCCCTATTTATATGGCTACAGGAAACTGGCTGCACCTCTGGCTGGAAGCAACACCACCAGGCTCCCTCCCACTGCCCCCCCCAACACTTTTCAGGGAGAGGATTCCCTTCATACCCTGTAGAGGGAAAGCCTCAGCCTCCTGCTTCACCCCTCTCCCATGTTCCTGAGATCTGCCATGTGTGGTGAGACCCCATTTCACTTGGCACACATTTCTCGCCTCTGAGCCTGGTTTGTCCTGCACAGGGTGCTCAGAGGTGGCCAGAGGCTGACCCCTCTCTGTGTGAGGGAGGGGCCTGCCTAGCTCTCCATCTCCCACAAGGAATAGGGGACGGCTTTTGGTGGGGAGAGGACAGGAGCAGGGTGGACATGGAGTGCACTCAGGCCCAAACCAGCCTGTGCAGACGGCCCACAGCTGGGGTGTCTGCGTGACTTTCCGCCTGACTGGGGCGGAGTGGGCTTATTTACTTCACCTGGAGAAACAGACGCTCCAGGCCACGTGGGCGTTGCCCCTGAAGCTGTTTCTGGGGCCTGGTACCTCTCCCGTCACTAACGCTGCCTGTCCTGCCACAGCCCGCTTTGTCAGCTGTCACTGATAGAAACTAGCCCCACGCAGAAAACCTGCTTCAGCTCCGACTCGCTGCAGACTCTCCTGGTTGGTGTCATTTAAAGCTCACAAGACCTTTGAAATATCTTTTTATGAGAGAGAAAGGAGAAGATGAATCTATTTTCTGGCTTAATAATTAGCTGTAAGAAATTAAAAGCTGTGCACATTTAACTAAGCTAGAACATGAGGATGAACGTTCCCTAGTTTGTCAGAATCTTCCAGCACTGCTTCCCCAGCATTTCACCTGGGGAGGAAAAAAAAATCAACGGGTTTTGATCAAATTGATTTTGATTCAAAAGGAGTGTAGGGTAAAGGTTGATCAGGTATTTCCACCCTCCCACCACTGATGATGGACACCTGTGGTGCTGCGAGCATTCCAGGGTGGGCATGCGCACGTGGGCGCACCTGTGTTGGACACGGGCACAAATGGGTGGCGTCATGAGGACGCCAGAACTGCGAGGACCGACAGAACCAACAGGACCGACAGTACTGGGGAGCAGCAGCAGCAGCAGAGAGAAAGCAGCCGAGAGGGTGAGATGCGCTGGGGGCTGGGAAGGCTGCCAGCCTCCCGGCACCCCTGCCTGCCATGTACCTGGCCACCTCTACTAAATAAAGCATGAAAAGCCACCGAGGGCTCCAAGACTCTCCTTCCCTGACCCGTCCGCCCAGAACCATCCCGAACCTGCCTCCAGTGCCACCACCTTCCTGCCGCTACAAGGAGGCTTTGAAGCTCCCTGTGAGGTGCAAGTTGCTCCTCTTTTTAAATGGCTATGGTTGGGAGCCCCTTGGTGTTGGAGAGGGACTGCAGAGCTCCCCAGAGCTTCCTGGCATGAGGGGGCTCGACTTGACAGGCCCTCCGCCCTGAAACACCCACCCCGAGTGACTTCTGGAGCTCCCCCTTCTCTCAGGCCCGTGGCTGGGGGGCTTCGCCCAGGTTGGAGGATCTCACAACCTCCGCTCCTCCCGCAGTTCTGCCCCGCTCAGGGCAGCTCCTAAAAGCTGGGGTTGTCTGGAGCACAGAACTGCGCGGCTCGTGGCAAAGGCAGGAACAGTGACCTATGCCAGCACGCACGGGGCAGGCTCGCTGCCCGTCCAGGAGGACAGAAAGGAAGTCCGGAGCCCTCAGTGGGACTCTTCGGGCTTAATGCTCTCGCAGGGCACCAGGCACACAGGCACGGCAGAAAGGGTGGCTGGCGTGCAGGGAGGCAGGCACGGGCCAGATAGGGGCTGGGGAGGCAGGTTGGAGGAAGGGCAGACATCCGAGCCTCCTCTTCCCACACAGACATTTGGGCCTTCTTGGTGTCGAGCAGCCTCGCCTCAGAGGGGTTCTCTCATCAGAGTGGGCCTCAGGCGGACGCCGCCCTTTTATCTCAGCCCCTGGCCACAGGTGTGAGCCTTTACACATGCGCACGCCTGCACTCTCTGGGCCCAGGTGTCCACAATCAATGGTGCACGTGCCTGTGTCCATGCCCCTGGCCCTGGGCATCCGCGCTAGTGGCGGGAAGGCATAAAAGAGCCCATTTACCCTATAAATGACCAGGGGCCCCACAACCTCTGCATCAGGCCCCAACAAGTGTTTGACTGCTTGGCCTCCTGGAATCCTGAGCCCTTGTTTGTTCACATCCCTCCTTGAGGTGCTAACTTAGGGAGGCCCTAGGACTCTGAATTTTTAACAAGCCTTTGAAGTTTCTGCACAGCCACCCCAGCCCGGCGACTCTGAGCTGCTGTCTGTGTGCTACGAGCAAGCTGCAGTGGCAGCAGGCGATGGTGGATCCTGCCAGGTCACAGTGGGCTCCTGCTGGGAGGCTGGGCGAAGCAGGCCTGCACAGTCCCACCAGGACCAGCTGCCTTTCTGGTGACCCTGGCTGGGGTGGGTGGTTAGGAGAGAGCAGTATCTCCTCTTAAAACTTGTTTTTTTAAAGATTTATTTATGCATACAAGAGCCGGGGCAGAGGTCAGAGGTGCGGGAGACGAGAGGATTCACCAGAGACAGAGTGAGGAGCAGAACAGGCAGATTGACTCAAATACACTGCTGAGGGAGCAGCGGGCGAGGCAGGAGAGGTCTGCTGCGCCATGAGGGTCCCCTCCCTGGCCAGGGATCGAACTTGTGCTGCGGATGCTTCACAGTGCGGCACTCAACCCACTGCGCCACCAGGGAGGTCCCCTTAAAAGAAATCTAATGTGGTTTCTCCTCTTTTAAGTCCTGCAGTCCACTCATTCCATGTTTTCTTCAATGTTTATTGCTTTAAAGGCTTCAAATGTAAGCTCCAGAGAGCAAGCGGTGACTTTATGCAGGCAGGCACGTAGGCAGGGCCTCCAATAGCTCCGAGAGCATGGGCAGCTCAGCGCTCCTGAATGCTTGGGAGAGCTCGCGACCTCAAGCCTGTGGCAGCAGCCAAAGGGATTATAACTCAGCTGAAAACCTCAGCTTGATTAAGGGGAATAATGAAGCCTCCTTTCTTATAGGGATGTAAATGAGACATATTCAAGTTCTTAAGACCAGCATCACCAGGTAGATTGCCAAATTATTACCTTGGTTCCCAATGGAAATGCGTATTTCTCCAAGAAGAGCAAAACCCAGCTTCTAGAAAGCTCCAAGACCTGGTGGCCAGGCCTGGCTCAGCCAACTAATGAGATGCCAGTGTCCACAGGTTCATGAATTGTAATGAACTGAACCCAGCTGACCCTGGGCAAAGTGATTATCAGTTGGATTTACAAAACAATTTTTTAAACACCTACTTCTTAAATCTTTTAACACTGAGTTTCAAAGCAAAATTTTCAAAACAGAAATTAAAGGCACACTGAGAGAAAACTTCATAGATATACTGAGAATGCAGATTATTAGCAGCTCGGGTGAGGAGCTGGCAGAAGCCAAGGCCTTGCTTTCCAACCATTCGCAGGCACGGGCTCATGGGGACGCGCCTGGAACAGAGCCAAGCGTGTCTGATTAACTATGGCTGCACCTCAGATGTGGGCCGTGCAAGTCATCACACAGCTGAGGTGCTACGGCAAGGAAGCCCCGCAGGTGACTGCAAGGCCAGCAAGTGACCAAACAGACGAGAGTGACTTCCTCCCTGCATTCGGAAAACAGTATTACGTGCAAAACGCCCTCATCACAGCAGCACCCGGCCTCTGTCCCACTCCATCAGTGGGTGCTAATACTTCCAGGTTATGGGCATCCTAAATGCGACCCTTCCCATTTATCAAATACCTGTGAATCAGCACGTAATGTAACAGGCCCTTTGGGGCAGCCTGGGCTTCAGCATGTGCTGGAGACACCCCCTCTGGAGGTTTCCACAGGTGGTGGGGCTCAGGCAGGTGTGCTGAGGCTCCGGCCTGGGGCTTCATGTGCTCCTCTGAGCCAGCTTCACGCGGATCTTGGCTACTTACCTCCCCGCCGCCCCACTTCCTGCATTTCCGATTGCTCTCATACACGAAAACCACTTTTTCCCTCTAGCTTTATTGTCGTGACTTTTAATGTCTGTAACTTAAAAGTGACTAAACCTTCTATCCCATCACAAGCCCCAGGCACTGTTCTAAACTGCACATATACGACGCCTCATAACTGCCCCGGAGAGACATAGTATGTTCATCATTTTAAAGAAGCTGAGGCACAGGGAGGCTGAGAAACCTGCTGAGGTCACAGCTCCCAAAAGGCTGACCCAGGCTGTCTGGCTCCAGAGCCTGGCTGCCCACCTGCAGGCTGCCCGGCCCTGCCTGACGCTGCAGCCCAGCTCTGTCCTGGGTCACCGCGCTGGGAGACTCGGGTTGGATGGAGCACATCTCTCTCCTGGGAGGGCTTGCTGGTATTTTTTTGGTTCTTGGTGAGGAGTAGATTTTGATCTGTTCCACCTTGCTCAGCTGCCTGCTACTGCGATCTCTGACCCGTGGGAGTATAACCTAGAACACAGCACATTCGCCCCTATCCTGACCTTACTAAGTAAGGTGGCTTACTAAGTAAGTTCGCACAAACTTAGTATTTTAAGAGTCATTTAAAACTCTAGATAGGAAGTTTAAGAATTGATTTAAAAAAAAAAACCTCAGAAATCTTTTTTAAGGAAGTCTTCTAAAGGACACCAAAACAAGAAAATGTGGGGAACACAGTGAAGAAAAGTGAGTTGGTAAAATCATAGCTAAAGTGCTAAAAAGACCAGTGACAGGTGAACTGCTACCTAGAGCATTTCCAATGAGGGAGAACATACAAAATTAGGGAACTGGGCAACAAAGTTCCAACAAAGCGCTTTACTAAGGACATAAAGGGGAACAGAGATGTTCATAAATTATTTAGAAAAAAGAAAAGGTAAGATAAGTGATGTCTCCTTTATCAGATGAGAGAACAGATGTTCCTTAAAAAGCAGTTGAGTTGAGTGGCTGTATTTTGGAAATATCCAGAAATGAGTACGGAGAACAAGAATTGATGGCTGAGGGGTCCCTGGGGAACATCACAAAGGGGGCCAGAGGGCACTGGCCTGAGACAGGCCCCTGGGGAAAGGGCCTGCACCCCGCCCAGAGGGACCTGGCGCTGCGAGGCCATAGACCTGTGAAGGATCAGGTCAGAGCACAGATAGATCCGTAAAATGAAAGTAAGACTGAAGCAGCAAGAATCAGTGTTGCTGAGGACAAAAACAAACTGCGACTAATTATAAAGAAAAAACAAATAGATCTCAAAGTCATGGTCGTCACGCTGGAGGGCCACCCGCACGTGCATCAGCACCACTTAAGGAAGAGGGTGATAAAGGGACGGGTGAGTGTAGGGTAAAGGTTGATCAGGTATTTCCACCCTCCCACCACTGATGATGGACACCTGTGGTGCTACGAGCATTCTAGGGTGGGCATGCGCACGTGGGCGCACCTGAGTTGGACACGGGCATAAATGGGCGGCGTCATGAGGATGCCAGAACTGTGAGGACCAACAGATAGAACTGCGAGGACCGACCGACAGTACAGACCGACGAGCAGCAGCAGAGAGAGAAAGCAGCCGAGAGGGTGAGATGCGCCGGGGGCTGGGAAAGCTGCCAGCCTCCCGGCCCCCCGGCACCCCTGCCTGCCATGTACCTGGCCACCTCTACTAAATAAAGCATGAAAAGCCACCGAGGGCTCCAAGACTCTC